>WOXC01006736.1:0-531033 GCA_011680675.1 Gymnobelideus leadbeateri
ACGGCAAAGGCATTCCACATGAGTGGTACCATGGGAGTAAAGGCTAGGATGTGGAAATGAAAAATGTGTTTGTGAGACAGGGAGGAGACCAGCCTAATAAGGCAGAGAGTATGTTCTAGGGAAGTCTGGAAGGACACAGGTGGGTGGAGGGGGTGGAAGGAGATGATAGGAATTCTTGAAAGATGGACAAAGGATGTTTGAACTTTGTAAGCCACCGGAGAACCTTTGAAAGTGATTTTTCCTCTGAAGGCATGTTAAGGGGGTGTTCAACATCAGCCTTGTAACTGGAGAAGTAGGGTGTAGGAAGGTGTGTGAACTCGGGCAGTTGGACAAAACCCCCAGAAAACATGACAGTGAAACAGCACAACACTCCTGCCCTAGGAAAGTAGGTGTGCTAATTAGTGGAAAATGACGGCATTAGATCACAATTAAGTTCTATTTAGATGGTACAGCTGAACAGAGTGGAGGTGACCCTGGGTGCTCAAGAGCTATGTCAGCAAAGCGTAGGACGAGAGAAGTTCTACCAACCTGCAAAGACTTCCAGTGCGATTCTAGCAAAGGGCTTTATCCTGTCATCTAAAGAGCAGTCTAGCTGAAGAATGTATAAATGAAAAGGCATTTATTAAGCACTTACTGTGTGCAGAGCACAATGCTAAACAATTAGGATGCAGAAAGAAGAGTGAGAGCCCTATTCCCCAAAATAGGAATGGGAACATTCTGATAAGGAAGGACAACCCATATGGGAAGATTCAGTGGCAAGGAGCCCCTTAGGCTTGGGACACAGCAGCTGGGCAATTATGGAAACGAATCTTCCTCAGTGTCATTTCCAAACTACAAACTTTGGTGGCTGCTAGTAAGGTGGGAGCTGCAGTGCTAGTAGAGGAAGTTGCCTAGTCTCATCTTCTCAAGGGCTGCTTCCCTGGGAGATGGCTGGGGAGTAGAGGAGGTCAGTGCTCAAAGTAGGGCTGGAAGTGTACAAGTGTATGGGGTGTGGGGGGGAGTGGGAGCGGAGTGCTACTGTCCCCAAAGCTCTTGGACTTATCTACCCATGGGGGGGTGGTTGGTGTTGGCAGGCATGACGGATCCCTTCTCCACAAGCCTTGCTCCCTGGAATGATGCTAATGGGGTGAGGGGAGAGAACATGTAGCAGGAATTAGGGCTGATAGTCTGGGGCACGTGAGGCTCTTGGGCAAAGGCTGGCTCCATTGGTGTGTGAAGAAGGACAGCAGCCATGGTGGTCAAGATTATAGCAGTGTTTTTCACCCTTTTGGCACATGTTAACTCTTGTGTCCCCCTCAGGACAGTTTGTCTCTTGTTTTCTCTCCGTTGTGGTTTCACCTAGGCTTCTTTGCCTGCCCTGGCAGAGCAGCAGCCCATGAAGAGACTGTCTACCAAGGAACTGCAGAGACTGCCACTTGTATCTGGAGAGGAAGGAGCCACCCCAATCCTAAAAACACCAGGGTGTAAATAATGCCAATGAATGGTGCAGTTGTACAAAGGCAGGCACAATAAAAGGTAAATAGTCCTTTGACCTCGAGACAGAGGAAGGCCCTGAGAACGAGGGGTAGAAAACAATTTAATTTAACAAAGAATATTGAAATCAGAGTCAAGATAGCATTTAGCAGTCTGTTTGTGCTCCTCATGTGACGCCTGCTACTCTGGAAAATAAGATGGGGGTGGAGGCTGCTAAAAAGTAGAGCCTCAAAATGCTTGAATCAGCAAAAAAAATAAAATTAAATTAAAAAGGGGCGGCTAGGTGACACAGTGAATAGAGCACTGGCCCTGGAGTCAGGAGGACCTGAGTTCAGATCCAGCCTCAGACACTTAACACAAAACTAGCCATGTGACCTTGGGCAAGTCACTTAACCCCAATTGCCCTACCTTCCCCCTCTGAAAAGCAAAAAAAATCAAAATGCTTGAATCTCAGGTTTTACCTCATTGTCTTAAGTCAAGTGAAGGGGGAACTGAGAGAGTTTCTCATCTCTTTCAAGTAGGCTTGTAGGTGGTGGATAAAACACTGAGCCTGGAATCAAGAAGACCTGAATTCAAAGCCTGCCTTAGACACTAAACTAGCTGTGTGATCCTTAAATATCTTTCAGCCTCAGTTTTCTCATCTGTAAAATAAGGATAATAGGACCTACTTCCCACAACCCTACTTGGTTGTGAGGATGAAATAAAACAACACATGTAAAGTCTTTTGTAAACCTTAAAGTATTATATAAATGCCAAGCGAAATGGGATTTTAAAAAATTTTTATCTTTGTGCCCCCATACCTGGCACACTGCCTTGCATATAAAAGACACAATAAAAAAAGTTTGTTGAATTGAATACCCACCAGAACCAAGACTAACTTAACAGAAGGGTTGAGGTCCCCTTGCCCTCTAGGTAGAAAGACACCTCCCTCCCCAGCTCTCAGCCACCCCATCAGTCTATACTAAAGTTTTAATTTAGCCAGGGCCCATGTCTATCATGGCTTTGTGGGAGCTCTGTGCTTCTTAGCAAATAGGACCTTCTTGGGAACATCCATCTGAAAAGCTCTAGAAACAGACATTTCTATTTATACCAGCATATCCTATTGCTTTAGTTCAGTGAACTTTGACATTCCCCAATTAAAATCTTCCATGTAGGAACCTGAGGTCCATAGAGCTGCTGAGGGCAGTTATTTGCTGTTTCTGTACATGGAGTTGGGGAGATGGAGAGAGTATAAGGTGGTACAGAAAGATCAGAGTGGTCATACACTAATAGAATTATTGAACCAGGAAGTCAAGATTCTTGTCCCAGCCCTAGTGATGTGCTGGCAGAGAGAGGGAAGCACATGCTAAGAAAGTAATGCCATTTTAGAATAAGCCTTCATTTCAGTCATATCTAGCCCCTATGTTTTGTCTTATTTTACCCTAGATCTTGGGCAAGAGTAGTGAAAAGACAAACAGTGCACCCTGGCACAGACACCAGAAGTCAATGACAAATTGGCAGAATACAAGTTCCTGACCTCTCCCCGAACCATGACAAACTTCATCCAAGGCCAGCGGCTGATCTGTTAGGGAGCCAGCATGATTATGTCTTTTTTGTACAATAAAAATCTATGTGGGGGGCGGCTAGGTGGTGCAGTAAGTAGAGCGTCGGCTCTGGAGTCAGAAGGACCTGAGTTCGGATCCGGCCTCAGACACTTACCGCACACACAAAACAAAAACCCTAGCCGTGTGACCTTGGGCAAGTTACTTAACCCCAATTGCCCTCCAAAAAGCAAAAATATATATATATATATGGGAAATGGCTTGTATTTAGAAGCCTGTTTGCCTCATAGAGATTCCCTTCCCTATGTACCAATCTATGCTTCTCCCTATGATGGACAGTAACTAGGGATGAATTAAAGCCTTTTACTACCTTGTACCCAGAACTGTAAACAGTAGGTTGGCTTTCCACAATGTTAGCTATATAATTTTGAATAAGGCAGTTCATTGAGGATCACAGTGTCATAGAATTGAGAGAGAGAACTATTTGCAGCAGCACCTTTTAAAAATTGAAGCAAAGAATTGAAAACAAACTGGGTGCCTATCAATTAGAGGAACAGCTAAATAAAGTATAGTGGCACAGTGGATAGAGTGTCAGGCCTGGAGTCATGAAGACTTATCTTCATTAGTTCAAATCTGACATCAGACACTTATTAGCTTTGTGACCCTGGGCAACTGACTTCATCCTGTTTGCCTCAGTTGGAGTGGCAAACCACTCCAGTATCTTTGCCAAGAAAACCCTAAATGGGGTCACAAAGAGTCAGACAGGACTGAAACCACTGAACAACAATATAAATGTAATGGAATATAACTGAACCATAAGAAATAATGATAGGATGGTATTCAAAGAACAAGGGAGCAGAACCAGGAAAACAAGTTATAAAATGACTAGAATATTGTAAAAAACAACAACAAAAACTTTGGAAGACTTATGAATTTTGATCAATGAAATGACTAATAAAGATAACAGAAGATGAAGCATATTTCCCACCTCTCCACAGAAGGGGAATGGGAGTGATCTGTAGATGAAAAATAAGATATATATGTTCAGCCACAACCAAACTATGAATTTGTTTTGCTCAACTATAGTTCTCTGTTACTCTGGAGGGCTTTTATTGGGTAGAGGGTAGAGTTGTTTTGGAGGAAGGAGGAGTGATGGTAATTAAAAAAAAAAAAAGAGAGAAAAGTACTAAAGAAATACTCAAAAATATACAAAAAAGAGCAGAAAAAAAGACAGAGAAGCAGGCCAATATTGATACTACCATGTTAAATTTCATATATACTTTTTAAAAATAGGCTTTCTAGGGGCGGCTAGGTGGCGCAGTGAATAGAGCGCCGGCCCTGAAGTCAGAAGGACCTGAGTTCGGAGCCGGCCTCCGACACTTAATCCACACAAACAAAAACCTAGCCGTGTAACCTTGGGCAAGTTACTTAACCCCAATTGCCCTGAAGGGGCGGCTAGGTGGCGCAGTGAGTAAGAGCGCCGGCCTCGGAGTTGGGATGACCCGAGATCAGATCCGGCCTCAGAAAATGAGCACCCACACATAAATAATGACTAGCCGTGTAACCTTGAGCAAGTTACTTAACCCCAATTGCTTTAAAAAAAAAAAAAAAAGGCTTTCTAGAGATTCACAGTATCATATACAGTCTTTCTGTTGTTTATATGTAAAAATAAAATTTGATGTCTGTCATTCAAAAAAAATTTTTTTTTTGCTTTCTTGGAGGGCAATTGGGGTTAAGTAACTTGCCCAGGGTCACACGGCTAGGTTTTTGTTGTGTGTGTGTGTGTGTGTGTGTGTGTGTGTGTGTGTGTGTGTGTGTGCCTTAAGTGTCTAAGGCCGGATCCGAACTCAGGTCCTTCTGACTCCAGGGCCGACGCTCTACTCACTGTGCCACCTAGCCGCCCCCTCAAAATTTTTTTAATCAAGAAAGAAAAAAATTTTAAGGGATTGAAAGCTGGAAGAGACCTCAGACATCATTCAATCCAATGCCTTCCTCTTACAGATGAGGAAACCAGGGACTAGGGAAATGTAGTGATCTGCCCAAGGTCATATAATATTGTAATAAGTAGCTGAATGACTTGAATCGAGGCTCTTCCATCTATAAATGCAGTACTTCTTCTGGCCCTGCCTCTCAAGAAATGCTCTTTCAAATTAAGGGGTTCAGATTACCCATAAGGTCCCTTTGATCCCAAATACCCTAGGTCCTGAAGAAGGAGCTGTGGTGAGTCAATGCAAGTTTTGACATTCTGCTTCCAGTTATCAGAGACTTCTCAGAACAGAGACTGGGCTAGAAGGGGGAAGCAGAGGCCGGTGCCAGCTCATTGCCCATAAAAGAGTCATGAGTGTCCACCTGTGGTGGACAGTGCTCCAGAGGACAAACATCCCCCACCCATCTTTAGTAATTGTTTCCCCAAGAGCATGGCAATGAGGGAAAACAACATTACAGGGAGTTTACAGTATTAGGAATCTTTGGCATGTTTGATGGGTTTGATAGTAATGTTGTAGATTTTTTGATAGCCATCTGTAAGTATTTGAAAAGCTTTTGGTAGGGAGTTAGAAATAGGAGCAACATGTAGAAGGCACAGAGAGAGAGAGAGAGAGAGAGAGAGAGAAGAGAGATTTATGTTCAATATAAGGAAAACTTCCTAAAAATGAGAATTACTTCAAAAATTAATAGTCTGACTTAGGAGCTAATGAATTCTCCCTCATTGGATGAGTGCCTTAAAGAAGAAGTTGCACAGTCACTTTTTCTGGTATGTTGTAGTGAGGACTCCTTCACAGCTACTTTAGGAATGCATGATCTCTAAGCCCCCCCCACCCCAATCAGTGGTGTGCTAGTAAATGTTTAACTACCAGATCTCTAGGGGGAGAGGGGAAGAGAATTGTATGTACAACACACTTTAAATTTTAAACTTCATTATTAACATTTTCTCCATCACTTTAAGTCTAGACTACCAACAGAACAATAAATCTACAATGGTTTTGTAGTGTTTGCTGAATTCTAAAGTGTAAATGCTCTCACTGAAAATTTAGTGCTTCTCATAATTCTAGCTTATACCTTCTTGAAATCCTGACATTCTTTGACAGCCTGCCTTGAGCTTCATAGTCCTTTTCTCTCTGATTCATAGGGCCACTAATAAACCATATTTTCCAAATCAAAATTTCTTTGTAGGACTTAAGTGTCCCAGAAAGGGAACACAAAGATTTTTTTTTATCACCTCATCATAGTCAAGTAACTTTGAAATCAGAATTATCCCAAGAGATCTAAGGAGAGAGTCAAGGAAAGAATGAGAGGGAAACTGGGACCCTATGAATTAACTCAACAAACTGGAATGTCTTACTTTTCATTTCCTCCGTTCTCACCAGAGACAAAAATTTGACCATGTAGCAACTCATTTTTAGTTGTTAAATATGGCCAATCTAATTGATGTTTAGACCTTCTCCCCTACAAACTTAAATTGAATGGATCCTTCATCCCTTAATGAAAATTTCCTCATAGCCCACCTCCCTTCAGTCAGCAGGGAGGGTGTAGTGCCCTTGACCTAAACCCACACCCTGCTAATGATAGCTTGGGTCAGCTTTAATTTCATAGAATCCCAGTGACAACCTCATCACTATGGCAACTGATGACTGGTCTGATGAGACTCAAAGACTCATAAAATGGGAACACTGAAAAAGGACCATAGAGATTATCCAGTCCACCCTCATTTTACTGATGAGGAAATTGTCACTTAAGAGTTGTTTGACATTGAGCAAGATACTTAATGTTTACACTACCTATTTCACAGAACTAACTCCAGGAAAACAACCTTATTATATAATCTTAAAATATAACCCCTGGCGTGTCTTGACACAATTCTTCCAGGACCATGCCATATATTGGTATTCCTACTTCATTTCCCACCATATTTTATGGTAGCTGGGTGTTGAAGTGGATCATGTACTGGACTGAAAGGCAGAAAGATATGAGTTGAAATCCTGCCTCATACATTTTCTATGTGGCCCTAAGCAAGTTTCTTTTAAAAAAATCTCAGTTTTCCTCAGTTTCCTCATCTGCAAAATGGTATGATGATAGCATTTACCTTATAGGGTTATGGTAAGGATTCACAAACAATAAAGTCCTATATTAATGCTAGCTCCTATGATGTTTAAAATCTTCATTGTTTGATAAATTTGTGTATTTATATCATTTTTTATCAAATAGAATATTAATATTTAATCACGAGATAGTGAAGCCTTTCGAAATCAGTCCCAAGGCTATGTCTGGATGACACTAGCCAGAATGTTGTAGGACAAATTCTTTGACTGGATAGACGGTTGGATTTGATGTCCTTCAATATCCCTTTTAGCTACAAGATTCTATGATTCTACATTTCCTTAAAAAAAAAATCACAGGACTAAGAATTATAACAACAACATGCACTTACTTAATGCTAAGTACTAGGCTAGGAAATGGGGATACAAAAAAAAATAGCTAGTCCTTTCCCTCAAGGAGGTTACTTTCTGTTGGGAGGAAATGCCCAAAGAAAATGAAATATGAATATGTGGAAAGTAGATACAAAATAATCACTGATGGAGGAATACTCTAGCAACTAGGAGGATCAGGAGAGGTTTCCTGAGCTGAACCTTAAAGGAAGCCAAGAATCCAACGCAACTGATATTTTTCTCGTCCCAGTGCTTCTCCGCTGCTTGGCTGAAAACAGCTTGCCAATTAGTTTGGAAATTAGTGCTGTATTTGTATCCAAAGTGATGAGTTAATACCCAAATCTGCAGGAAACCTTAGTTTCAATTCAGTGAAAGGCATCCTTGTGCATAGCCAAGGAAGCAATCCATAGCAGTCCCTCAACATGCCAAATGGCCCCTGCCCTCAGGGAGCTGATGATCTTGTTTTCTCACAGGTAAATGAACCAAGCAATCCTCTGCCTCACTCTATGATTTCTAAGCTGGTTCTGTAATTATTGTGCAATTTTAAAATCCCAGCCTTTCTAATTAATAAGCTTTAAAGTTACCTCATCACTACATAGTGCTGCCATATTTCCCCTTATAAAGTCAGATGACACATTTTTAATTCCCTGGCATAGTGGCACATTTGTCAGGAGCTCCTGATGAAGATATTATAAACAGGTGGAAAGCTTAAGAAAACATAGACTGACTTCACATTCAAGATTCTTGGAGGTAAATATTGACTTGGTTTTCAAGCCCAGGCAATGTTTACCTCTTAAGTCAATAAATCTTGATTATTTTTTCCCTTTTAACTGAAATCAATATATGCTTAGAGTTTATTCCTCTTATATTTTAGGAATTATATCCGAGGAGATCAAACTACATGCTAAGAGCTCTCTTTTTCCTTTCTCCACATCTCACATCATTCACATCTTCTTCCTTTCACTATTGTCTCATCTGAAGAGGTAGTCTTTCTCCTTGCCAAGCCAAAGGCATGCAGCTTATTCCATCCTTTCTTCTCCAGCTAGTTATCCCTTCTCCTCTCTGTCTCTCTCTCTCTGTCTGTGTGTGTCTCTCTCTTCCCCCCCCCCCCAAGTCTCTGACTCTCTCTGTCTCTCCACACCACCCTTCACCCCCCACCAAGCCCCACCTCTCCCTGTCTGCAGGCTACTTCCCTGCTGCCTATGAACATGCCCTATCCTTCCCTATCCTTAAAAACACTCTCTTAGGGGCGGCTAGGTGGCGCAGTGAGTAGAGCATCGGCCCTGGAGTCAGAAGGACCTGAGTTCGGATCCAACCTCAGACACTTAACGCAAACACAAACAAAAACCCTAGCCGTGTGACCTTGGGCAAGTTACTTAACCCCAATTGCCCTCCAAAAAGCAAAAAAAAAAAAAAACACTCTCTTGATTTAAGCATCCACACTAGCTATAGTCCTCAATCTCCCCTTCCTTTCATGGCTAACCTCCTTGAGAAAGCCATATAGAATCCATGCTGATCCTTACTCTCCTCTCAGTCTTCTAAACCCTTTGCAGTCTGGCTTCTGACTCCATCATTCAACTGAAACTGATCTCTCCATACTCATCAGTGGTCACTTAATTGCCAACTTTAATGGTCTTTTCTCAATTCTCATCCTTCTTTGCCTTTGCAAGTTCCCACCCAGTTGCTGTAATCCACTTTTCAGGCACCTGTAATAGCAAGACAGAGGACCCTGTGTGAATGGACTGATTGATACCTAGCAGATATTACTTTGGAGGAATTCCACCCCAAACCAGTTCCATCTCCACCCCCACCCCCGGGGTCCACTCAGGGAGTGCTTTTTGGTTGTCTTGATTCCATTCCTGCTTTTCCTCAGGGATTGAAGAAAGGTCAAAGGTCACTTGTTCAGAGTGACCAGTCAACTAAGAGATAGATCAGCTCATGAAAGCTTTAAGCTAGGCAAGGGTACTAGTTTACATGTAGCTTCTTTTCTCTGAAAAACTAAAGGTTTAAAAATACAAATTATTGGGCGGGGCTAGATGGCGTAGTGAATAGAGCACTGGCCCTGAAGTCAGAAGGACCTGAGTTCGGATCAGGACTCAGACACTTAATGCACACACAAACAAAAACCTAGCTGTGTGACCTTAGGCAAGTCACTTAACCCCAATTGCTCTGCCTTCCCCCCTGCAAAAAAAAAAAAAAAAGGTAAATTATTAGTAAAATTCACAAAGCTCCAAACCCTCAGACAATCCTTTGATTATTAGGCTGGAAGTGAGGCTTACTAGCTAGTTGAAATCTCTACACTCAGTTGTCTATTTCCCCCCACTTCATATCTCACTCTCTATATAAAAAATACCAACTTGGGATACAATTAAGATGACTTTATCTTTACTAAGAAAACCATCGTTAACATTTTTAAAAATAGTTGATAAGTGAGATTTTAATAGCAAAGAAATACTCAGTAATAAAACTATGCTGCCTATTGCATAAAGGGAAAACACCAGAAACTGAGCAGAGTAAATTTGCCATTATTCCAGCTGTTTCTCCAAGGAGATCTAGGTCAATAACTCCCCTCCTAGATTTTCTTAATAGGCTGGATCATGAACCACACAAAAGAAAAGACTCCTCCAGCCACTACAAATCATAAAGTCAGTCTCCTGGAAAGAGTTCTCCATCTGCTATTGCTGTGGTCAACCAACTCTGTCTCCTTCAGCCAGTCTCTCAATTATTTCCCTCTAGAGAGATTGTAAAACTGCCACTGCTTCAGTGGAACTCTGCCCTCCATTCTTAAACTACAATAACTTTGTTCCTTCCTGAGGTGGAAAGAACTACAACTCCCAGGGTCTTTTAGCTACTTCTTCCTCACAATCCAGCCAGTCTGATGCCTGAATGACTATTGCAAGGGAAAACACTTTAGGTGCTTTGGGATCCAGACCTGTGATCTCTTCACTAATGGAGATGAGCCCTAGAGAGACATCTGAGACACAGAGAACTTAATCACGGATATTTCACCAATATCTCTCAGAGGAAGGACTTGAACCTGGGTCTTTGATTTATGATCCACGATCTAAGTAAAAATTAAGCCTTCATCTGTGAGGTTGCCAACGTTTTTCCCTACAGTGGCCATCAGCCTACCACATAGCGGTTTTTTGGTTTTGGTTTTTTTTTGTGGCTGTTGTGTATATCTGTGAGTCTGGGTACGTGAAGAAATGTGTGTGGGGGTAAGAGAGAGAGTGTGTACTAAATAGTTGTGTGTGTTGCTCTTTGCACCTGGAAATAGGAGTTCTGCTTTTTATATAGGAAGGGGAAACTAAAGACAGCTGCTGACCACAGTACCTAGGCCTGGTGTTCATCAATTACCTGATTTCTTGGGTCCAAATGCCAAATTCTCCATCAGAAGAATGAATATAGGAGATCTCTATATCAATATAATTACAGGTATAGTCCTTTCCCCACCCTTCCCCCCCAAAGCCAAGCTAATAAGCTCATGTATTCAAAAATGGATGGGAATTGAGGAGGTAATCATTTAAACCCTTCATTTTATAGATGAAGAAATGGAGACAAGAGGTTAAAAGTTAAATTATTTCCTCAAGGTCACACATATAGTAAGTAGGAGAGCTGGGATCTGAACCCAAATCATCTTACTGGGGTGTATTATGTGATTTGGAAGAGAAAAATCTTATCTCTCCTTCAATTCCAATAAAGGGGCAACTGCCTACTCTAATCTATTCATAGGAACAACCCTGTTCTCAAATGTCCAAAGAGGGAAATTCATTAGCTCTGCATCATCATGCTTTTCCAATCAATCAATTCACAGGCATTAACTTTTTCTTTTCTCCTTATCTTACCCAGACTGGGAGTATAGTGGCCAGTCACACGATGATTTCCAGTAGTCTGGCATGGAAGCTTTAACCCGTTCTATTTCCAACATCGGCAGGTACGCCCCTTCCTTAGGCAGCCTGGTCCACCCACCCTGGCAAACCCCACTCCCAAAGACTTGGAATACTGATGCCAGACTTAGTGTGGCCACACAATCAGCTTTAGCTGCAGCTAAAACTGCAGCTAAACCTCCCTAACTCCAGTCACCCACTAGCCTCAAATTCCCCAATAGCTAGAATTATAGCGATGTGCCAGCACACCTAGTTCAGAATGCATTTGTTAGACACCCACTGTGTGCCAAGTACAGTGCTAGGCTCTGCGGATACAAAGGCAAAATGAAATACTTTCTACTGAAGAGAGGCAATTCTTTATTAACTTCTGTTTTACATCATTCATTTCCACCAGATTTTGAGTTACAATCATTTTCCCCCCGTTATTCCCCTAACCAACCTCCCAGAATAGCAGTCCCACAAGATATCCCCTCCTCCAATCAGCTCTCTCCCATACCTTCTCCCATAACCCCTTTGACTTTTCCATTAGAGGAAGGTGAATCTTTGTGTCCCAATGCCTGGACATCTTATCTCCCAATTATAAGCAAAAGAGTATTAATTATAGTATTTATATATGTTTTAAACATTTAATGTTAAGACCTTGAATTTCAGATCCATTTCCTTCCTCCCTTGTCACCCATTCCCTCTGGGGAGATAAGTAATTCAGCATATGTTGTACATGTCTAGCTATGCAAAACATTATCATAGTAGATATATTGTACAAGGCTGCTTATAATTCCCTCCCACTCATCCCACCCCCCACCTGGTCCATTCCCTACATGATCCTGTCCCTCCTCTATAGTGGGTACTTCCAACCTCCCCTCCCCCCAAGGATGCCCTCCCATCCATCATCCCTCCTCTCATCCCTCTTCCCCCTATTCTGATGCAGGTTGAGATATCCCATTTAGTATGTATGTCATTCTCTCCCTGAACCTAATTCAATGAGAATGTGGTTTTGTCTTTTTTTTTTCCTTCCTATTCTCCATCTCCCTTACAACCACTTCCCCTTGCTTCTTCTACATGAGATAGTTTACCCTACCCTGTCTCTCCCCATCTCCTCTTGCCACTTTCCTCTCTCACCTCATAATTTCATCCCTTGAGTATTCTCCCTTCCCAACAAATTCAACCTATGCCCTCTATCCATATATAACTATAACCATATATACACACATTCATATATGTATTCATATGACCACACACCCTTCTTCCATTATTTTCATAGTGAGAAAGATATCATCAGTCACAGTTATTGCTTTTCCATATAGGAATGTAAATAGTTCAACTTTGATAAGTTCCTTTTGATTTCTTTTCCCTGATTACCTTCTCAGGCATCTCTTGCTTCTTGTGTCTGGATGTCAAATTTTCTATTCAATTCTGGTTTTTTCCTCAAGAATGCTTGAAAGTCCTCTATTCCACTGAATGACCATATTTTCCCCTGAAACAAAATACTCAGTTTTGCTGGGTAGGTGACCCTTGGGTTCATTCCCAGTTCTTTTGCCCTCTGGAATATCATATTCCATGCCCTTCAATCCCTCAGTGTAGAAGCTGCCAGGTCCTGGGCTATTCTGATTGTGTTTCCACAATATTGAAATTGTTTCTTCCTGGCTGCTTGTAGTATTTTCTCCTTGATCTGGGGATTCTGGAACCTGGCTATAATATTCCTTGGAGTTTTCTTTTTGGGATATTTTTCAGGAGGTGATCTGTGGATTCTTTCAACTTCTATTTTGCCCTCTGGATCTAAAACATCAGGGCAGTTTTCCTTGAGAATTTCTTGAAGGGTGATTTCTAGGTTCTTTCTTTAATCATGGCTTTCAGGTAGTCCAATAATTTTTAAATTGTCTCTCCTGGATCTATTTTCCATGTCAGTGGTTTTTCCCATGAGATATTTCACATTGCCTTCTAATCTTTCATTTGTTTGGATCTGCTTAACAGCATCTTGATTTCTCATAAAGTCATTAGCTTCCATTTGCTCCAGTCTAACTCTGAAGGAATGAATCTCCTCAGTGAACTTTTGAGATTCTTTTTCCATCTGGCAAATTCGACTTTTTAAGGCATTCTTCTCCTCATTGCCCTTTTGGGCCTCCTTTGCTATTTGAGTTAGTCTATTTTTTAAGGTGTTGTTTTCCTCAGTCAGGCTGTTGACCCTCATTTCATACTTTTCCTGCATCCTTCTCATTTCTCTTTCCAATTTTTCCTCCACTTCTCTTATTTGATTTTTAAAGTCCTTCTTAAGGTCCTCTATGGCCTGCAACCCACTCATGTTTTCCCCTGGGGCTTTTGGAGCAGGACTTCTGACCTCACAGTCCTTTTCCCGCTCTATGCCCCCAAAATAGGAGTCTAGGGTTGCATTTTTCTGTTTCCTTTGCCTTGGCATGTTGCCACTTAATTGCTTGACTTTTGGGCTTGTTGCCACACTATGGCTTTAAGGCCAGATAGAGGAATTTTCGTCCCGAACGTGTGGGGGCAACTTCCGTTTCTGGCAAGCTGTAAACCCACCCACGACTTCCACCCTAGATCACAATCCAGATCCAGGGAGGTTAAAGCAAGAGTGATTACCCCCCAAGACTGATCGCTGGATCTCCCTACAATTCACAGGCCGGGAGCTGGAGCTGCCTCTGAAAACTACCAAATGGAGTGCCTCCTCAGTGGCTTCTAGCCCCCAGGGCAGGGAGCCGACGCATTCCCCAAATACAGGTCCCAAAGTCCACAGGGCACTAACCTCTCACTTTGTTCTAGGCATGTCTATGTTGATAATTCTGGAGTGGCCACTGCTGCTGGTGTTCTGGGGTTCCTCCAGCCGGCTGCTGGCCCTGCCGCCCTGGGGCTAAAACCTCGGCTCATGGGGACCTCGGCTCTGGCTCAGCTCGGCTTCCCACGCTCTGCATGCTGCACACTGCCAGGTCCCAGACCTCTGCGCTGGTCCTTCCTGCAGGGCTGCTGGGCTGTCCTCAGTGGGAGGTTAGCTTCTCTGTGTCGTTCTGTGGGTGCTGGGGCTCCAGAAGTTGTTCAGAGTCCCCTTTTACATAGTTTGGGGGGAATCTGGGGACAGAGTGGCTTGGAGGAGCTGTTTCTACTCCGCCATCTTGGCTCCGCCCTCCAGATCTAAGAGAGGCAATTCTACCAATAATTTACCCTGTTTCTTCACCAGATATTCCACACAACAGCTTCCAAACTTCCTCTCTTTTCCTTCCAGCACTTACAAAGGGATAGGCTTTTGGGGGGGGGGGGGGAGGGAATTGGAAACAGAGGAAGGTAAAAAAAGTCTAGGTTGAGCATGTTAGAGCTGAGGCACCAAGGCTCAAATTGACAATGTTTCTTCTTATTTGACCCATTTAGATCCATGCTCTGAGGTATGAGTATTCTTGACTGAGACATAAAGGAGAGAAATGGGTAACTCAAAGATAGTTAAATTCAATTGTTTTCTTCAGAAGAAAACATTACTCCAGGGTTGTAGTAACAAGTTGGGTAAGGGGCCATCGACTTTCCAATATGGTAAAACTAACCAAAACTATTCCTTGCTGAGAGCCATCTATCAGCGGATAGAGGCAGAGCTGAGCATCTCACTGACAGTTCTTAGAGAAGTTACTTCCAGAAGACTACTTTTGTCGGCTGCCATATCTGGCTGAAGCAGGTGCCATGCTGGACATATGGGTGTCGGTCCAACCCTGTATCCCTCCTCCTGAGTGGTTCTAGAGGTGAGTCAATCCCTGCACTTAAAGATGCACCCATTGGAGCTGGCAGAAACCTCCACCTGGGAGCCTGGTTTTTAGTCTTTGTGTATGTGTGTGTCATTTTTTTAAAAATGTTGTTGACTGTGTCCCAATGGAAGTGGTTTTCCTAAGCTGCTTTTTTTGTGCATTCAAAACCTTATTTTGGAAAGGGCTCCTTAGGTTTCACAAGACTGCCAGAGGGGGCTATGACCCACACAAAAATAGTACCGAACCTTTCATCTTCATTTTACAGGTGAGTAAACCAAGGAGACCCAGAGAAGTGAGAAGTGATACAGATGGGATCGGAGCTCTGGTGCTCCAACTTTAGTGCTCTTTCCTACCAGCCCATGATACCATCTCCAGATGCTGATCTCCAGCCCACATTCATTCAGCACCTTACACTCCTCACAACAAAGCCAAGAGGCCAGAGAGATAGGAGGCAACTCTATGTTCTCTCCATTTATAGATAAGGAAACACTCCTAAAGATGAAATGACTAGCTCAACATCATACATAGCAGATCAGAGCTTGGAATCCAAACCTTTTGACTCTCCCCTACCTCAGCATGAGGCTTTGTAGTCCTCAATTCCTTATGTTGTAGAAAACTCTACAAAGAGAAACCAATTGCAGGGGGCTCAGCTCAGCTAGCCCAGGGGTGAAGCAGATGAGAATGAGCAGCCAAACTGTGGAATTAAACTCTGTTTAGTTGGGCTCTGGGTTGAATTCCCTTACCTCTGGGCTTTGGGAATGAATGCCAGCTGCACTCTGGCTGGGCTTCAGGCCCAATTCCTAGTTTCAAAGTAAGTAAAGTCATCAGAGCCTTGACTTAGCAGAAGTGTTTATCATAAAGAGCACTTTTTTTCCTCTCCAGATCTAAGAACAGCCACTGTTCCTCCTGATAGCCTGGGCTCTTGGTGCTCTCTCCTATATTTATTGCCCAAAGGCCACTGAAGGCATTTCCTCCTTACCTCCTCCCCCCCCAGTCAGGGTCAAGGTCCAGGAGCCCCTTTCTTTCCCGCTCTTGTCTATAGGCAAGTTCTTGCCTTTTGTCAGTTGGCAAGACTCTGCCATCAGTTTCATTTTGTCCTGGTTCTTTTCTCCTTTCTTCTTGTTCTGATCCCCTCTGCCCTTGTGTGTTATGAAATTTGTATTCCTCCTATGCCACAGAAAAAGGCAGATATTATCCCTCCTATGGGATGGGGAGATATGGGTTAAGGGGGATATTATCCTAGTTCACATGTGGTCAGGCTGTTAGGTGGCGCAGTGGATAGAGTGCTGGGCCTGGAGTCAGGAGGACCTGAATTCAAATACAGCCTCCAACACTTACTAGTTATGTGATCCTGGACAAGTCACTTGATCCTGTTTGTCTCAGTTTCCTCATCAGCAAAATGAGCTGGAAAAGGAAATGGCAAACCACTCCAGTATCTCTGCCAAGAAAATCCCAATTGGAGTCATAAAGAGTTGGACACGACTAAATCAACGCAACAACAAAAATACATAAAATCCTACAGGGAGCAGGTTATTTAATAATAATAGCTAACATCTATATGTTACTTGCACAAAATGCTTTACAAATATTATCTCATTTTATTTTCACATAACCTTGGGAAGTAGGTGCTATTATTATTTTCTTTTTACAGATGAGGAAACAGAGGCAGACAGGTTAGGTGACTTGCCCAGTGTCACACAGCTAGTGTGTATCTGAGACTAGATTCAAATACTTGTCTTCTGAGCCCACGTCTGGGATTTTATCCACTGCACCTCCCAGCCACCAACATGTCTATCACAATATTTAAAAAAACCAACTATTAAGTCCTGAGAAAGGCAACCAAAGCAACATGGTGGCTCTTGAGCGAAACCAGCTATGGTATGGACAGAGAGACCCTATCTAGATAACCGGAGCTGGAAAGGATCCAGCTGGAAGTACTGGCTTTTAGACTAATAGAATCACACATTATGTCGTCCAATTCTCACTAAAGCAGGAACCACCCCCCCCCCACTTCATCCCAACCAGTAGGCAGTGATCAGTGCAGCCCCCTTCCCCAAGTTTGCCTTGTATCTATCTGATTTATGTGTTTTGTGTGTGTGTGTGTAGCGTGTGTGCCTTTCCTATTAGAAAGTCCTGTAAATTTGAGGATAGGGACTGCTTCACCTTTGACTCTGAATTCTGAGCACTAAGCATAGCCCTTAGGACCTTTAAGTACCTGTTGATTGATTGATCCCTCTAAGCACAATGGTCCCTAGAATATAGTGAATTTGGTTGATTTCCCCTGGGGAAGCCTCATCATAATAGCTTGGAAAGGGTTCATCAGGGTAATCAGTAGAGGAGGTAATGAGGTTCATATGGTTGCACAGCCTATAATGTCTACTATCAGCAGAGCAAATAGGCGGTATATGCTAAAAATGCTTTTCTGATCAATAGTATCAATCAACTTAGAGAGTGGGAAAGTTGTTCCTTCCCCTCTCTAGCCACCATCTCCAGGCTCCTTTTTCCTGGCTTCTTTTCCCCTTTAAGCTATCACTGATGCTTATTTTACCTGATTTCACTGATGCAAAAATATTTGCAGGTGAGAAGAGAAGAAAAATCTCATAATATGAGTTTCCCTGGAACCCTACCATCCTAAAGATGATCAGGGTCAACATCTCCAAGCTTTTTCCATTGTTTCCTGTAAAAATAGGTATTAGAACAGGTATTGTGTTGCTGTTAGAAAGGCACCTAATTTAACATATCAGGTTTACCAGATGTTTTGTCTATGGGCTTTCTCCCTGAAAAACTTCAGAGCTGAAAAAAAAAAAAAAGTCAAAAACCCAGACACAGATTAGCTTCTTTATTGAAATCTCTGGATGTTAATACCACCAACCAAGCAACAGAAGAACAAGAGCAAGGATTTCCTGGGTGCTAATAGCTTACCCACAGGATTAATTAAGTAGTTGAGAAGGTGGAACCCAACTCATAATACTTTTATCCTCCCCGCCCTGGCCACCACCCTGGAAAGAGGAGACATCACCTTCTAGAAAACCAACGATTTTCTTTTCTTTTTTGCTATAGCTATGGACTCCCATTTTGGCAGAACCACTTTTATTCAATTAAATTTAATAGGGTCCAGAGCAGAGATAAGAAAATGTACCACCTTCCCTTCTTTGCATAGATGAGGGACTATGGATAAAGGACATTTCATATACTGTGGGATTCTAATGAAGTGTTGATTATAGTTTTGTTGAAATGCTGCCTTCCCACCCTTTCTTTTTCATTCTTTGTAAAGGTGAGGTAAAGACAAAAGATCTCAATAAAAATTAAATGGAAAAAAAGAGGTCAAACCGTATGATATGTAGAAATTCAGGCCAAGCTCAAAATGCATTGCCTTTGACTTTGAAGATAGTATAGACTATCTTTGTC
This sequence comes from Gymnobelideus leadbeateri, assembly GCA_011680675.1. Classification (NCBI taxonomy): domain Eukaryota; kingdom Metazoa; phylum Chordata; class Mammalia; order Diprotodontia; family Petauridae; genus Gymnobelideus; species Gymnobelideus leadbeateri. Next base: position 18,471 of record WOXC01006736.1, read on the forward strand.
CCGTGGAGTCTGCCTGTCACTGAGCGGGCCATGTGCTGTTTCTCTTATTTCCCCCAATCCCATAACACTGAGCTTTTTAACCCTGTAAGCTGTCAGCAAAACATCAAACCTTCAGAAGGATTCTGAGGAACAAAGGGAATTGCCTCTCCTTCCAAGGGTTCCCCTCCACCATCCATCCACTACTGCATGGATCTCTAATTCTTTCTTTGTTACCATCACCCAAGAGGAGATTTTTTGCCCTCCCAATCTTGGCTCTTCTCTGTGCAGCCTCATACCTCCAATGGATCCCTCTCTTCTTTCTTTGCCACTGCAATACATGGGGTATATGGAGTGTTCAAAGAGGACTAGCACCTGTGGTGTGAGGGCTTGCTGAGTCCTTTTCAGGGTTGTTCATCTACCTTTGGTATCCACCTGTCACCCAACTCTCACTTGTGGCTCCAAGAAGCCGTAGCATGCCTGGTGACCACACCCTAAAGGAGTCTCACCAGACTGGCTAAACCAGGTTGAGGGTAACAGACAGGCCTCAGACTTGTTGGTGAGTTAAGGGGATGTTTCCCCCAAACATGTGAAGACTTCCCCTGAAGGAGTGGGCAGATGAGAACAATTTATTCCAAAGGCCATGAAGGCAGCTGAAGCAGGCACTGAAGACACCAAGGCCATCTACTTTTGTCTTGCCACTGGACTTTGGTGACTTTGGAAGAGGGTGTGAGTCTGACTTGGTCAACTGTGTGCAACTCTGCCTCTCTTAAATCCAGTTCACAAACAAGCCAAGATATCACCCCATGATGTCATTGGTCCTCTTAAAAAATCAAGGACAAACCATACTCATCACCCTCTCCACACCTCTGCCAGTATATCACAACAAATGAGGTACACAACTTAACTTCAATGCAATGTGAAGGAATCTCATGGAACAAAGTAAATGCAATTGATATTGTCTCCCAAGGTTATTTCTGCATTATTTGGTCTGACTAGCTCAGGTTTAAATAATGGTCATTATAATGGTGATACTGACTAGAGGGGCTGCTTACTGTGAGGAGAGGAGTATCCTCCCAGGTGAGATCACAGACCCAACCAGGTAAGAAGTTAACAAGTAAAAAAGCATCAGTTAGATACTATAGCAACCACCCAGTTGGGGTGGGGGTGGGGGGTGGATAGAGAAGGTGCCTGGAGTCAGGAAAATAGAAGTTCAAATCCAGCATCAGACACTACTAGTTGTGTGACCTGGGCAAGACATTTAACTCCTATTTGCCTCAGTTCCTCATCTATAAAATGGGAACACAATGGAGAAGGAAATGCAAACTACTACAGCATCTTTGCCAAGAAAACCCCATGGACTTTGTCAAGTAAAGTCACTGAATAACACCACCAGATAGGTGGGACCAATATTATTATCACCAGGAGCAGATTAAGTCTCAGAGAGGTCAAGTGATTTGTACCACACTACATGCTGTATAAGCTGCTGGGTCTGGATCCAAAACCAGGCTTTCTGACTCCAGGACACTTGAATCATTGCATTGCTAAAGGACTACACAGTATCAATGTAAAAGTACTTGCAGCAGGTCTTCCCTGGTGCTACCTGTCTTGAGCCCCAGCTGTGGTTTTCCCAACTTTTACCCTTCAGCCCCAGGAGAGCGCCCACCTTTAGCCTCCTTTCTGGTCTCTCTAGGAGTTCTATTCTTTCCTATTTAAGCCTCAGAGTTATCCCTCTGGCTTCTGGTAGAGATCCCACTTTCACTTCTAGCCTCCAACTCCCTCATTCACTGAGAAGACAGGATTTCCCAGGATCAGAGCCAGATAAAACAGCTCTCTCTTCTCTGACTGGTGTCAAAGGCCATTTTCTCTCTGTTTAAAGTATCCTGATTTTGACTGTTCTATAGAACAATGAGGCTGGCTTCCATGCTTCCCCCCTCTCTCTCTCCTCCCCCTCCCCCCAGTGTCTCATCCTGGCTTTAGCAATGCCAGCTTCTTTTCATACTTTTATTCCCTTCTTTCTCCAGCCTTCTTGTCACCCTCCTCACACCTGTGCCAAGCTGGAGGCTCACAGCTCCTTTTTTTTTTTTTCTGTTGTTCATCATTCTCATCATCATAAATATTTATATAGCACTTACTATGTGTCAAGCACTGTACAGCATTCTAGTTTTACCCTCACAACAATCTTGGGAAATGTGTCATTATCCCCATTTTACAGATTAGGAAACTGAGGCTGACAGAGGGTAAGTGATTTGCCCAGGGTCACACAGTAAGTTTCTGAGGCAGGATTTCAACATTGCTCTTTTTGCAGCTCCACCCATCTGCTATTAGGTATTATTTACATGATGCCTTCCTGGCCAAAGACCATGATCCTCCAAGAACCCTTGTGGCAGAGGATTCCTCCCCACATATCAGTCTTGGGTGTCTCTTAGGGACCTCTCACTGCTCTGGGTTATCATCCCCACCCAGATGAACCAATAACAACAGTACTGGCACTCCCCCTTCTCACTAAGGGTATCAACTCCCCACCTAAAGCACCCAGGCTCAAAACATGAGCCTTGAATTGCGAAGTGATGGAAGCAGAGTCGCTTCTGAGCCTTGTGGATTAGCCGTGTGTCCCGGTTAAAGTTGTGCCCTGGTGAGCCAGCCACCTTCCCCAGTGGATGTGCGCACAGTCTCTGTGACTCGCAGACCTGCTCCTGGTAGGATTCCATTTGGGGAAGATGGAAGTTTATCATTTTCCGTTTTTGCTCCCCACTGCATCCAGCTCCTCTTTAAATGTGACCTTTTCATCCTCATTAACATTTCTACTGAGCTTGCTGGTGCCAGGTGAGAATCTTCTGAGGCAGCTCTCCTCTGCTCCCAGCAGGTCCTGGTACCACAGGCCTCAGCACCGGGTTTCACCGCCCTCTCTTCCTGCCACTAAACTCTCATTCTCTGAGCTCTCCGAAGTTCTGGGACTTGGTAGTTGGGTGATTCTACTGTCTTCAGGCAGACAATCACCCTCTGCCATTTGCTAGGCTTTTTTCCCCCTGAAGTTTTCCTCATCCAGTATATGACACTTGTCTCCTTTCCCCAGGGACCAGCTCTCTAAATTTGGCCTATATGGGATGTCTGAGAATGATTTTTACAGCTTAATACACCAAAAACAAGAAACAGAACACCAAACATCCATGTTGTTTAGTTGTTTTTCAGACACGTCCAACTCTTCATGACCCCATTTGGGGTTTTCTTGGCAAAGATACTGGAGTGGTTTGCCTTTCCTTCTCCAGCTCATTTTACAGATGAGGAAACTGAGGCAAACAGGGTCACACAACTAGTAAGTATCTGAGTCTGGATCTGAATTCAGATCTTCCTGACTCCAGGCCCCTAGCTGCCCCAAACATCCATATCTCTGTTATTATTAAGCCCTTTTCTCTACATGGTCTATACAGCACCCCTCCTTGTACCACATAAGTAAATCTCTCTCCATCCTCTTTTGGTTTGTGATAAATCACTACTACCTGCTTCCTCTCTCCCTCAGTATTCTGTTCACATTAACAACTACTACTATGTTTTGGGATTGCAGACGATTTCTGTCCAGTTGTCCAATCTAGATTATGTGAAGCAATTTCTAGGTCACCTCCCAGCATATAAAAGAGAAATAGAGATAACACCAAATCCTCCCCAATATAGGTGCCCAGGAACTAGGAAGGGAGGGATTTCTAGTTTCTGCTATAAGCCTATACCGCGAAAATCTTGAGAAATTGGAAAGTTTCTGGCTAGCAAGCTTGAATTAGTAAAGAACTCTCCTTTGGTACCCAGGGTAGGGGGAAAATTTTCAAACTAAGGTTAAAAACAGTCACCATCACCTATCTTGTCTCTTCAGGCAGTAGAATTTTGTCAATACTGGATCGTGAACAGCTTCTGGACTGAGAGGCTGAGACTGGCTAGAAACAGAAATCTAGCTAGTTGGAGGTGCCTGTCAGAAAGTATGTCATCAGGCCCAGAATCAAGGCCAAGGAGGCAGCAGGCAAGGAAGAAGTATGAGTAGCATGAGGCCAGCATTCAAGACTACATTCAGAGCCTGAGCTCTCCATGGCAACGTGAAAGGGACTGTGAGAGAATAAAGTCTGAGTGAGATGGCTAAAGCTGGCCTAAACTAAGCCAGAAAAAAAAAAAAAACAAACAGAAAAAAAAAAAAACAACCCATAGAAGCAGACCAGTGTGAGTGTCCAGAGGCTCAAACCAAGGGGAAGGGAGAAGGGAACATCCCAGAAAGAGAGCTCTGCACCTGAGAGCAGGGCCATACTAACGACAAACACATACACACTAGGGTTCTGTCTGGGGTTGCAGGGCCAGCTTCTGCCCTCACAACATATTCATGGGTGTGCACAGCCAAGTGTGAACAGCCATTTGGCTTGAGGTGCCTCTCCTGCTACATGAGAAGCAACAAGAGAAAGCCTCACCCTGTCTGGTTGCTGGCAGAAGGAAGCTTGCTTCCTTGAATCCAAGTCTAGGATAAGCTGTCCAGGAAGTCACTTTTTGTTGAACCCTCCTGTAATCACCAGAACACTGGGTTGAGAGTCAAAAGATCCGGGCTCAAATCTCAGTTCTGAGAATGCTAGCTATCTGATTTTGAACAAATCACTTCACTTTCCTGGGCCGCAGTTTTCTGGTCTAAAGTGACAAGTTTGGAGGAGGAGAGATCAAAGGTTTTGTCCGGCCCCAAATCCTAAAGTGTAATTTGCTGAAGCCTTCTGAGCCCATTTGTAATTATCTCTGCATTTCCCAAGGTGGTTATTAATAATCATACTCTGGAGAGGGAGACCCTGTAAACCAAGGGTTCTTCACCTTTTTTCTTTTTCTTTTTTTTTTTTGCATTCGTCCTGGACCCCTTGGCAGTCTGGTTAAAGCCTAAAAATGACGTTTTTATATGTACAAAAAAAGAACATGTGTAATTACAAAGGACAATAATGATTAGGGAGAATCAAGATATATTTTCCCCATCCAAATTCATAGACCCCCTGAAATCTATCCAATGGACCCTACATTAAGAAATTCTGATTTAAACCAAAGTCAAACCAGAATCATTCCATGGATGGTCCCATCCATCATTATATCTCCTGAGGCTGGGCTTTTGGAGTAGATGTGCTTTGTTGACCATTTCACCAAAATCTCTGAGGCCAACCAGGCTCAGCATGGACCCATCTCAGCTGGAGACCCAAGGTGGGAAGCAAATAAAACAGACCCATGACACACTCAAAGATGATTCAGTCTTAGACTGGGAAAAAATAATAACCATCTTCTTCCCAGCCAAATAGTATCACACACACACACACACACACACACACACACACACACACACACACACACACACACCCTTTGCACTTCATTCACATTTCCATCAGCCTCATTGTTTCTTTGGCCAAAAGGAGATGATTCCCTGGCAAGCTGTGGGGAGGTAGAGACTACTTTGTTTAGAATCTGGATAAACTTGATTTGGCTGTGTTTGGCTCAAAGGATCACAACTCAGAAACCACACAGTGGCGCTTCTCAGTTCAAGGAAGTCAAAATGAAGTGTTTTATTTGACATAATCAACATTTCATTTTTTTTGGGGGGGAAGATAAACACGGAAGACTTTCATGATTTCATCCCTAGAAATGCCAAAGTCAGCAAACAGACAGGCTAAAGAAAAAAAATCCCCTTCCACATTTTGGTTTCTGTATTGACTCTCCTGGTACAATGACCTTATTCCATCCCTAGCCTGATGGAGTCAGTTGTTCCCACCTCAGGGCTTGCTGTCCATCAGTGCAAAGGAGAAATGTACACAAACCTGACAATCTCTCTTAAGCAATTTATCTCCCATATAAGCTCCAATCTTCCAGCGTTCTTTTCAAGATACCCTCTAAGAAAGGGTGGCCTTGTGCCTGGCTAGCAACATGCTCCAGAGAATAGATTTTCCTGCTCTTTTTTTAGCCTCTAGGAACCTACTGCTTAACTTATGAGCCAATAGTATAAGATGCCTTCGAAACTGATGGAACAGCTAACTTTATTAATCCTTGCTTGGAGCTACCACACACCAGTAAAATGACCTTTAATCATCGTTTCTATTTTTCAATCTTGCATTTCTCTCTCTCTCTCTCTCTCTCCTTAAAAAGAACATCAGGGTTGAAAGAGGGCTCTGTATTTGGCCCCTTCTGTAAATGCCATACCTACATTCACTTGGCAGTATTCCTTCCTAACTCCCAAGTGAACAGCAACCTTGTCCTGGACATGTGAGGTTTGTTTTTTGTTGTTGTTTTTTTTCCCAGCTAGAATGATAGCTTGACCTAATGAAGTCACATACAAGTCATCCCAGTTAGATTTACTAGGACTGATTTAAATAACTCTGTGTATAATCTTAAATTCAATTCCAAGGAGCTCCTTCTTTTCCATTATGTATAATTGTTTTTAAAAATTGCTTAGTCTTGAATTTTTTATTTTGTATATACTTAGTTAAAAAAAATAACAAGTACTTTTTCTCCCTCCCACCTCCTTGATATTTTTTTTAAATGATAGGAATTCATCCAGACACAAGAAGCAAGAGATGCCTGAGAAGGTAATCAGGGAAAAGAAATCAAAAGGAATTTATCAAAGTTGAACTATTTACATTCCTATATGGAAAAACAATAACTGTGACTGATGAAATCTTGCTCAGTATGAAAATAATGGAAGAAGGGTGTATGGTCATATGAATACATATGTGAATGTGTGTATATATGTTTACAGTTATACATGGATAGAGGGCATAGGTTGAATATTTTGGGAAGGGAGGATACTCAAGGGGTGAAATTGAGGTGAGAGAGGAAAGTGGCAAGAGGAGATGGGGAGAGACAGGGTAGGGCAAACTATCTCATGTAGAAGAAGCAAGGGGAAGTGGCTGCAAAGGAGGGGAAGAATAGGAAGGCAAAAAGGCAAAACCACATTCTCATTGAATTTGGTTCTGGAAGAGAATGACATACATACTAAATGGGATATCTCAACCTGCATCAGAATAGGGGGAAGAGGGATGAGAGGAGGGATGATGGATGGGAGGGCATCCTTGGGGGGAGGGGAGGTTGGAAGTACCCACTATAGAAGAGGGACAGGATCATGTAGGGAATGGACCAGGTGGGGGGTGGGATGAGTGGGAGGGAATTATAAGCAGCCTTGTACAATATATCTACTATGGTAATGTTTAGCATAGCTAGACATATACAACATATACTGAATTACTTATCTTCCCAGAGGGAATGGGTGACAAGGGAGGAAGGAAATGGATCTGAAATTCGAGGTTTTAAGACTAAATGTTTAAAACATATATAAATACTATTATTAATACTCTTTTGCTTGTAATTGGGAGATAAGATGTGCAGGCATTGGGACACAGAGACTCACCTTCCTCTAATGGAAAAGTCGAAGGGGGTATGGGAGAAGATAGGGGAGAGAGCAGATTGGAGGAGGGGATATCTTGTGGGACTGCTATTCTGGGAGGGTGGGTAGGGGAAAAACAGGGGGGAAAAATAATTGCAACTCAAAATCTGGTGGAAATGAATGATGTGAAACAGAAGTTAATAAAGTATTTGTTTAATAAAAAAAAATAAATGATAGGAATTGCAGAGTTGGGAGGGACCCCAAACACAAAACATAAAATACCCCCTCATCCAAAAAGAAAAATGCAGTGATAGAAAAAGAGAAGGGGAAAGAGATATTCCCAGAGAGGGATCCAAGGCAAGACACATATCTATCTCTAAAAATCATGCTTCTAATCTCCTGCTGAAAGAAGGTGTATGGGAGGGAGAAGACAGTGTTACCAGCAATTAAAGACAGGTGAGTGTGCATACATTTCCTTCTTCATTTCTCACCAACAAGGAGGGTATCTTAAATTTGGGGATTAAGATAGGGGGTAGAAGTGGGGAGGGAACAGGTTCAGTAGGAACTCTGTATAGCAATGCTCACACTTTGGCCAGTGAAGGGCAGGAAGGGTGGAGGGGCTCTTTACCATGATGCCTCAGGGCTGGTGGTTAGAATTGAGAGATGCAAATATTGAGTGTTGGTGGACCGAACAACATTTGGCTACATGTGACAATCTTTCAATTATTGGCTCCTCCTTTCAGAGTTTCTCCAGGACTTTTACCTGATCATAGGATAATGGATTTAGATTTAGAAGGGAGAATCCAATGGTATCAAACCCAAATAGAAATGGAGTTACTAAACTATACATAACTATGCATAAGGAGCCCTACAGATACATATTAACTTAGAGAATTACATATTAACATTATATATGTTCTGTTATATTTTATTTATTTTGTAACTATTTCCCAATTACATTTGCTTCTGGTTTGGTCCAGTCAGGAATATTGTAGGTTGCATGTCTGACACCTCTGATCTAATCCAATTTCATTATTTTACAAATGAGAAAACTGAGGCCAGGGAGTTGTGGTGGCACAGTGAATATAGTGCTGGACCTAAAGTCCAGAAGACCTGAGTTCAAATCCTATCTCAGACTAGCCGTGTGACCTTGGGCAAGTCATTTAAGTCTATTTGCCTCGGTTTCCTCATCTGTAAAATGAACTAGAGAAGGTAATAGCAAACCACTCCAGCATCTTTGCAAAAGAACACCCTAAATGGGGTAACAAAGAGTCAGACACAATGCAAAAGGACTGAACAAATTATTATTGTTGTTGTTGATATTATTTATCTGGGAAGGAGGGTAGAAAATGCTGCCATAAAGACATCTTTCCTTCCTTTTTTAGGTTTTTTTTTTTTTGTTGTTGTTGTTCTCTGAAACCCTGTCTTATTCTTCAATCTTGCAGGCAAAGGCATCACTACTAGGGCCCTTCCAGATGTGTAGCTCTGATTTTTTGATCCTGTAGCATGGTTTCAAGCTTCCTCAGTCACTTTCCTAAACACACCCCAGGTAGGCTGTGTCCAAATAGTCAACATGATGTTCACAAGACTCTTTCTGGGCAGTGTGGCCTGATCCCAGAGACTCTAGAAGAAAGGCAGAAGAGATTCACTTCTGTAACAAAGGCTGAAGAGAGTTAGCTATTGGGCAGCTATGGGGGACAGTGGATGGAACAGCAGGTTTGGAGGCAGGAAAACCTGGTTTAGCTTCAAATACTGACTAGCTGTGTGGCCCCAGGCAAGTCACTTAACTTCTGTTTGCCTCAGCTGCCTCATCAGTAAAATGAGGATAATAATAGCACGATAATAGTAGCTGTTAGGAGGATCAAATGCGATAATGAACATAAAGCCCTTCACACAGGACCTGGCACATAGTAAGTGCTAGATAAATGTTGACTATCGTCATTGTTATTCCTCCCAGTGGCCCACATGCAACCAAAGATGGAGAATATTTTTCTGGACTGATGCACCTTCTATCAGGGAAACACTCTATAGGGACTGTGAAAGGTTTTATGAGTTAAACAAATATTTCCTTCTAAAATATGCTGAACTTTAGAAAAAAATAATAATAAAAATTCATTTGGAAAAACAAAAGCTCAGGAACTTCAAAAAAAAAAACGAGGTGGGAAAAGATGTAAAGGAAACAGATTCAGTGGCATCAGAACTTAAGCTACATTATAAGGTGAGAGCATTGTTGAAGTATAGAATGGATAATTTTGATTATTTAAATTAAAATTTTCTTGTATAAATAAAGCCTGTGCAGCCCAAAATGGAAGAAATGCAGAAAACTGGGGGAAAAACTTTCATAGACAATCTCTCAGAATGTGATTGGGTTGGAATATTGCTGTGGTGTAGGAAATAATGAGCTGGTGGATTTAGAAAAACATGGAAAGACTTGGACTTGAGAAGGAAAATGCTATGCAACTATGTTTCAGTGAGGAATGTGTTTCCTATGCTGATGAAATCAGCTGATTTCACAAATCACAAAAAAGCTAATCATCGGAAACTCAATCAGGTTCCCAGCCCCCAACATTCACCTAATAAGACAGAGACAAATGAAAATAACAAAATGCTAAATCCAAGTTAATTTCAAGGTTTTATCTCTAAAAGCAGCTCCTGGAAAATGTTCTAGACTTGATACATTTCAGATCCAAACCTTCACAGTTTTCTACATCTCCATTCACAGTCCAGCTCGATATGTTCATCATAGTGACCCTATGGCCCACAAGACCCCTCAAAGAAGAGTGCAATTGAATTCACTGGATTCTCCTCACTAGGGCAGGAAACTTGACTCAGATATTTTGGAAACATTTTCAACATGAAGGGTTAAAACAAACCCCCCAAAAATATTTTAACTAAAAAGTTGTCTTACTCAGAACCCACTTTCTCTTAGAATTTTGACTAAGAATGTTTTGTGGCTTTGTTCTAGTTGTCCATTCCATGATGTTGAGGAAGAATATTGGGTTGCTTTCCTTGACTTAAGGTATGTTTTTTTATTTCTTTTAAAAAAGAAAAATCTCTGGGGAACAGAAAAGAAATAAAAAAGGATTGTGTGTGCTGGGGGTGGGAGTGGGCTGAGTGAGGGCTGGCATGGTCTTTAACATCAGCAACCAGTATATCTCTGATCTGAGTAGGAGATGGGCAATTACAGTAGTTGTTTCCATTCTAGGGGAATATCCAGGGTGAAATTCATCATTTGCTCACATATTTTTACACAGTGGTACACAGCGCCCTATTTTCATCTCCTCATTCCCTCTGTGCTTCAGCTGGCTAGGGAGGACTATCATTTGAGTGGTTTCTAGCCTAGCCCTGACAGAACCATTAGAGACCCATTCTGCCTGTCATTTGCAGTCAGGGTGATCAGTTTGGTCCTGCCTCAAAGTGGCCAGATATCACTTCAGCCAATGTCTAAGCAAATGAAGTCAAAGAACATTTATCGAGTGAGTCACATGTGGTGCTAGCATTGAGAGACAGAGAAGCACAGAGAAAGGCAGAGAGAGACATGGGGAAGGAGGAGAGAAAGGAGAAGAGAGAAAAAGAGAGAGTGAGTGTGTGTGAGAGGGGGAGAGGGAGGGAGTGGGGGTCAATGAGGAGTATAATGCATTTTTTTCCTCCCAGTTTTTCCCTTTGGGGGCTTCCGTTGGAAGCTAACAATGCACCAAACCTCAGTGGGCTATCAAGACCAGAGGATCTTTCCTAAGTCCCCCTGCCAATGGCTGTGGAGGCCTGAATGGGCTCAGGGAGTGGAGAGTAATGGGATTCTCTCCACATAGACACGTTCTGTCAAATAATAAGCCGGCCGACAGCTTTATCTGCTCTCTGCAGCTGGTCTGGGAAGGGCTGTGTGTACAGCAATATTACCCCCTACAGTTCAACTGCAGCTTCCCACTTTCTCCCTTTGCTTCCCCCCAAACCCATAGTGAAGACTCCAGGCCTCCGAAAGATTTGCATATTCAAAGCATGCCCTAATGAGCAATTACTCTGAGAAGCCCCCAAGTCAACTGGGCCGTGAGCAAACAATGCTGGTTGTCAGCGGAGGAGGGCACACCGGAAATCTGAAATGTTATCCTTGCATTTCTGCCTAATTAGCTTTCTGGTAACGTTGCCAGCCTCTTCCAGAGCCCGTTTTTTCCCCCTTTCTTTCTTCCTTTCTCAGTGTCAAGAATGACAGCTGAGTGCATCCTTTCTGTGCCCTTGCTTTGACTCCCAGCCCTTTTCGTCTCGATGGGGTTTTCTTTCTGGTCCTCTTCCCCCGCCCTCACACTCTTAATGGTACTAATGACGACTGGACACCCAAACGGTGTTCGGGGAGGGGAAGGTGTTGGGGCGCCAGGCTGGGCTGTGAGTTCAGCTGAATTCTCCCGTGTGCAGAGAGCTGATAATTGTTGTATCATTGGACACACACAGGCATGGAGGGGGTCCATACCTGCCACCCCGCTCCGCCCAAGGGCTCAGCCAGTTCTGTCCCTATCTCCCATAAACCACCTCCTCTCTATAGAAGGCAGAGCAGTGCCCCTGACGGCAAGTGAGCAGGTGCTAGAGCAGGTTCTAGAGCACTAGAACGGACATGAATGGGACTCAGCTCCCGGTGACCAAAGTCACCCTGGGCTTGGGCTCGCCTGTCTCTGAGGTCCCTTCCAGCTCTAGAGCCTGCAAAAACACAATAAACATTCTTCAATAGTCTTTTTATTCTTCCTCAAAGCCTGTTCAGATTTTTCCTCTCATCTGATCTGGTGGAGTAAGGCAAAAAGAAAAAATAAGCTTTTTTAAAGCGCCCAAGGCACTGTGCTAAGTGCTTCACAAATGTGATTTCATTTGATCTTCACAACAGCTCTTAAAGGTAGATGCTATTACTATCTCTATTTTACAGTAGTGGAAACTGAGGCAAACAGAGGTTAGGTGACTTGTCTAGGATCACGCAGCTAATAAGTATCTGAGGCTGGTTTTGAACTCAAGTTCAGCACTCTATCTGCCATGCCCAGCCGCTAGCATCACCAGGGCACCTAAATCATCAAATCATGCCTCTGGTGCCTTATGTACCTGTGTAACCTTAGGAAAGTGATTTTGCTTCCCTGTGCTTCCACTTCTTCAGCTGTAAAATAGGGGAAGTTGGAAGAAACCCCTGAGCCCCCTTCCAGTGTAGATCTATGAGCCTGTTTGGTCGGGAGAGCAGGCATTCTCTATTTCTCTATAATCCCCCTTAAGAGACAATCAACACTGGGGCTCAGAAGGCTGACTTGCCCCATTTTCCAAGGTCACGAAGCTAGTCCTTCAAGTGCTTGGCTAGATGGTAGAAGAGCTGTGACCCCAGCTCTATTTCTGCTCCCCACTCCCTCCCCTGGTGATACAGCCAAAGGGCCAAGGTCAGGGAGCAGCATTTGCTTGGAAGTCCTCTCCCACCTTTTGTATCTAGGGAGCTGGAGAGTTATGGAGGTCTTCAAGACTTTGCTTCATTCTTGGGCTCTGTGTAAGTCAGATTTTTGCAATCATCTCTTAAATGCACTGGCAGAACTTTACATTTAAACCATCCTACAGGAAAATGTCAGATTTTAACTAAATAGGTTAATTTAGGCTTGGTGAGTCCTTGAGTGGTGCTGGGAGTCAAGAGCACTGAATCTGGAGCCAGAGAAGCCCAGCTCAGATCCCAGCTCTGTAGCTTACTACCTGTATGACCTTGAGCACCACATTTCACCTTTCTGGGCCTCAGTTTCCTCATCTGCAAAATGAGGTTCCTGGGCTAAATTACTGTTTAAGGCCCCTTCAAGCCCTAAATCTAAATGTATGTTTCTTTTTAAAGAGAGAACAATATTAAAAAAATTAATTCTTGGCCTGGCACCAGGAGACCAGGGTTTGAATGCCAGCTATCTGATCTCTGGGCCTCAGTTTTCTCATCTACAAAATGGGAATGACAACCCTGACAATTCTTGATGTGAAACAAGCAATAAAATCACAGGAATCTGTCCCTTACCCCTCCTGGCTTATTCTCCCTGAGGGGCAGCAAATGGAAAACTATGGGCAAAATGATTCTCAGCCAGGACCACCCTGAAGCAGGAAATCTGATGCTGGGCAGTCAACTAACCTTCCGAGCCCTGGATGCCCAACAGAGGGGAGTCTTTTTTTTTTTTAATCAGTAATTTCTCAACACAACTGCTGGTGGGAAGTCAGTGTTGGAAACTCCATTTTACAGATAATAAAACTGAAGCATATATCATTGACTCAGCCAAGACCACATGGTAATTTAGTGGCCAAGCCAGGGTGAGAACTCATGGCTAAGCTGCATCTCAATTGTCTGACTCAGGCTTCAGGACCACGTGGGAGAGTGCTGAGAAGGCCATATGATGATTCAGTTCCTCTCTTTAACAGTTCTTTCCTCCTCCACCGCCCACCCCCCCACTTTTAAGAAAACATCAGACCATAGGACCATAAGGCGGGGCTTGAGAGAGGCCTCACAGGACATTGAATCCAAAGCCTTCATTTCACCATGGTGTCGGATCATGAAGGCCCTGAGAAGATAAATGGTGTAGGAAGCTGGGGCCTCTGACACAGATGCAGGTATTCCACCCAGCCCCAGTTAAAAAACAAAACCAACCCCCAAACTGTTCATAATCAGCCTGAGTTTAGCCACTTCTTCAGAACTCAATTCAATTGAACAAACACTTATTGTGACTATGTGAGATACAAAGACAAAAATGCAGCAGTTTTTACACTACAGAAATGTCCTTTCTCCTGGGGAGGGAGGATGGAAGTAGAGGAGGCAGGACCTATTTATGGGTAAAGATAATAAAAGACAGTGAGGCAAGTGAGAAATCCAGATGAAGTGCTTTGGGAATATGTGAGGAGGGGGAGAATCCTCTCAGATGGCCAGATCAGAGCAGGTGTCACCCAAGAAGAGCACGGAAGGAAAATGAATATTCTGAAAGGTGGAGCTGAGGTGGGAGATGGGAGAGGGTGAGGACAGCTTCTGAGAATGAATAGAAGTCAAAGCTGGAACACTGAGTGTGGGAATCATTGTTAGGCCAGCATGGGAGCAGTGTGAAATCAAGCTTAAAAGGTAGGTTAGAACCAGACTGGGTATTAGCCTCCAACGCCCCAAGGGTTTATTTTACTTAAAAGATAATAGGAGGGTGACAAAGTTAGTGCTGTGTGTTAGTGAAATTATCTTGGCATCTCTGTGAAGTGGACTAGAGCAGAGGAGAGATGGGAGGCAGGGGGCTCAATGAGGAGGTCACTGTAATAGTCTACCACAGGGGTGATAAGGGTCTGAATAGGATGGTAGGCATATAAGAGAATACAAAAACACAAGAACACATTGAGGTAGAGGAAACAGAACCTGTCAATTGACTCAATATGGGTTGGGGGGCAGGGGATGGAGTCAAGGATGTGGTCCTGTACAACTGGGAGTATTTGAGGGCGTGACAGTTTTGGGGTGGAGGAAAGAGAAAGACAAACTCAGTCTGAGATAGGCTGCATTTGAATTATCAATCAGAAATCCAGGTGAAGCTATCCAGCAGGCAGTTATCAATGCAAGACTAGGGCTCAGGGAAAAGGTAGGGTTATATACATAGTTTTGGGAATCATCTGCATGGAGGTTCAAATTGAATGAATGAAATCAAATGAGAGAGTGAAGGCAAGGGGAGACTTGAGCACGGCTATTTGTAGAAAACTAGCAAGGTGTCAGATTAGAAGTCAGAAGATAAAAGGTGGGGTGGGAGAGGGGAATGATGCAGTGTGGTATATTGGAAATGGAACTGGACTTGAAGACAGGAAAACCTGAGTTCAGATCCTGCCTCAGATGCTTGCTAGCTATGTGAGCCATGGCAAGTCATTTAACCTCTCCTGTCCTCAATTTCCCTATCTGTAAAATAATGAGGTAAGACTTATTCAGCCTCGAAGGGCCCCTCCCAGCTCTAAATCTATGATGCTGGGTTCTATGAATAAGAGATGGAGTAAGTCCCTAAAGGAAAAGGGAGAGATGGGATCAAAGGCATAAATATAGAAGTAGAAAGTCCAATATGTGGTCCATCACTGGAGCCCATACTCAAATTCTTTCCAGCTTGGATCTATCAGAACTGGCACTCTGTGTTCTATCACACCACAATCATGCACCGGAACATTACAAAAGGGGAAGCAAAGTACCTGCATTGATAGGGGAGGCAGAGGGAAGGGAAAGAGAACAAGAAACAAGAGTTATTTAGACAGACATAGGCTAAGTGACTTGTCTAGGTCATACAGGTATTGAGTGGCTGATGCCAGAAATCACCTGTGATCACAGGTCTTGACAAAACCTATCCCACACCTAGCAGGGTGCCTGAAAGGCACTAAAAAAATGCTTGCTGGATTGCATAAATATGAGTTGTGACTGTCATTCTATCAGGGACTTATTGAAAAATCTACTTCCAGAGGTTCCAATGGGTCCAAGACAGACTCAGCCCTATTTCCTCCTCTACTTTTCCCATCCCTATGTCCAGTCCTGGAGAATGAGGACTAATGACCAAGCTGGTGATCATGAAGCCCTCAGAGAGCCTCAGTCATTAAACAGATATTCAGTTCTGTTCACCAGTCCCTGAAAGATAGGTCCGTGTTTTACGGAGACTGGCAACAAGGGTGGATCTCCAAAAGGTTTCTAGATGGCCCCAAGTTAACCCAGAAGATTCAGTTAACCAGAATTTCCCATTCCCCTGCATTACAGCTAACCAAGCAAGGTGTGACTGCACAAAGGAAGTAGCTTATCCCTAGAAAGCTTGGTGAAACCATGACGTCACTCTGATGACTGTGGATTAACCCAATCGATGTTTGAGGGTCCCCCACGCCCATTTGATGCCATTTCCTCATTCTCTTTGAGGGCAGTTTGTCTGGCTTTAACTTTTCTGTGGCCCTTGGGTCTTAGAGCAAAGGCATGGGAAAACATTGTCTCCCATTGCTTTATTTCTTTTTCCCCATTGGCCCTAGCAATCACTGGGTCAATTCAATCAACAAGCATTTATTAAGTGCACACTGCTAGGGGACCCTGTTTGAGAGGCCTGGGAGGGAGGATCATGTTAGAAATCTTGGGGGAGGGGGCTAGAGTTTAAACTCTTCTTCCCCACTTCTAATCTGGTAAAAATAACTCCTGAGGAGCCCTCCTGCATTTCCTCCCTTTCCCTCTTCTCCTTTTCTTCTACTTGCCCTTCAACCAGTCCCAGCTTTTCCATAAAGTCTGAAATAGCAGACTCAAGAAAAGGAGGAAATGCATAAACAAGCATTTATTAAACACCTACTGTGTGCCACACACTGTACTTGGTCTGGAGATATTTAAAAAGAGAGAGAGAGAGACAGTCCTTGCCCTCAAGGAGCTTATATTCTACTGGAAGAATGTATATATGTATATATGCATGTATACACACACACACAACTAAATACAGGTTCTATACAAAGTATATTTACTGTATTAGGGGAATGAGGTACAGCATGCTAACAGTGAGAGAATCAGGAAAGGATTCTAGAAGATGAGGGTCCTTGAAGGGGTCCAGAGGTTCAGAGAGTGGGAAGCAGAGTGAGAGCATTTCAGGCATCAGGGATGGACAGCCTATGCAAAGGGGATGGTAGCTGGAATATCCTATGTGAGGAAAAGCAGGCCAATTAGGCTGAAATATATAGTAGTTTGTGAGGTGGAATTATATGTAATTCACCAGAAAAGGCAGGTGAGAGTAAGATAGTGAATGCTGAACTTTAAATGCTGAACAGAGGAGATTGTATTTTAATTTAAAGGCACTGGGGATCTCAGGAAGTTTCTTGAGTAGGAGAGTGAACTAGTCAGACCTACACTGAAGGAATATCAATTTGGCAGCTGTGTGAAGGAAGTTTGCAAAGGGGAAGGACCGGGTCCTGGGAGACCCATTAGAAAGCTATTGCAATAGTGCAGGTGAAAGGTAGTAAGGGCTCTGAACTAGGAGGGCTATGGTGTGGGCAGAGAAAAGAGGCTGGGTGTGGGAGGAGACATTGAGGAGTCAGAATCCATGAGACTCAGCAACTGACTGGGTATGGGAGGTGAATAAAGAGTCTGGGATGATTCCTAGGTTTCTAACTGGAAGAATGGTGGTGCTCTTGCCAGAAACAGGGAAATAAGGAATAGAGGCAGGTTTAGAGGAAAAGAAAATGAGAGTCTGAGATTTACATTGACAGAATCTTAATAAAGATGCCCAAATAAGCTGACCATCAACTCTGCCTCACTTCCATCCAATTCACCCAGGAGTCAAGATGATGGAATCCTAATAAAGCTGCCCCAATATTCTATCTTCCTTATGGGTCTCACTGAACAGCAGACAAGTCCTGATTTAACCACACAGTCTGGCTTTAACCACACCACAGGCCCCCAGACTCAATCATAGGCCTCACTGAACAGCAGACCCACTGCCCCTACCTAGCCACTGTGGCAGCCCTGCCCCCTCCACCCCTGATTCAACTTCCTAACTTCCTCAAATAAGCCTCACTAGAACAGCAGGTGTGTCCACGTGCACAACCATAACCAAATCCATCTAATCTCACACAGGACCATAATAGCCAGACAATTAGAAAGCACCATCAGGAAGTTGGAGCAGGATATGGACCCTACAACAATAGAAGGGACTGTCCCTAAGTAGGCATCTGAGCAATAATAGCAAAATCTATCCTTTAGGTGAACTTAGGATGTAGAGAGGCTTATTATAATAACATTATCATATATTAATACCCCCCTTGGACTTTCTGTATGCATTGTGGGTAATCGAATTTGTAGTTCCACTGAGGCTGGGACTCCTCCCCTATAACCTAATCCCTTGACAAACCCCTCCTGCCTCTTTAATATTCATAATTTCTGTTGTGTAATCAGTATCATTACACTATAAAATTGCCTATCTTGTCTCACTGAAGTTGTTGGTTCCTCTTGGAACTCCGACCCCTGAAGAGGTATTACTCTCAATAAATGTCTAAGCTTGACTTGGAGGATGGTCTGAGTCTGCGAATTCATTTGAGACAACCCCCACCACACACCTTGAAACTGCAACAATATGGGACTTTCAGGTGGAAATGTCAAGTAGACAATTAAAGATGTGGGACTGGGGAAGAGAGGTGAGGGCTAGATACGTAGATTTGGGAGTGGGCTACACAGAAAGGAGAGTTGAATCCATGAGAGCTGATGAGATCACAGATGAGAGAGAGAAGAGGGGTGCGTGCCCAAGACAGAAACCTGGGATACACATGCTCATAGTGGGCAAGACAAAATCTCGCAAAGGATTCTGGAAAAAATTACTCGGCTAAATCAAAAGCTAACCATGACCAAGCAGTACAGTAAAAACCCAAAGATCAGTGGGGATGGCCAAAGTCATTAACTCACAGATAGGGAAGGAGAATGACTAAAAACAGCCAACTGAGAACCATCTGAGGCAATGAACTCCAACCAGAAAGGCCCTTGGGTTTAGAATTAGAGGACCCAGGTTCAAACCCAAGCTCTTCCACTCACTGGCTAGGAGACCTTGGATGAGTCAATGCTACCTGACTCCATTTCCTCATTTTCAAAATGGAAATTGAAACGTGGAGTGGAATAATAGACAAATCGAGACCCCTGAGGCAAGAAAAAGAAAAAATTTATTACAAGTTCGAACCCGGGTCCCACCATACATTTTAGATGGAGGACCCCGAGTGTCTCCTCGGGTGCTTTTTTATACAATTATGAGGGGAAAGCAGGAAATATTGAGCTCACTGATTGGCTTAGTGAGACTCAGCTAACTCTTAGAGACAAGGAGTTGATAAAGTTGGTAAAGATACTGGAGTAGTTTAACATTTCCTTCTCCAGTGGATTATGACAAACAAAAGTTAAGTGGCTTGCACAGTTAGTAAGTGTCTGAAGCTGGATTTGAACTCAGGTCCTCCTGACTCCAGTTCCCAAGCCACCTAGCTGCCTCCTATTTTTTGTACATGGTCTCCTCCATTAGACTGTAAGCTCCTTGACGGCAGGGACTGTCTTTTGTCTCTGTATATCCCCAGTGCTTAGCACACTGCTAACAGTGCTTAATGTTGATTGATTATATTGATTGATTGAGAATTCCCTAGACCAATGAAATTGTAGGTCTAGTGCCTATCCCTAACCTAGGTGAAATGTGAACGGCCTCCCTAGAGTTGTTGATAACCTCCAAAAACAAACATCCTGGTGGTCTTAGAACCACAATGGCCATTGTTTTTGACCATGGAAGTGTGTTACTGATTGGCATTAAGACAAAATATTACATAGAGAAACATTCACAGCTTTGTGGACTAAGTGTTCTCTAAGAAGCTAAGATAAGCTGTTCCATTTAGATTAAACAACAACAGGGGCAGCTAGGTGGTGCAGTGAATAGAGCACCAGCTCTGGAGTAAGGAGGACCTGAGCTCAAATTCGACCTCAGACATTTAACACTTACTAGTCGTGTGACCTTGGGCAAGTCACTTAACCCCAATTGTCCCGACCTCCAAAATGCAAAAAAAAAAAAAAAAGAACAGATTAAACAACAACTCTGGTGAGGAAACTCTTGCTTCATAGACCTAAATGAGGCTCACCATGCAAATCTCCCAAGCCCCAGGATTCTAGCCCAAGCCTGTGTGACAGAACTGGTCATCTCCAAAGAGAAGGCTTTCTTCCCTAGTGACCTTCTCCTGAGACCTGGTGCAGGTTCTCCCTCCTTTGGGCAACTTTGACCAATCCCTCCCAGCTAAAAGTCTTCTCTCCTTCCCCAGATTTTCCTAAAATGCTTCTTTCCCCCATCTCAATTTGTTGTTGTGCAGTTGTTCCAATCATGTCCGACTCTTCTTGGCCCGAGTGCTCTGCCATTTCCTTCTCCAGCACACTTTACAGATGAAGAAACTGAGGCAAACAGGGTTAAGTGTCTTGCCCAGGGTCACAAAGCTAAGTGTCTGAAGCCAGATTTGAACTTGGGAAGAGGAGTCTTCCTGATTTCAGGCCCAGCATCTCACTTGACTTTGTATTATAGTCATTTAAGTATCTAACACAGCAAGGTATTATAGTGGAGAGAACACTGGACTTGGAGTCAGGGAGACCTGAGTTCAAATCAAGCCTCACTTAGTAGCTATGTGTGTGATCCTGGGCAGGTCACTTAACCTGTGTCTGCTTTGGTTTCATCACCTGTAAAATGAAGATAATAAAAGCACTTACTTCTTAGGGTTGTTTGGTGAGAATAAAATGAGCTAATATCCATAAAGCACTACATACACACGGTGAGACCCTGTGTGAGGCACTGAAGATACGGAGACAAAGTCCTGCTCAGTCCCTGTCCACATGGAGCTTACAGTCTACACGGTGTCTTGTGCCCTTAAATGTTTACCACCAGCCACTTAGGATCAGTTCAGTTGCCTTCAGCTCCTCCAATGAGCTAAGGGAAGCTAGGTGGCTCTGTGAATAGAATGCCAGGCCTTCCTGAGTTCAAATTTGACCTCAGATACTTTCTAGCTCTGTGACCCTGGTCAAGTCACTTAACTTCAGATTCCTCATCTGTAAAATGAACTGGGAAACGGTTGTGCAGAGAATAAGAGCGAGCTGAGACCTGGGTTCAAGATAAATTTAGGTGTGGGTTTATTGATCAAGTTCATGACGACCTGGAATATAAACTCAAATCAGGCAGTCCTGAACTGGGATGCATACAGTGCTTATAAAGGCTAAAACCACAATTGGGGAGGAGAACCAGCATAAGCAGTGATACACAGAAGCCAAGAATTGCTCTCAGTTAGATCTATAGCTCGGGGCTAATTTGGGAAAATGGTGCAAGGGTACAAGGGTGCAACTTTTCCTGGAAAGGGATAGTTCCTAGAACAGGGTGGAGGGTACAGGGTGAAGGGGTGAAGGGTCATTGGTTAATGGGGACAGGCTAGGGTCATGTTCTGAGTACAGGGTATGGGGACCCTGCTTGGTAAGCAGGAACAGAACAGGGTGGTCTCTTAAGATAAACTTGTGCCACAATATCCAAGACTATGCCTTAAGCTGTCTCAAGCTATTATGGGGTGTAGGATAGAGACAAAGACAAATATATAAAGGGACTTAATGAAGGGCTTCAAATCAGGAGATGGGTGATTTGGGTTTGGGCACAACAGAAGGAAATTCCAAAGGGGCTCAGGAAGAATCAGATACAACTAAGATGAATGAACAACAACCCCCAGTGAACGCAGTGTTTCACTAAAACAAACTATTTCTTGAGGGGAGGGGAGTTAAATCACATCAGCTTACTAGTCACAGGGAATCAGATGCGACCTCACCACATGAAAGAATGGGGAAGTGATTTCTAAAAGTGGGAGGGAGGGACAGAGATGTCTTCAGAGTAAATGGAAGGCAGTCTCACAACAGCAAAGGGGAGGTCATTGTGATTAGGTCACAGAGTACTTGGTGGGGAATAAAGAATTAAAATACTAGAAAGGTAGGAAGGGGCCAAGTTATATAGGGCTTCAAATGTCAAGTGTAGAATTTTATATTTGGTCCTGGAGGTAATGGAGAGCTGCTCCTGGGGAGGGGGGTTGTGGGGCAGTGAGGAGGGGTGAGAAGGGGAAATAAGATAGAGGGTAATGGGATCAGACCTGCCCTTTAGGAAAAGCACTTTGTCAGCTGAGCAGGAGATGGCTAGAGCCAGGGGCCTGGGCCTGCCCCACAGAAGTGGCGCTGTATGGGATGTACTATTTCTTCTTTCCTCCTTGTTTCCACCTCCTCCCCTCTTTCCTAAAGAATCTTTCTAAAAGGTGACCTAGCTAATTTGTTTTATAGATAGCCTTAAAATATTTGTTTGTTTGTTTGTTTCTTTAAAAAGTCCCAAATCCCAGGAATTTGGTTTTCACTTTACCCTCTTCAAATTTAAATTTACCTGACCCCATCTCCCACTGCCCTGCTACCTATATCTCTCCATCTTGATTTGTTTCTCAGGAAGAAAACACAAAGCACTTGGCTGCCTCAAAGCCACATTTCAAAACCCCCTAGACCGTTGCCTCACCATTGTCATTCCTGTGGATACAGCTCTGGTTGGTACAGAAATCTCCTTTATCACACTCTTTCTAGAGCAGGTTTTGCCCAAGTACTAAGACATCTCTTCAGAGGATTATGTGTAGGCCTGGGCCCTTTCCAATAATACATGTGCTGTCCCTGGAGCAAGGTCCCTTCTGTTTACTTTTTAGTCATATCTAACTCCTTTGACCCCACTTGGGCTTTTCTTGACAAAGAGACTGGAGTGGTTTGCCATTTCCTTCCCAGCTTATTTTACAGATGAAGAAACTGAGGCCAATGGGGTTAAGTGAGTTGCCCAGGGACACACAACTAGTAAGTGTCTGAGATCAGATTTAACTCAGACAATGAGTCTTCCTGACTCCAGACCCATTACTCTATCCACTGTGTCACTTAGCCATCTGGGGAAAGAAGATGGGAACAATCAGAAGCTTCTGTTTGGTCCCTATACACTTTCCCTTTACCCCTGTGATGGGACAACTGCAGCAAAGGGTATTTGCCCCTGGGCAGCCAGAACTGACCACTCAGACTTTAAAGGGAGAGACAATTTCTTCTCTTGTTCTCTTCTGAATGTATGGTTTGGGACTCAGTTTTCTCTTAGAAGTCCCATGACAAGGAAGAAAAGGGCTCCTCTATAGCCCTGGTAGCTTACACATGGTAGCAAAAGTATGCATGTATCTAGGTGAGCCTGAGAGTGGATCTCAAGGCTCTGGCTGCCTCCTCTTCTGTTTCATCCTTTTTGTTCCCCCCTGAACACAGGTGAATGAATAGCAATCCTGAGATGCACAGTCCCAACCTTAATGCTTATTGTTATGGCCTTGAGAGGTCTGAAGTCACTGAGCGGTTCAGGTGATTGGAAGCAGCAGGACATGCTACCTAAAAATACTACAGTAATTTCCAAGAGATATCAATCCACAGGAAGATGATTCAAAGCCATGCCAAAAAGTACGGTCCTTGACGGAGTGCAGAGTGAAAGCAGGTAAAATGAACTGTTTAGTAGAAGCATAAAATGCTACATGTTTTGATGTATAAAATATCATACTTCCTGAGAGTGTCTAATAGGAATTAAGGTTAGTGTTTCATGTTTTAAGTCATTATCAGTATATGCCTTCAAGTATTTTGTGCTTAATACATTTCTCTTTTGTGGCTGAGGAAATAAATAGTTGCCCTATTTATTTGCCTTGTACAATGACTCTGATAATCTTTTTGGGGGGAAGATCACAGACAAAAGCCATGCCTAAACTTGGTTAAAGTGATCATCTTTATCTTCCGCTCTTACATTGGGGTGGAGCCAGAAACAAATGAGAAAAAGCCTGTCTCCTTTCTGCAGAGACAGGCTCCCAAGGACTAACCTGGTGCTTGTGAACCCAGAATTGGGCCCAGACATTGAGCCTGAGACCAGCATGCCCTTATTATATAGGGATGAGGACAGCTGACCATAGGATGTGGGAAGAGCTTATGAAAACTGACAAATACTATATACACAAGCCATAACAGACAGAGGAATTCCTACGCACATCCCTGAGAAAGTAAATAATCCGTTTCTTCAAGCTTCACTGTCTCATTTCACTTATGCTTCCCCTCATGTCTTATAGACTCTGCTGTGCCTATTTTAGTAGCTGGCCAAGTGCCATTTTGGAGCAGGCCCAGATGAAGTGGATGAAGTTTTTTGGGGGGCCCCCTCCTGTTTCCTGTTTCTGCTGTTCTCACTCAGCTCTCACACCCCTTTCTTCCACCAGTGGCCTTCTGTGGTCCACTGGTTTACCCAGAGTCCCCCTCCCTCCCCAGTTTGGTCAACCCTGGGGACCTTGCTTTTGACTAAAGGGCAAAAAAATGGCTAGGTCAGATTCCTTGTGCAATGTCTAAATCCTCCAGCTACCTAAGGGGAGGGGCATCAGCCAAAGCACTTAAAGTTTAAACTATGTAGTGGCTGGAGCACAACGGGCAGGAAGAATGTGACTGGCTCCTGGTTATCTTTGTTCCCAGTTGTCTGTCTAAAGTTCCTAGTTCCTGTTGACAGACACCTCTAGATTTCCCTGTTCACTGTCTTAGATTCTGTGTTCCCACAGTCTTTTCACTGGCCAGATCTTGACTGTGACACCTTCTGCTGTTTACTCCCAGAGTAAAACCTGAGCTCTTTGTTAACTTTCAAATCCAGGTTCTTACTTTTCCTATCAGAAGCTTCAATCCTCTCCCAAGAGGTACACCTCAAGCAGGAGGGTAAACGTTTAACAACCAACTGGGGAGGGGAGAGGGGGCACCAGGAATCTACTTAGACATGTTTTATATTCTAATCTGCATTATTGACATGGTTTCCATCACTTTTTAAAGTCTAAACAATCAATACACAAATCAAGCCCTAATTTTGTAGCATTTGCTGATTTCTAAGGTGTAAATGCACACGCTGACAATTTAACAGCTGATTCTTGTCAGTTGTTTGAGATGGTGCCAGCTCCCCCTGACTCAAGGCTGCGTAAGAAGTGCTTAGAAGACATGAGAAAATGCATGTCTCAGGATTCTTTGTGGATGTGAGGGACCAATACTGTAACCTTGTTTGATGCACTAGTTTTGAGCTGATTTTTTTTGTTTCTTTTTAATTCTTTGTTACAATGGATGGGTCTCTGGGTCAGGAATTGAGGAGGGATATATTTGGATATGAAAATTATGTAAAAGTAAATAAGTCTATGAAAAAATTAAGGAATATGGTTTGTGTTATAATCTATTAAAATCCACATCTCCAAGTCCCTGTCAATGCATCTTAACTTAAATTAAAAGCAAAAGATACTTAATGAAATAGAATATCAAGGTAAGTAATCAGGAATAGTCTCAGCACCCATCCATCAAAGACCACTGCCATCATCTTCCCCTCCTCCAAAATTTCCTGTCAGCAAGTGTCTCCGAACTCCTGTCCTCACTCTACTCGGCTTGTCAAAGCAATCCTCCTAAAGTACAGGTCTGATCAGAATGGCCTCCCTACCCAATGAACTCCAGTGGCTCTATATCACCTTCAGGTCCAAATACAAAATCTTCTGTTTGGTATTCAAACTTGCCTCCTCCCCCCATCTTTCTAGTCTTCTTATATCTAACACCTCTCCCCACCTTTCCCACCCTCCCCCCCAAAACACTCTGTCTCTTAACTCCAGGCATTTTTGCTATCTATTCCTCATTCCTGAAATATTCTCCCTTCTCATCTCTGCCTCCTGACTTCCTTCAAAACCCTTCGAAAATTCCACCTTCAGCAGGAAGCTTTTCCCAAAGCTCCTTAGTTCTAGTGCCTTCCCTATGTTAATTATTTCTAATTTAGCCTGTATATAGCTTGTCTGTAAATACTTGCTTGCATGTTGCCTCTCCTATTACACTGTGAGCTCCTTGGGAGCAGGGTTTGTTTTTTGCCTTTCTTTGTATTCCCAGAGATTAGCATAGTGCCTGGAACATAGTTAGGAAAGTTAAGATACTCAGTAAACAAGTGAATCCTCTAGGTCGAAGACAAGAAAGGCTGCACACATACAAAAATATTCACAGCAATGCTTTTTGTGGTAGCAAAAATGTGGGGATGAAATGGATGAGAAATGGATCAACAAACAGTGATAGACCTATGTATATTAACGAAATACTCTTGTGCCCCAAGAATATATGAATATAAGGAATTTAGAAAAAACACAGGAAGACTTGTAAAAATTAGAGCAGAGTGAAGTAAGCACAAGCAGGAGAACAATATGTTCTGCATGACCACATATATATTTACACTTAAAGGTAAATTAATTTTGAACTGATTGCAATGTATAATCTCAGTCCTGTAAAACAGATGTTGCAGCATACTTCTTTTTTCTTGGTAGAGAAGAAAAAAAAGAGGGATGAGGGATCTGCTCTAAACTCTTAGATAAGGTTACAATTTCAGATTTTTTGCTTAACTATTTTTCTTCCTCACAAAGGAGGGTTCACCAGTGGAGGAAAGAAGATTTTAAAAGACATTTATAAATATTTTTTTTAATGCTAAAGTTTCATAAATGAAACCATAATCTCCTTGAGGGCAGAGACCACATCTTCTGTTACTTCCCCTTCCCCCCCCCCCCAATGCGTAGCATAGTGCTAAATATATAGGATGATATCTCCAAATATGAGTAAAAGAAATATGTGATGCATTGAATTGACTAGATCTTATCATCATTATTTGGCACATCTCCAAAGTGCTTTTTAATGTGGCTTTCCAATTTGTAGGAGTTGTAATGTTCAGCTATGTGCCCAAGCCTCTGGGCCTGTGTAGAGTGAGAATACTATTAGCCTGTTAGGAACATAAGGGATCCCCTGGCCTATAAGAACCTCCCAAGCCAATCAATCAGGTCAGAGCCTGTTTGAACAGATGGGCCTATCTCTGTGGCCTGAAGGGCGACAGACTCTAACTCGATGAATGAAGGAGAGGGAATTGGAGAGAAGAGAGCTTAGTCCTTCAGAATGCCCTACAGGGCTGGAGAGTCTGTTTCTTCTTATTCTTGGATAGACTGTGTTATTTCTGTAATAGAATAGCAAAAGAAGCTATCTCCTGTTGGGTTTCATTTACTTCATAAAACTTTCATCAGCTTCTTTTAATTGAAGCCAAAAGACCAATGGATTCCAAAAGAAAGTTGTTATTGTTATTATTAGGGATAGAGATAGGGACCAATGATTTCGTTGCTGTAGGGAACTCCCAAATGTAGAAGCTGTCTCCACCAATGGTGATTGACACCTCCTCTGCAATTTATAATCTTTGCAAATTGCCTAGAGCACTGAGAGGTTAAGAGATTTGCCCAAGCTCATATAACCAGTATGTAAGAAGCAAGATCTCTGAGCTCAGTTCTTCATGGCTTTGAGGCTGGCTCTCTTTCCATGATATTATTATTTTTATTATTGCCACATAGTAAAATAATCAATGTAAGTTATTTGCTCTTAATAACAATGAGAAGGAACGTGGTCTAGTAGATAAAATACTGGGCATGGAGTTAGGAAGAGCGGGGTTCAGGTTCTACCTAAAATACTTTGTAGTGGAGTGAGCATGGTCAGGGTACCAAACTTTTTTGAGGCTCAAGCCTCTCTCTAAAATTCTAAAGTATGGATGGTTTTTATACAACTTAGTGAAGGGACTTGCTACAGGCCGTCACATATGAAATCACACATCCTTAGCGCTGATTTATGACTTATTGATGATGATAATCACTTAAGTGTAGTGTTTTATATTCATTTAAAGCACTTTCAAAAATATTATTTCACTTGATCATAGAAACTATACTGGCAAGGACGTCTGCCAGAATATTAGTTCCAGAGGATAGATGATAAAACACTCCCACCTCATTTTAGCAGAGAGCTAGAGGATTATGCATACTGCTTATACTGTCAGACAAGGTCCTCTGTTGGTGGGTTCTGTTTAATTGTTTTTCCCTGTAACAAAGATGGATTCTTATAGGGGAGAAAGGGAAGAAAAGTATATGCAGGAATGTCTATAGTATAAAAAACAAGCAACATCATTTTTTTAAAAGGCAGATTTTATTATCCCCATTTGACAGATGTGAAAACAAAGGTACATAGGATTGAAGAGACTTTCCTAATATACAATTTATTATGGGTAGGCTAGAACCCAGGCCTCCTGTTCCCAGATTGGCACACATTTTGTAAACCTCAGCCAGTCATAACCCATGTGGCCACATCCTAAAAGAAACCAGGACTGGAATAAGAAATAAAGTGTTATCAGTAATTATTATTATAGTGTTCCCAATAAATAACACTGGATGAACTTAAACACCATTCAATTATGGGATTTAAGAATTTAAAGAAACCTAAGAAATCATCTAGTCCAACCCTTCACCCAATGCAGGAATCTGTCCTACAATATTCCTGCCAAATGGTCATCCAATCTCTGCTTGAATATCCCTCCTGGCAGTATGCTCACTACCAATGAGACAGTAAGCATTCCAATACTGGACATCTTCAGTCATTAGAAAGTTCATTATTATATTATCTGCCTTCCTGTAATTGCTCTTGCTCCCTTTGCTCTTGTCCCCTTCTTATTCAATAAACCCCCACTATTATCTCCAGGAAAAAAATACGGGATGCTTGGGTTGGCATTCAAGCCCTTTATAACCTAACACCCTCCAATCTTTCTGGTCTTCTTATATCTTACTCCCAGATACATAGATACAGTGACAATGGCCTCCCGGCTGTTCCACAAACAAGGTACTGCACCTCTCAGCTCCAAGCATTTTCTCTGGTTGTACCCCATGCTTGGAACACTCTCTCATCTCCATTCAGACTACTGACCTCTCTGGCTTCCTTTACATTCCAACTAAAATTCTTCTTATTGTTCATCCTTCATTTTCAAAGAGGACCAATGACATCATGGGGTGATGTCTTGGCTTGAGCATTAATTGGACATAAGTGAAGCAGAGCTGCCCAAAGTTGTAAGCCTCACTTTCTCTTTCAGATGTCCAGTGGCAAGAAAAAAGTCAAGACTTTTCTCTTCCTTATGATAGTAACATATAACTATGTGAATTTTTATCTTCTCTCCTTTAAGTCAGTTCTTTTCCAGGAGCAATATGCCCACTTCTGGGCCTTCTCAAGATGTGGCATTCCAGGCAGGAATCCACCAATCACTGACTATAGCTTCTGGATGGGAATCATCCCTAGGGGACCAGGTAGCAGTCAATGGAGGTTATAATGCAGATTTACAGAAGTACCTCTAATTCAAATGTACTGTGGAACTTTCTACTGTATGGGTAGAACTGGGCACCAGTGGCTTTTCTTTCTTCTTAAACTATCCCTTTCTTCAATCTTGCTTGTTAACACCACCAGAGATGTGTTCCTGTTATCCCTACTTGGCACTAGGAGAATATTTTCCCATAGAAACAATGTTACACTGTAGTACTGAGTATTGTTGTTCAGTCTGAAGTATCTAATCACTGCTCCTCACCCGGCTGCACTACTCTGGGAGTTTTCTGACTTTCTCCATGCTCCAGGAAGGTCATTATTGGGAAAATCTCATCTTCCTGCAATATCCCATCAGCCTTGGTACTCCTCTCATCCCTGCCTCCTGTCCCTCTGATGGGAGGGTGGTTCCATGAACTCCCAAAGCTCCATTTAAAGCAGGAGCTTGGCTCAGAACATTTCCTCATTTCTCACCCGGCTGCATTGCCCTTGGGACTTCTCCCCCATGAGATTTGTAAGGTCTTTGAAGATAGGAACTGCCTTTCTTTTTAGAATGTGTATCCATGTGTGCTTAATAAATGTGTATTCTGAGTTAAATAAGCATTTGAGGGCTGCCTTGACATCTTCACCATCATTTCTGTTTCTACAATAATGATAAGTTAACATTTACATAGTAGCATATAGTTGATATGTATGTTTGAGTGTAGGGGAAGGTGAAAAGTGTTACAAACTGGGCATGAGTAAGGTCTTAAAAAAAAAAAAGACCCACCCAACACGCTTCAGCCAATAGCATGTTTTTTTTTTTTTTTTTTCATAAAAATCTTTTGCATTTTCAGGGAGCATTAGATTAGAGATAGGGACACTGATCCTTCCAGTGAAAACCATTTATAAATCTTAATGCTTCGGGTGCCCTCCAATGAAAAACCACAGGCTTGTGGACCTCTAGCTATAAGGGACCTTGGGGATCATCCTTAAGGCCAGTCCCCTCATTTTATAGAGGAGGAGCTAAAACCCAGAGAAGTCAAGCAGACACACAAATATCTGACTTCCCCCAAATCACACAGCTTACGTCTGAAGCACGAGTGGAAGCCAGGCTTTTCCTGTCTCCAGCTCCAGGGACCTGTCCACAAGGTATAGCCATCAGTTACAAGTCTACACTCTGAGGCTCATTTATTAGAAGGTGGGATTCCACACAAAGAAAGGAAGGAAACAAACATTTATTAAACATCCACTTCACAAATATGATCTCATCTGATCTTCACTACAACCCTGGGAGGGGTTATTATCTCCATTATCCAATTAAAGTCAAGCCAGTCAGGGGTTAAATGATATACCCAGGGTCACAGCTAACAAGTATCTGAGTCAGGATTTTAGTTCAGTGACTCCTAACTCCACACCCAGCCTTCTATCCACTGGGCCACCTCACTGATGACTATACAGGAGAGGAATCCATAAAGAAGGCAGCCTGGTGAAGAAGCTAGACATGGAGAGAGGAGAATGGGTTCTGAATTCCAGCTATGACATATTACCTGCACGACCATGGGCAAGTTGCTTTGCCTTTCTGATCCTCAGCTTCCTTATCTGTAAAATGGGCATAATAATATGTATACTTCTCCGTCTCACATAGTTGCTTTAAGGAAAATGTTTCATAAACCTTAAAGCTCTATATAATGTGAGTTATTATTCTAAGAGATTATAGAGGGCTAAGGAAACGATATGAATCATTCAGCATTTATTTTTGCAGAAGCGAGCAGGTGAGAAAATCATATCTGGTCGTGAGTAAACAACTGTTTTTACACACAAGATATAATTGTGTTTTTTAGTTCTTAAGGCCCCAAAAGTTCAATTACTACTGAATTGCTAAAATGGCATCTCATGGGTAGGTAGATGGGGGTGTAATAGACTAGGGGACCTACAGTAATTTGCTATTCATGGCCTTCATCATTTAAAAAAGAAAAGTTCTCTCTTCTACAAAACAGCACCCTATGACCTAATTATAAATCCTCACCCTTGATCAACCTGTACTTAAAGGAGCCTAGAGTTCAAAGTCCTCTCTAATGATGTGGCAAATTATACAGGTGAAAAGACCAATTACAAATCATGGTATCTGAAGGTGGGTATGTACCTTAGAAATCATGTAGTTCAACTTCCTCATTTTACAGATTTGGGAGACTGAGGCCCAGAGTTGTGAAATGATCTTCCCCGGGGTCAACTAGCCAGCTAGTGGCAGATCTCGGACAAGAACCCAGATCTTTGGATTCCCAGTCCCATACTTTTTCCTCTATACCACTCTACTGCCTCCATTCACTTTTCCCACTATAGCACAAGCCTGGGAGGCTACTGGTGAACAGAGAGGCCTGGCAAGCCTGAGATACTACACAGGGGTATGAAGGATGAGAGAGACAGAGAGAACCAAAGATCAGACATACAATATTTCACCCTCTCTCCTTCCATTCTGCTTCCCTCCCCCACCCCATATATATTCTCACAGATGAGAATATGAACTTACTGAATCTTAACCTATCCTTTGGTGTCTATAGACTATTATAAGAGAAAGGTGGAGTTGCATTCTATCAGAGTTTACTTATAGACCTGAGGCCTATCAGCTCATTAGCCTGAGACTTTGAACTCCATGATTCAAAGCCTTCTCAGAAGATTCTAAAGAAGAACTTATAAATTACATATTAGTGTCTTCCTATTCATTAAAATGAATTATCTCAACATCACATTTGTCTGTTTTTGCTTTAAGTCAAACCCTTCAGTATTGTCTTAGGCTTAAAGAATCTTTAATGTGAAGAGTTTTCAAAGAATAGGTGAATCTTTTACTATAGACTATTCCTGAAAAAGTTACCAGTAAATTTGTTAATTAACCTGTTAATTAAATGAACCCTAGAGTGAGGACTATTGTCCTCATTGTAGAGAATTACCCACTTAGCTACAACTTTTAACAGAATCACAGAGATCTAGTACAACCCCTTCATTTTACGGTTGAGAAAAACATCGTTTCCTTTCAGCTCTCAAAGGGAGGCTGTGACTCATGTGGTATAATGGACAGAACTTAGAACTTGGAGCCAGAAGATCTAGGCCTTGGTCAGTGACTGGCTGTTTGACTGTAGGTCATTAAGTTTGGTTTCCTCATCTATAAAAAGAAGGAAATAATAATGCTACCTATAATGCTTTGATATACAAATGTGAGTAGCTATTTCCCAAGGTCACACAGCTAGTTAGTGGGTTTTATGTTAGTTTAGATGTTTATACAGTACCTGAGGTTTTCTCCATAGTAAGGGCTCAGCAAACATTTTCTAAACAAATGAATTTCAGGCTTCCATAAAGCAAGTCACAACTGCATTCTCTGAATTCGCTTTTCCTGGTGCCAAACTGTTTTTGAAGAACTGTACTGAATAGTATCTCACAAGCAGGCTGGCAAATGCCATATGGTATAAAGGTACTGGAAACTTCCCAGGGATGGCAGGCTACTATTGCTTACTTCCAGTGCCCTGAATAATTACAAAATGAGCAGATTATCCAGCTCACTACTGATCAGGTAGTTAATAACTAATCCACAAGCATTTACTAAGTACTCAGTATGTGCCAGCCATGCCAAAAGAATGGTGGAGACAGAAAGACAATGGGCCCTTGCCCTCAAGAAGCTAACATCCCAATGAGAAAGACAATTTGTACTTAAATAGGCATGTATGAGATCCAGTTAGAAGAGATGACATAATATACCCTTATAGGAAAAGGCACTTGAGTGTATGGGGACTAGGAATGAAAGGCCTCTTAGAGAAAACAGAGTTGGAGTGGAGCTTTGAAGGGTGCTAGGAATGCTAAGAAGTAGAGATGAAGAGGAAGAGCATTTCAGGATAGTGGAAAGCCAGTACAGGAGCAGAGGTAACCCAGGACATAGGGCTGTAGAGTCTAAGGAGGAGGAGGGAAGTGAAGACTGGATAAGAAGGAAAGAATCAGCTGGTAGATAGAATATAATGCCCTCTGGCACACAGGGCTCTTCATAACCTGGCTCCTTCCTGCTTTCTCTTCTTCTCAGGCTTCACTGTGCTCTAGGATCCAGGCACACAGGCCAGCTCTCTGTTCCTCCAGCACCACTCTCCAATTTCTCAATTAAAAGCCTTTGCTTTAGCCATTCCTTGTGCCTGGAATTGGCTGTTTCCTCACCTTTGCCTCTTAGCTTCCATGTTTTCCTTCAAAAATCCATTCAAAATTCATCTTCTCTAGGAAGTCTTACCCAGTTTCCCCACCTGTTAGTGCCTTCCCCTCTGAAACTCCCTTTTTATCAACTCTGAATGTATAGTGCATATCTAGTTATTGATCTGTTGTTTCTCCATTAGGACTTTAACTCCTTAAGGGCAGGGACTGTTTTTGCTTTTCTTTGTAACCCCAATGCTCCAGACCTAGCACACAGTAGGTGCTTGTTGACTGACTTCTAAAGAGTTTTCAATGCCAAATGAAGGGGCTTATATTTGACTCTGGAGATAACAAAGGCAGCTAGGGGGCTCAGTGGATAGAGCACTGTGCTTGGAATCAGGAAGACGTATCTTCAAATATGGCCACAGACACTAGTTGTGTGATCTTGGGTAAGTCACTTAACCATGTTTGCCTCAGTTTCCTCATCTGTAAAATGAGACAGAGGAGGAAATAGCAAACCATTCCAGTATCTTTACCAAGAAAATCCCCAAAGGGGTCACAAAGACTCAAATACAACTTTAAAATGACTGAAACAATAACAGGAAGCCACTGGAGTTTTTTTGTTAAGTAGCTAGGGTGACATGATCATACTTGCACTTGAGGGAAATCCCTGTGGAAGCTGGGTTGAGGATAGATAAGAGAAAGGAAGAGACTTGAAGCAGGGAGACAAATAATCTAGGTAAGAGGTATCAAGAGCCTGAAACAGGGTAGGAGCTATGTGAGCAGAGAATAATACCTCAATAAGAGATGTCTTAGAGACAAAAATGACAAAGTTTGGCAATGAACTGGACACATGGAATGAGTGAGAGTTTGGAGTTGAGAATGACAAACTTAGATGACTGAAAGGATTATGACACCCTCAACAGTAAAAGGGAAGTTTGGGAGAAGGGTGGATCAAATATTTCATTGTTCTCTGAAGTGGTCTATTCCTTCCTTGGATTAAAGCAGGCTTTTTTGAAGTTGCACCTTTCAGGATCCCTATTCTTGCCATTAAAGTCACTCCCATTCATAACCATTAT
The DNA here is from genome assembly GCA_011680675.1 of Gymnobelideus leadbeateri. NCBI lineage: Eukaryota > Metazoa > Chordata > Mammalia > Diprotodontia > Petauridae > Gymnobelideus > Gymnobelideus leadbeateri. Next base: position 52,735 of record WOXC01006736.1, read on the forward strand.
GAATCATCATTACACTAGGAGGAATAGGCTTTTGAGAACAAGGAAGCTATGGTGGCAGAGTGGCAAGAAACAAGGAGAAATTAGGGATTAAGGAGTCAAGGAGGACACTGGGAAAGACCCAAAGCATACAGCACTATTGGGAATGGCAGGCTGGTACAGCATTAGAAAACTAGGTGAATTTACTGATAACCTAGGAGGAAAGGGGAAATGTGAAGAAATCAGTGGCTCTTCAATTTTGCTAGAACTAACTCTATGTACTACGATATTATGAACTATAAAACCTTGATTCAAACTGATTTTGTTGGGGGGCAGGTAGGAGCAAGAATCAAAATTAGTTGAAAGTTCAAATTATGAAAGCTATTTCTTTGCATGTGTGTGTGTATATTTCCCCTTTTTTATTTTTTTAATTTAGCATTTTATTTTCCCCTAGTTACATGTAAAAACAATTTTTAACATTTGTTTTTAAAACTTTGAGTTTCAAATTCTCTCCCTTCCTCCTTCCCCACCATGCTCATTGAGAAGGCAAGCATTTCAGGATATAGGTTACACATCTGTAGTCATTACAAAACATATCCATAATAGTCATGTTGTGAAAGAAAACACGGACAAAAAAAAATCAAGAAAACTAAAGAAAGTTAAAAAAAAAAAGTATGCCTCGATCAGTATTTAGATACCATCAGTTTTTTTTTCTCTGGGTATGGAAAGCATTTTTCATCATAAGTCCTTTAGAGTTGTGTTGGATTGTTGTATTTCTGATAATAGCTAAGTCAATGAAAGCAATTTCTAAAGAAAATATAATCTTCCTTTCAGATAGCTCAGGCTACCATAACAGTATGGTGTCTAGAATTAGGGAGCGGATATAGTTCCTTCTAGTACTAAGTCCCAGTCAGAAACCATCTGGAGAATTGTACTCAATTGTGAGTGTTGCATTTTAAGAAACATTAACAAACTGGAGAAAACTCAGAGGACTTTAACCAGGGTAATGAAAGTAATGAAATTCATGAAATACCAGGACTGGTCAGAGGAACTAGAGATAGTTAGCCTAGAAAAGTTATCTTATCAGAGTCAAGATCCTAGCTTCAATCTTTGAAAGGCTTTCACTTGAGAGAGGAACGAAAATTACAGCAGAACTAGTAGCAATGGGAAGAAGTCGTAGAGACAGACTTTGGCTCAAGGGAAGATTAAACTTCCCACAAATTTGGGCCGTCCAAGAGAAGAATAAGCTGTCTCTTCAAATAATGGATTCTCCATCCCTGGCAGCCTTCAAGTGGATGCTGGATGAAAATTATCAATGATACTGTAGCAGAGGGGTTCTTAACCTTTTTTTTTTTTTTTTTGTATTATGGACTGTTTTGTTATCTGGCAAAGGCTATGAAGTCCTTCTCCAAATAATGTTTTGAGATACATAAAATAAAATGTCTAGAATTACCAAGAAAACCAGTTATATTGAAACACAGGTATCCCCCCCCAAATAAGCCCCAGTTTTTCTAAAAATTCATGGACCCTAGGTTAAGAACTCCTGCTGTAGATGGGTCATAGTTTTAAAACTGGAAGCAAACTTAGAAGTCATCTAACCCAACCCCCTCATCTTATAAATTAAAAACAGGCTCAGAGTGACTTGGGGCATCACAGCTGAAAAGTTGTGTCATTGGAAAGCAAACTTTAGCAGAGCTTACCAAGTAAGGAAGTCTTTGATTATGGGCCGCGTAATGGACTGTTACCTAAGGAGAGCCTTATCTCTGGATCGACCACAGGGCAAAGAATTTTTCAGCAATAGCAACTTACAAAGACTCTTCCATGTTAAGTCTCAGCTTTCTCCTTTTTCTGTTCTAGATTTCAAAAGGCTTTTTACAGCTAGACAACCCAGTTAAATCTAATTCAACAGATATTTTGTTGTTGTTCAGTTGTTTTCAACTTGTGTCTAACTCTTTGTGATCCCATGTGGGGTTTTCTTGGCAGATATCCTGGAGTGATTTGCCATTCCCTTCTCCAGTTCATTTTTACAAATGAGGAGACCGAGGAAAACAGGGTTAAGTGACTTGTCCTGGGTCACACAACTGGAAAGTACCTGGGGCCAGTTTTAAACTTGGGTCTTCCCAAAGTTCTGTCCATTGCACCATCTATCTGCCCAGATATTAAGCACTTGCTATATTTGAGAAAACTGGACTAAACACTGGTGATAAAAACAAAAACCCCTGCTCTCAAGAAGCTTGTCTTCTACTGGTGGGTATTCTAATAGTAGAAGTTTTCTTTGCCTTACAATCATATCAGTCAGTCAAGAAGCATTTATTAAGCACCTATTAAGTACTCAGTCAAGAAGCATTTATTAAGCACCTATTACATGAAAGGCTGTGTGCTAAGCACTGGGGACACAAAGAAAATCAAAAACACTCGAGGCTTTTTGTTTTAGTTCATAGGATCATGGATTTAAAGATGAAGGACCTTAAGAGGTCACTTAGTCCTCAGTTTTACAGATAAGGAAACTGAGGGCATCTTTTCCTTGGTACTCTTTTCCCTCCAGGTTTCTGAGACACTTCTTTGGTTCTCCGCCTACACATCTGAGCACTTCTCAGTTTCTGTTGCTAGATTTTCATCCAGATCACACCCCCTAACTATGGGTATCCCCTGAGGCTCTGTCCCAGGCCCCCTTCTCTTCTCACTCTATACTAATTATCTCATCAGCTCCCATGGATTCTATTCTCATCTGTTACCATGGTGATAACTGTCACATCTACCTATCTGGTCCTAGCCTTTCTTCTTTCCCAATCTGCATCTCCAGCTACCAACTGGACATCTCAAACTCAGCATATCCAAATACTCAATACCTCCTCCCCCAAACCATGCCACCTTCCTAGTGTACCCATTTTTATGGAGGATATCACCATCCTCCCAGTCACCTAGGCTCACAAACGAGGCTGCATCTTCAACTCCTCAGTCTCTTATGTCCATACCCACATCCCACTCATATCCAATCTTTTGCTAAGACCAGCTGATTTCCCCTGGACTATTGCCACAGGCTTTTGGGCGGGCTTTCTACCTCAAAACTTTCAGGACTCTAATCCATCCCCCATTTAAGTTGTCAAAGTGATCTTTCCAATCCACAGGTCTGACCATATCACTGCCCTATTCAATAAATTCTATTGGCTATTGATCATCTCCAGAATCAAATATAAAATCCTCTATTAAACATTCAAAGCCCTTCATAACCTGAGATCCTCTTACATTTCTGAGCTTCTCTTACCTTGACCAGTTTTGTATAACTCTTCATGACCCCATTTAGGGTTTTCTTATCAAAGATACTAGAGTGATTTGCCATTTCTTTGTCTAGTGGATTAAGGCAAACAAAGGTTAAATGACTTGCCCAGGGTCACACAGCTGGTTTCTGAGGCCAAATTTGAACTCAAGCCTTCTAGACTGCAGGCCTAATGTTCTATCCACTCAGTCACTTAGCTGCCTTACCTATCCCTAAATATTTTGTGATCCAATGACACTGGCCTCCTTGGTGTTCCTCAAACAAGTCCAAGTCCCTTGACTGTCCCTCTAATTCTCTCCCTCCTATCTCCACCTTCTAACTTCCCTAGCTTCCTTCAAATTCGAGCCCCAATCCCACCTGCTACAGGAACCCTTTCCCAATCTACCCCAATGCTAGTCCCTTCCCTCTGATGATGATTCCCTATTTACATGTATATAACTTGTCTCATATATTCACAACATTAGACTAAAACTCCTTAAGAAATTCCCAGTTACTACAGCCTATTAGCTGTAGAATCAATTGTCTACAGATGACAACACAGAGTCCAATGCATAATGGCACTCAGTCTAGAGAACTGACAGGATGAGTTAGATTGGAATAAAGCAACCCCAGCACAGAGACCTATCTGCATGACTCACTTCAATATAAAGTTTACTGTACAAAGTGCTCCACAGCAAAGCCCTGACAGTATGCCTACCATATCAGAACACAACAAAATAGAAAGAAATCCAGGCTACCCAGAGCTCAAAGGACAAAGAACACAGAAAGAAACAGGGCTGTGGTTCTAGGCACAGTAATATTTTCTGTTGATCACTGTGTAACCCCCAAATCTCGATCTTAAGAACTGAAAGGGAAGTTAACTGACATCTAATTCCCTCATTTCACAGATGGGCAAACCGGTCCAGAGAAGTCACATAATAAATAACAGGCCTGGGATTTGAATCCAGAGCCTTGGACCCCAAAATGGGTGTTGTTTCTGTTCCCTGGATGCCTTTCTTAAATGGAGGTTCTGGGAAAAGCCATCTCAGCCTTGGAAGAATACTTGGGAAGTGTGAGTCCTAGAGCTGGAATGACCTTTCTGGACAAAGAGGTTTCTGGGACATAATAGAGGAGTCTGGAATACACCTTGGTGAAGGATATATTTGAAGAACAGAGACCAGTTAGGATGCTGTTTTTTTTAATATAGTCTTTTTTTTTTTTTTTGCTTCTTTTTGGAGGGGGGGAGGTAGGGCAATTGGGGTTAAGTGATTCGCCCAAGGTCACACGGCTAGTTTTGTGTGTGTTAAGTGTCTGAGGCCGGATTTGAAGTCGGGTCTACCTGACTCCAGGGCCAGCGCTCTATTCACTGGGCCACCCACCCGCCCCAGGATGTTATAGTAGTAGTCCAGGTAAAATATAAAGAAGGTTTGGACTACAGTGGCAGCAATGAGAATAAAAATATGAGAGCTATTTCAAGGGAGCAAGTGGAAGAAAGGTTGGGTAACCCATAGTTGCAAAGCAATAATTTATGAGGAAAAATGAATCAAACGAATTACATTCTTTAGGATAAGAACTCCTAAACAGAGTAGAAATACTAAAGTACAGAGAATTTCAAGTCAGATCAGGTCTAAGCCAGACACTTTAAACATGTTAAGGGAAAACAATGGAAATTTGAGTGCATTAACTTTTTAAGAAATTGTTAACCAATAATCTGTGAAATAAAGTCTGCATTTTTCCTATCACCAATCTCCCTAACACATAAAAAATATTTGTTCCTACTGTGATCATTTCAAAAGGTAATAACATTATGTATAAGATAAGATAAATTGCATGAAAGGATAGAACAAATGTAAAGAGTAACATTAACTTTGACTCCAATAATAAACACAACATAAAGGTAGGAAGTGGCTCTACATTGATATTTACACAAAAAGCTGGCCTTTCCAAAATTATGAATCAGGGCATGTTTGTCTTACATGCTCTCTTACCCCCTCTATAGTGCAAACCCTCCTCACCTCACACCTGGGCAATAGCCTGCTGGTGGCTCTGCCTGCCTCAAGTCTCTCCCCACTCCAGTCCATCCATTCGGCCGCAAAAGTGACTTTCCTAAAGCACAAGTCTGACCATGGCACCCCCCTACTCAATAAACTCCAGTGGCTTCCCATTGCCTCCAGGAGCAAACACAAAATGCTCTGCTCAGTATTCAAAGCCCTTTATAACCTAGTCCCCTCCTACCTTTCTAGTCTAATCACACCTTCCTCCCCAACACATTAGTGTTCAATCCAGTGACATTGGCCTCTCTTCTGTTTCTATCCCTCAGCTCAGGGCATTTTCTCTGATTGTCCCCCATCCCTCCTCTACTCCAACTACTGCCCTTTAAGTCCCAACTGAAGTCTCCCCTTTTATAGGAAATCTTTCCCAAACACTCTTAATTCTAACCAGTCAACCAATAAATCAGCATTTATAAAACACCTACAATGTGCCTAGAACAAGAAGGTGGTAGAAGTGGCTTCTCTCTCTTCACTCTTTTTTATTTATTTTGTATAGAGCTGACTTTGCATTTACTTTTTTCCATGTTATCTCCCCCATTAGATTGTGAGCTCCTTGAGGGTCAGGACTGTCTTTTGTCTCTCTTTGTATCCCCAGCTCTTAGCACAACTCTGTCACATAGTAGATGCTTAATTAATGCTTATTTCCTTCCAGGCTCCTGGAAAGTGGGACTTTCTGGACAAGTGGGTTGCTTGATTCCCTGGTAAATACTTGGTGCTTTCACCTTTAGGGGAGAGAGGGCAGTTCTCAACCCAAGGGTGGTACAAGTCTAACACCACAGTAAAGGTCCCTAAGGAAATGGGGCTTACGGGAAAAGAAAGGAGAGTTGTCCTGATAATTTATGAGCTTAGTGATATGGAAGGTCAGAGGGAAAAGTGCCACCTCTTTTGTGTTTTTTTGCTAGGTTAAATAAAGCCTGCTTTATACTAGATGCTTTGTTAGCTTGAGTATTTACTTGGGAACCAAAGGCCTCTTATCTTTGTTGTAGAGACGGAGATATGAGCTAACTTCCTTGAGTAAATCCTGAGTGGGGGATGGGAGTGGGGAAAGGAAGCAAGTGGAATTCTGGTGCTCCTAGAAGCAACGAGGTAAGCCCAAGCAAGTGGAAGTTTTGTAAGAAGTCTCCATGTTTGGAGCTGGTTCATGTAAACCTAATAACTTCTGTTCTCTTAACTTCCTACATCACCCTGCATCCTCCCAGCCCTCCATATTTACTCTCTGTAAAGTACCTTTCTTCATATTTTACTGAAAAGATAGAAACCATTCACCATGACTTCCCTCTTCTCCCCTATTCTATATTTCATCTTAACATTCTTCATCTCTTTTCTACAGTCCCTTGAAATCATCCTCACTTTTCCCCTTGACTACAGTCTCCCCTTGCCAAGACCAAATCCTCTTCTCTGGCAGACTGCCTGGCAAGAACCTCCCACTGTCCCCCACAATCTTCCCCTTCCTGGGATCCTTTTTCTCTTGACCCACATGACTACCACCTCAGTTCAAGCCCCCATCACCTTTCACCTGAACTCCCAAAGCAGCCTCCAAACTTGTTTCAAGTCCCTTTCCTTTCCTTCCATTGTCTACAAAACTGCCAAAGAGATATTGGTAAAGCACAGCCCTAACCATGTCACTTCCCTGCCCAGAAAGCTCAAGTGGCTCCTTTAGGATAAAATACAAACTTTAAAAAAATTTATAGCCCTTTACCATCTGGCTCACAGCTTTACAACTTTTCTCTCCTCCCCAACTCCTGCTGGCATACTGGGGGATATCAGCTTATATATGGGTTTGGTGAACTACTACTCCACCCCTCCGTGGCCATACACAAAGATGTCACCAGTCATATCTCAGCTTTAGATCCCTCCCATCATTCATAGCCTTCACTCCTACACAGGTACTGCTGAACAAAGGTAGAGAAAATCACACCGTGATTCTACCTGGGTCCAGCTCACACAACCTCAATTGAGCCTTCACTGCTGATGGGCACTCTTACTATAGCTCTCATCAATTCGATATCCCACTCTCCACAAAGACTCTTCCAAACCTTCTCATCCCTTTTCAAACCTCCCACAGGTCCATCTCTCCCATTCTCTCAGCTAAGATCTTTGCCTATATTTTACAGGAAAAAAAATTGAGGCCGTTTGCCATGAACTCCCTCTTCTCTACTTTTCCTCACCCATCATTCAGGTGTCTTCTTCTACTCACTCTCCCTTCATCCTTGATAAAGGGGGTCTTAACTCCTTCCCAAAGATAATGCCTCTATTTGTAAAAGTGATCCCATCCTAACCCATCTCTTCCAACAGACGGCCCTCCCAACCCCTTCACTACCTCCTTTCACTTGTTTTCAATCACTCCCTCTCTATTGACTCATTCCCTACTGCCTACCAAAAAAACCCAAACAAACAAACAAACAAAAACCATGCCCTGGCCACCTCCATTCAGAAAAAACCCTCACTAGATCCTTTCATCCCTGCTAATTGTCTTCCTTTGTTTCTCCTGCTTTTGTAGTTAAAAGTCCATCTACAGATAGGTGCCTTCCCTTTCCCTTTCCTCTCTCTCTTCTTAACCCTTTACAATCCTGGTTGCCACCTTACCAAAACTGCTCTCTCAAAAGTTACTAATGATCTTTTAATTTTCAAATTCAATGTTTTTTTTCCCTGATCTTCATTCTCCTTGACTTTTCTGTAGCCTTTGAGACTGTTAACAGACCACTCTCTCCTCCTTGATTCTCTTTTCCCTCTAGGTTTTCAGGACGTTGCTCTCTCCTGGTTCTCCTATGTATCTGACTGCTGTCTCCTTTCTTGGATCCTCTTCCAGATGACATTCTCTAGCCATAGGGGTCCCTCAGGCTTCTGTCCTGGGCCTCTTCTCTTCCTCTATGCTACTTCACTTGGTGATCTAGGATCTGTTCCCGTGGACTTAATTACTGTCTCTCTGTTGATGATTCTCAAACTTACCTTTCCTGCCCCCATCTCTCTCCTGACCAGTCTTGCACTTCCAACTGCTTTTCAGGCATCTCAAACTGGATGTCCAGTAGACATCTGTGTCGGCAAGCACCCCAACATCCCCAGGGTGGCTGCCAACACAGGTTCTTAAATCTGCTTTTGTAAAGGAAAGCAACTCAAAATGGGTTAACAAGCTCACTTTAATCAAACAAACATATATTACCTAAGAGATGTTTTAGTGCTATTTCAAATGTAAATTGTATATGCTATGGGCATGAAAGATCTTGGGGCCGAGTGTAATGGAAATGCAGATTTGAAGATCTTCCCCTTTGGGGCTCACTTTGAGAAGTGTTGTATGATTTGACCAGATGAGACTCTGGGCAGCTGTTGAGAGCCCCCCAGCTTTGAAAACCCAGATGTTGATGCTTCCCTCTCTGGTAACTGTGATTTGGTATCGATATAATGGTTGGACACTTTGGAAGCCTGTCTGTTTGATCTGTCTATATGCTCTGAAGTTCGGGGTGCTGACCTTTTCCCCCTGAACTAGGTAATATATGTTTGTTTGATTAAAGTGAGCTTGTTAACCCATTTTGAGTTGCTTTCCTTTTGAAAAGCAGATCTAAGAACCTGTGTTGGCAGGCCCCCTGGGGATGTTGGGGTGCTTGCCGCTACAACATTTTAAATTCAATATGTCCAAAATTGAATTCGTTATCTTTTCCCCAAATTTACCCCATTTCCACCTTCCCTATGACTCCAGAGGGCAACGACCACCCACCCAGTCACAACCTAGGAGTATTCTGGATTCCTCACTCTCTCCCAGTTCCCATTGTGAGCTATTTCACTGTTGCAATATCTCTCAAATACACTTGCCTTCTCTCCTGACACTGCTACCACTCTAATGCAGACCCCATCTCCTTACATCTGGGGTACTGCAGTAGGCTGCTTGTGGGTCTGCCTGCCTCAAGTCTTTCCCCACTCCAATCCATCCTCTATTCAGCCACTATAGTGATTTTCCTAAAGCACAGGTCTGATCATGTCAAATACCTCCTTCCCCACTTCCCCACTCCCACTCAATAAACTCCAGGGACTTTTTATTGTCTCCTGGAGCAAATACAAAATGCTCTGCTTGGTATTCAAAGCCCTTGATAATCTAGCCCCCTCCTACCTTTCCAGTCTTTTTATTCCTTACTCCTGAACACCTACTCTTTGATTCAGAAACACTGGCTGGCTGGCTATTCCACAAACAAGGTACTTTATCTTTCAGCTCTAGGCATTATCTCTGACTGTCTCCATGCCCAGAAAGCTCTCCTTCCTCCACTTCAACTATTGACCTCTCTGGCTTCCTTTAAGGCCCAACTAAAACCACACCTCCTATAGAAGACTTCCCGAGCCACTCTTAAGTCCAGTGCCTTCCCTGTATTCATTATCTCCTATTTATTCTCTATATAGCTTTTTTTGTATATATTTTGCATATTTTCTCCCCCATTAGACTGTAAGCTCCTTGAGAGCAGGGATTGGGTTTTTTGCCTCTTTTTGTGCTTAACAGTACTGAGCCCATAGTATGCACTTAATAAATATTTACTGATTACTCAATTGACTGATTGCTTGATCTGGCTGTAGCCTACTTTAGCAGGTTTTTCTTCTCTTCATGGATTCTTAAGTCCAGCCAAATGAGCCTACTTCCTGTTCCTCTGATACAAAATTCTCCTCACTCCATGCCTTTTCATAGGCTGACCTCCATGCTTAGAATGCACTTTCTAATCATCTCCATCTCTTGGAATCCCTAGCTTCTTTCAAAGATTAACTCATTTGTTACTTCCTACATGGAGCCTTTGCTGATCCTCACTCTTAAGGCTGTGCTTTATTCCCCCCAAAATTACTTTGTAATTCCTCTGTATATACATTCTGAATTTTCTTGTATGTTTACCCTGTTATTTCCCCAGACAGAATGTAAGCTCATTAAGGGCAAAGACTTTATTGTTGACTTTTTTCTAAATCAAACTGAGCACAGAACCTCGAACCTTATAGGTACTTAATAAATGCAGGCTCATTAATTGATTGGCTGAACCTCAGTTTTTGGAACATAGGTTATATAGGCTAAATCAGTCAAAATATGTTGAAAGAAAGAAAGAAGATTTGGGAACAGAGGGGCCTTCAGGTCACCCTTTGAACCACAACACAGAGCTGGTCACTTAATATGTTATGACATAGACTGTGAGACAGGAAAACACTATGGAAGGAATTCTAGGTCGTACAGAAAAATGGGGGTGTGTGTATCTCTGTCTCTGTGTGTGTTTACAGGGTATAGGAAGCTCTATGAGAATCCTGCCTTGAAGTCAGGGGTAGAGAGAGGGGAGGGAAGGAGGAGCAATAAGGAGAAATGTAGATCTGAGTGAAATTGGGTCAGAAATCACTAAAACAAGCAGCATGCCAGGGAAAGGAGAGAACATAGCTTTGGAGATCACAGGGGAATCATGCCATGGGGGAAGACAGAAAGTGGGGTGAAATGCAGGGCAAACCAGTCAAGCAAAAGCTAGACTGGACAAAAGGCATTATTGTTCCACTGGGAGCTATAAAGGCTAGATGCACCAACCCAAACAAGCCAGCTAGATGAGGTCCTTTAAGACTTATCCGGACTATACATGTGGTAGGAGGTCACTTCTTCCCCTCCAGTTGAGTAAAAACCTCACAGATTTGGGCCAATTTGGAAGGCCAGTCTGTATTTGAGAAAAATTCTATTACTTTTAAATTTCATTGATTACCACAAAATCTGGCACTTTAAATATATCCTCTGTGAAAGACAGATGGAAGTATTTAAACAGTAACCGCATAGGATGAGTGGACAATGATGGTCTGTGGCATATACCATTCGAGGGAGTACCTACATCAAGGAGTTTTTATTAACTTGTTATTCTTCAAAGCACTGCCAAATAGTAGAGGTAGTTCTGAGCCTACTTAAGTAATAGATGAGAAGGACTTATAAACGGTGGTTCTATGAATGAGAGGTCTCAGTGAAATTCTTTATCTCTGGAACTCCTGTCTAAACTGCCTGATTCATGCTTGGCCCACTGTTGGCTTTTGCCAATCCAAGTAAGCTCTTTGTGTTACTTGACAACACCAGCTTAAAGGGCTTGGGGAAAGGCATTTCTGTGCCAGAGGACATTGACTTGGGGCCTTAAAATAGGCTGCCATTAGAGTTTTAAAATTATTTGAACAGAACCCAATATTAGATCTGGTCAGATAAGAACTCATTAATATATGACAAGCACTAAGTTGGATGGTACCAACCAATAAAAGGTAATAGGCAGTACCAACTACCTGTACCTGGGATGCAGTTGCCCAGAATCATAAGATCTTCACATCAGACCTTTGAAGTTTGATAGAGGAAAATGACAGTGATTTGTGACACAGAGAGGTCAGGGTCCCTAACAAAAGAAAACTCAACCAGGAGTTTAGGACTTTCTCCATGGAGTGTGTCATCGCTGAAGGTAAATTTTGTAACTTTGCTTCAGTTTCTACTTGGGGCTTCTGTTTTGACCAGATGAATTGACTCAAAGTTCTTATTTTACAAATTTTCCCACAGATTCTTTATAGGCAGTGGCACTGAATATAATTAGAGGAACTATTCCATATTTTATCTGGGCTAATAGAGATCAAGAGTCTGCTAACCTGACTTCAACTTTGTCTCTTCTTGATTCAAGGCAGGACCTAAAACTCTTCATGTAATCTAGGTAAATAATGGGCTTCCATTTTTACCTCTTGCCTAATCACTCCCTTGTAGGAAGTTAGGCACATAGGGATAGATCAGGGTCTCTGGAAATATAGCTACACTTGAAAACAACCTAATAATGTTTTTAAAACCTTATAATTCCTTTACAATGCACCTACCAAGTCATCTCATTTGATCTTCACAATCTGGATTTAGCAATAGTTGTGTATCCTCAGGGCAGCTGACTGTGTCCCCTCCTATAAAACCTTCTCAAATGTATCCATGATCACCAGAGAGATGAGGAATGCTTATGTTATCCATAGGCAACTACTGAAGATGGGAAAATCAGCTGGGTCCAGAATTAGATAAGAGGAAGAGATTGGATTGGATTGGATTGTGTTGGATCGAATTTGGGAACCTGAAGCGTGCCTTCAGTGATTCAAAGTTACTCCAAGATACAACTCATTTTTAAAAATTAATTAATTAATTTACTTTTAGTTTACCACATTCAGTCCCACAAGCTTTTGAGTTCCACATTTTTACAACTCATCTTTTTAAAACCAGCATTCTCCTAGTAATTCTATATAGCTGAGATTCATGGAACAGCAAAATCTCTGAAGAATCTCAGTTGTGGGTGAACTAAAGGACAACAGAAAGATCCATGGTGAGAATAAATAGACTGAAGCATGTTACCAAGGAAGTTTTGTGTGCAAAAGGTTTAAAAGTTGTCATCCCTTCTCTTGGTAGAGGGTGGGGGACAATTGCCTTATGTTATCAGATATCCAACTTAGCACTTGTAAGCACATAGGTCAATGGGTTATTTGTTGTCTGCACATACATGTGTAAATTAAGCTTCTGATATTATATTGATGAGTTTTATTTTGACTCATTTTCTCATTATCCCAATGGAAAGTTCTATGAAATGATAGTTTATCAAGAAAAGGTTGCAGTAGTCAAGTTGAACCAACAAGCATCTATTAAGTCTTGCCATGTGGCAAGTCAAGTATCTATTAAGTCTTGCCATGTGGCAATACAAATGCCAATAGAAAGGACAGTCCTTGTCCTCAAAGGGTTTAAATTCTGACAGGGGGAGACAACATATATAAAGAAGCTTAAAAAGGACATGGTGTAAGGGAGGAAAAGAAGGGGAATGCCCATATGCTGACAACATGGCAGAGAAAGTCCTAAAAGTCAGGAGTAGAGCCCAGAAAAAATGAATACAGGGCTGGGCACTTTCTTTAAAATGGAGGTTCTGGGCAGCTGGTGGCGAAGTACATAGAGCACTGGCCCTGGAGTCAGGAGGATCTGAGTTAAAATCTGACCTCAGACACTTACTAGCCATGTGACCTTGACCAACTCACTTAACCCCAATTGCCCTGCATTCCCCCCTCCAAAAAGCAAAAAATAAAATAAATATAAAAAGAAAATGGAGGTTCTGAGAGGAATCAATCAATCAAAGGAAGGGCCACGGGGGTGGACAGTCCTCCCTTTGTTAGAATTCCAGAGGTGAAGTGAGCTTCTCTAGGATAAGGTGGCTTCTGTAACATAATAAAGAAAGTCCCTAGGGTCAAGAGTGGAACCTGTAAAGTAATGAAGAAGTAGTTGACTCAGAAATTTTGATGTTCTAGAAAACAAAACTATCAAAGCAACTTTAGACAAAGAAAAACATGTTAAAGTCATCATCAAGGAAAAAAGCCTGTTCAGAAAAAGAGGTGGGCAGGCACATGATGTATGAAGTACAAAAGATAACAAATGGATTGCCCAAGGGGTTGTACTGATACCCATGAGAAGTTAAGACTTTAAAAAAGGCCTCTAGGATATTGTGTAGAGCCTCTATGTGTATTTCTAGGAGACTTGAAGAACAAGCATTCCTAAGAGATGAAGAAACCTGGACAGGTTTCTATCTGGTCTTTTGGAGAGAGTTCTCACACTGAGGAGATAACTGACATCAGTATAGCACTTGAAATCTGCCAAGTACTGTAGCATTTGTAAAGGGCTTTACATACATTATTATCTTATTTGAGAGAGTACATATCCACTGAAGCATTGAAATAACTATCCATTAATAGCTACCAAAGTAGGGAAAAGTCAGGTAATGCTTTCAAAAGATATCATAGAACAGACAGACAAACAAAGACAGATGTGAGGGACAAAAGGGGAGAAAACAGGGTTCCTCTGCTCAAGCAGATTAAGGTATCCTTAAGGAGACAAGACTAACATGAGATTAGAGACCTGATGAGAACTACTTAGAGGAGATCTCAGTCCCTTGGGTCAATTAGCATTCCAGCTTATATGTAAATGAGTGTTTCTAAGAGGCTTGAAAGCAGGTTACATAGAAAATGCCCAATCTGTATAAGACCCCCAATCTTGTTTCTTCCAATTGCTTTTTGTCAAATCCCTTTTTTCAAAAGTAAAGTCTGCTAATAGAACCCAAATTAATGAGGCTTTAGCCTGTTAAGAATGATCTTAGGTGATGAAATGTATTCTGGGGACATGTATAATAATATTCTAGTAGGGATTTCCTGTCGGTTCAGTATTTCCGTCAAAATTTTTTTGGCCTGTCAGCGAACCTTTTCCTTTTCCTTGTTTTTTTTGTGTTTTGTTTTGTTTGTTTTTTTGACATTTCACCACAAGAGAAGAAAAACATCTTCCTCAAACAGCCTTCAGCTCTGCTCTAGAGAGAGACCAGAATTCCTTGACTTCCCCTGCTCAAGCTATCTCAGAGATGTCACTGTTAGGTTCAATGACTGAATCGCCATCTAGTAATATTTATGTTCTTTCCAGAACTTGCCCTCCCCCCCCCCCCCCGGGGAAAAAAAAAGAAACCAAACACCAGATAGAGAGAGATGTTAGAAGGCTGGCAGAGAATATTGGCAACCTTTTAGTCTGCCAGCGAGACCAATTCAGCCCCAAGCAAAAACTCCAGCAAAGCTCTTATTTTGTAAATTCTTCCACAGAATCTTTAAAGGAGGTGGCACAGTAAAGGTCGATTCTCTGTACACTGAATACAATTAGAGGGGCTATCCCATACTTTATCTGAGCTAACCAAGATCAAAAGTCTGCTAACCTGACTTCAACTTAGTCTCCCCTTGGTTCTATGGCAGGACCTGAAACACATCATATATACAATCTAGGTAAATAATATTCTTCCATTTTTACCTCCTGCCTAATCACTCCCTTGAAGGAAGTTAGGTACTTAGGGATAGGATCAGAATCTCTGGAAATATAGCTACATTTGAAAATAACCTAATTTTAAAAAAAACATATAATTCCTTTACAAAGCCCTTGCCAAGTGATCTCATATAATCTTCATACCTGTAATATGGGGGTGAGGTGGGAGTACAGGGATGAGTTGTCATTATTATTCCCATTTGACATGAAAGGTAAAACAAAGAAGGATGAAATTGTATGGGTTTTTTTAATCTGCCATCTTTGAATCTAACTTTAATCTAGAACACTATGGTCCACAAGTTTTATACTTTTTTTTAACCTTTTACATGATATGAACAGAAATGCAGGCTTAGAAACTCCTTGAATATAACGACTTATACTTTGGTTCACAAAAATCAACTTCTTTTTTGAAAAATATTTTACATTTTCCCCCAGTTACATGTTAAAAACAATTTTTAACATTTTTTTAAAGTTTTGAGTTCTAATTCAACTCCCCCCCATCCTCCCTTGCCTCCCCCTTCCCTCAGATGGTAAACAATCTGATATAGGTTATACATATGCAATCATGCAAAACATTTTCACATTATTAATTTTGTACAAGAAGAACCAAAAAGAAAGAAAGTAACAATTGGATATTTCAGTGTGTATCAGTCAACATCAGTTCTTAAGTGAGAGGTGGATAAAGCATAAATGCCTAGGTTAAAGTTTGCCTAAAAAAGATCCAGAGGTTTTGGTGGCCTACAAGCTGAATTCGAGTCAGTAGCATGATCTGACTTATATTAACTGTTTTCTATTTTGTATATGTTCTTACTTGAGAAGTACTATAAGAGGAAGGAATACGGTTCTGTTTTGGGATACAAACAAGACTATGTTTTGAGTCCTGGTCCAAAGTATCAGACCATTTCCTGAGGATGGAGCCAAATTGAGAAAAATTGTTATGGTTTTGATTTCTTGATTTTCTATAAGCTTACCAAAAGGCAAAATTATACTGGATTTTGAATATTCTTTCTACCCCTCAGTATAAAAGGAGCTAGAGCAACATTTTTCTGTCTATGATAAGGCTGGGATATTGAAATGTGGCCTCATTCACTCAGCCTTTCTGTAATGCCTCCCCCCAACCACATACACAGAGAAAGATTTGCAAAATCCTCCAAATCGAAAGCTCATTTAATCTATATCTCCTTTTATTCTCTCTTCCTTTACGTGAAAACAATTAGAGTCTAGTTATCATATTACTTAGGCTTGGCTTTTCTTATTCTGTTATACTTTCAGGGGGAAAAAGTCACTCTTAAAGCTCAGGTCTCTGTCACTCACCTATTCAAAAGGCTTCAGCAGTTCCACAGTACCTGTGGCATAACTACAAATTCCTTAAGCTGACAGAAGACCTTCCACAGTTGGGCTTCAGCCTAGGGGATTGTGCCCCATCACTGCTAAGCCAACATGAGTCACTTGCTTTCGTCGGCTTGTACATATAGTCCTGTTCTCGTCTGCCTTCATACATTCTCCTGGGCTGCCCTCATCCCTGAAGCACATTCCTTTCATATCTCCATTGGCTGAGAACCTTCTGTTTCTTCAAATCCCAGCTCATCCCCTGCCCTCCTATTCCTGGAAGCAAGAGTCCAAAGCAAGCTCTCCTTGTGAGAGTTCTCATGGCCTTTGATATGGATCTCCTTGCCCTTACACTCTCTTGCCTGGAATCATGTACCTTATGTCATGCCTTATATCTTACATTCTCGTCGGAATGGAAACTCCTCAAGGTCAGAGACTTTCTTGTTTCATTTTTCTGTGTGTAGTACCTTGAACATAGGGAGAGAGATAAGGACCAGCTAAGCACTGGACCTGTGATTTCACTGGTATTGGGAACTCCCTGGTGAGGAAACTCTATGATATTGGTTACAGGAAGGTGCTGACCTCTGTAACCCATATAGAACATCCCAAAAGTCTGAGTGCTATTTTTAAACTATTAAAACTTAAAATTAGGGGCGGCTAGGTGGCACAGTGAATAGAGCGCCGGCCCTGGAGTCAGAAGGACCTGAGTTTGGATCCGGCCTCAGACACTTAACAAACAAAAACCTAGCCGTGTGACCTTGGGCAAGTTACTTAACCCCAATTGCCCTAAAGGGGCGGCTAGGTGGTGCAGTGAGTAAGAGCGCTGGCCTCAGAGTTGGGATGACCCAAGATCAGATCCGGCCTCAGAAAATGAGCACCCAAGCATAAATAATGACTAGCCGTGTAACCTTGAGCAAGTTACTTAACCCCAATTGCTTTAAAAAAAACCAAACAAACTTAAAATTAGCACAGACTTGTGGGAACACCCTGTAGTACTGGGAAGTTAAGTGACTTGCCCAGGACCATACAGCCAGATTCTATCAAAAGTAGGACTTGAGCCAGGCCCTCCTGACCTCTGGGGAGTTTTCTACACACTATTCCACACTGTCCATCAACTGTACATAGTAGGAGGTTAAAAATATTGATTAAGTTGTTTATTGAATTAAATGTAGAAAGTTTTAAAATAGGATTGGTTGTAACATTAGTTAGTCCTATCTATTATTCTGGTAGATTTGGGCAACTGGCTTCCCATCATCACCTGATCTACAATCCAACAATGACAACCTCTATGCATGGGTTCTCATCAAAGGAAATACTGAAATGATGAGTGGTCTGTATAAATGGCTGTTGGGATTCCCTCCCTCCCACAATGAAGGTAAAGATTCTTTGCCAAATTATCTGACCTCCTTTTCTCTCCAACAATTCAATTCAGCAAATGTTGCTTTAGCTACCTTTCAGGCACTCAGCACTATGCTAACACACTTTACAGGATTCAAAAGAAGTCTAAGGCATGGTCTCTGCCCTCTAGGAGTTTACAATCTTCTGGCAGATAGGAGTATATAATTGTTGGATGATCTAATGGGGAAAGCCCTAGATTTGGAGTCAGAGGACCTGAATGCAAACCCCTTCCCTTCTATTGGCTCCCTGTGTGACTCTGGGCAAGTCATTTAATCTTCCTAGGGCCCAATTTCTTCATATGAAGAATTAGAGTTCCCCTAGAGACTTCAGATGTCCTGTCCTGGTTCTGTATCTATCAGCTAAAATATTAACCCTCTTCTCAGAACTGGCCTTTGATATGGAGATGATATTCTGACAATGCCCAAGCAATCCATTTAAATGTGAAAATTTTAGTCAATTGGCAGTTGCTGGAATCTCACTTAGCATTTTGTACCTCTCATGCACAAATAACTGTAATGAAAAGCAATACCTGTACATACATCATGCATCCCTACAAGACTGTAAGCTCCATGAGGCCAGGAATTCTGTTTTGTGTAAATTTTATATGTCTTCTAGGATATATACAACACTGGGCTATCCCTACAGTAAGTCCTTAATAAATGATTCTGGAAGTGAATTAAATTGAACTCTAGGCCTGACCCTCTTAGAGTATTCCTAAGCCCTCTTTTTTCCTCATTTCCTTTCTAAATTTAAGAAAATTTTAATTGCTATATTGTATTTTTATGTCACCTTCATTTGCAAATAAAATGTCCCCATGCTATACCTAGAGAGCCATTCCTTGTAACAAAGAATAAGCCAGAGTCTTCTGGACCCATTGATACCATTACCTCTGCATAGATGACGGGGGTGTGGGGGGTGGGAGGAGGATGCTTTTTCTCATTTATTCCCCAGGTCCAAGCTTCCCCAAGACTTTGTAATACACACACACACATACACACACACACACACACACACACACACACACACACACGCCCCAGTCTGAGGTTATAAGGACAAAGAAAAGCACTTGGCACAACACATACACCACAGGAAATCAATAAATATTTGGTGACAATAGCTTATGTATCATCACCAGTATCCACCTATGCCAAGAGCTGTGCAGTTGATGAGTGGAAGCCATAGACACTTTGTCATTCACCTAGGAGCAGGGAGAAGGTGCCCTAGAAATGAAATCCAATCCTTCAGGACCCCTAAGTCTGCCCATCGAGCCTTTGATAGTCTGATACCTGACACAGCTATAATTACTGCTGAATAAATTTTACCATCTATCCACATAATTCCATTTACATGTCCATAGTCAATCACACAAAATGTGGCACTAAGAAACAGGAGAAAATGGGCAGAAGAAGAAACTTCCTTCAGACACTATAAACTTTTTGAAATGGGTATCACTTTCTAACAAGGTCTGTTATAGCTGGGAATTCTATGTGAATTACCCAAGGGACTTTAGTTGCAGGAAGTGCGTGAAGGATCTCAAGTTTAATATAATCTCACCTAGAACACAGCCATGTGGCAGTCCCCTAAGGAAGGTATCATTGCAGGGCTCCAGTGTAGCTGTACTTGGTTATCACAGTGTTTTGCATATAGCAGATATCCTATAAATGTTAGCTGGATCGGATTACCTTTTAAATCACCGAGATAATTTTCCTGGGGAAAGCAACTGACAAAGCCGTTTGGGAAAGATGCCACTGCAGAGCTTGTTTCTGACAGTTTTAGATATTGCATAATAATATCTCAAACTTTCTCTAGAAAAATGCAGCTAGAATTTTTGAAACTTGAGCTACAGCCAACCATCTCCTTCCTTACACTTTACCCATATCCAAGTAATGATTTACTTGGAGGCCGCGAAGACAATTATATTTAAAGGAAGAAAAATATCACTGCTAAGGGCCTGAGGGTTTTATGTTGTTTCTTCCTTTTCCTTACTTCTTTCATTCCTTCACTTCTCTCTCTCTCTCTCTCTCTCTCTCTCTCTCTCTCTCTCTCAAGAAAAAAAAAAAAAACAGTCCCATTTTCTTTCCAGGAAAGTCATTCCAAATTGGGTCAAAATTGAGTAGCTATGCCTCTAGGTTCTAGTTGGAAGTCCAAAGCAGGATTAAAAGAGACTTTTATTGACTTTCGTTGGGCTCTAATCACTCCCTTTCATATTCAAAAGGGCACTGTAGAAATGGGGTGAAGCCAAGAAGGAAGGAGCTAGAAACTGGAGTCAACAGACTGGGTTGCTTTCCCATTGAATGAATCTATGGAGTCAGAGGAAAAGAATCATTTTACCTTGATCCTCTGAATATCCCCACAGTAGAAAAAAGACCTCTACTGCTTGCAATAGTCTTAAGTAAGTAGACTACATCTTGAGCACTCCTCCCTCTGACGAGCACACACTCTCCTGTGTTCAGGGACCTTGCTTGGATCCCTCCCGTCACTCACAGCCCCTCCATTCAAGTGCTGCCTGGTCGTGTTCTCTTTTGGCAGACAGTGCCTGGTATTCTAGCCCTCTTCCTCTTTCTTCTTCTACATCAAAACTTACCTGTTCCAGGTTCTACCTCTTCATGGCCCTCCTGTTCTGTGCTACTTGATAGCTAGTTCACCTGAGCAAAGAACTCTGAGTTAGGAGCCTAGGAATCCTGGTTCTGCTCCTAAATATGTATGGGATCCCAATGCTCCCAGGTACCAGTCCTCAGTTCCCTTACTTTGTCAAATGAGATGATTGTGTTACATGATCTCTAAGGTCTCTCTCAGCGGTGACTCTGTCAGCTTCCACGGGTTCAATTATCTCTATGAAGAATCCCAGAGCTATAGAATTTGTCCTAGTCTCACTCCTGAGATAGTCTTGCATCACCAATTGCCTTTCAGACATTTCAAACTGGATTATCTATCAGCATCTCAGACCCAAAGTGTTCAAAACTAAAGTCATTATCTTTCCCCTTAAAGCATTTTCCAAAGTTCCCTACTATTATTGAGGGCACCATCATCTCACTTAGGACCCCATGCCTACACCCCCAGTGTCATCCTCAACCCCTGGCTCTTACTCTAAATAGCTAATCTTTGGCTAAATGGTGTCATTTCTACCTTCACGACATTTCTCATCCATGTCCCTTTCTCTCCACTCAGACAGTTACTATCCCAGTTCAGGCCTTCATCACCTCTTATGTGGACCATTAATATGGTCTTCTAATTGGCCTCCCTCATTCGAGTATTTCCCCACTTCAACCTGTCCTCTACTCAGCTGCCAAGGTGATTTTTCTAAAACCTAAGTCTGAACATGTCATCCCTCAAACAGCTCTTGGAGTTACCTCCAAGATCAAATATAAACTCTTCTGTGGCCATTCAAAGCTCTTCATAACCCAGCCCTTCCTCCCTTTCTATTCTTCTTGCATTTTATCCACCATTCATTCCACAATACAGCTGCACCACCATACTGGTTGCTTCTCCCATATAACAACAATACTGCTCTGTACCTCTGTGGCTTGGCACTAGCTGCATCCCAGGCCTGGAGTGATGCTCAGTTCCCCTCTGGATCTTAATTCTTCTGGCTTCCTTTAAGACTCAGCTCCAACCCCACCTGTACAGGAGGCCTTTCCCAGTTTTCCTACCTGCTAAGTGCCTTCCCCTCTGGGATTACTTTCCATCCACTTTGTATATAACTTTTATGCACCTAGCTATTGTTGATGGGTTGTCTTCCCTATCAGAATGTAAACTCTTGAAAGCAGGGACTATTTTTGCCATTCTTTGTGTCCCATTCTTAACACAGAGCCTGGAATACAGGAAGCACTTAATAAATGTTTGTTGACTAACCTGTGTTCCATGTTTTTATGATTAACTAATCTGGGTTTATGTGTTGGGCTCATGGGAATCATAGAGGTTACACTGGGAGGGGGCCATGGAGAAAATCATGTCTTTTTATAGAATTTTTAGGCCTAAAAAAGAACTTTCCTCACAAGAACCTGGGAAGTAACTTGACTATTGTTTTTTTACAGAATATTTTACAGAAGAGAAAAATGAGACCGGCAAAGATGAAGTGATTTCTCCAGGGTCACACAGAGCATTGGGGCATAGATATAAAGCCAGAAGGAGCCTCAGAGGCCATCTGGTAAAATGCATACATTTTGCAGTTGAGGAAATTGAGGCTGAGAGAGGTTAAGTAACTTGCCTAATGTCATACAGGTAGCCAGGATTCCAAGCCATGTCTTCAGACTCCAAATCTAGTTAATGAAAGTTAATACATATTAATACACCAAGCCATTAACAGGGACCTTGAGAAAAGTACAGGGCCTTAAGGAATAGCTTTTAATGGTAGTGAGTTTGAGAACTATGGGAGGCCAGTAGAAGAGATTCATTTGGGAGGGAATCGGGGACTTAATTTAATATCCTGCCACCCACAGAGGATAGGACTATACTTATTTGTGGAGCCAGGCTTTTGTGGGAGGGTAGAGACAAAGCCGGAATGGAACCAAATGAAATTACAAAGTATCCATTAAGAGGATTCATCCCATTTACAGATGATTTCCAATCAATAAACATTTATTAAGCATCTATTATGTGTTAGGGCAGCTAGGTACTGTGCTAAGCACTGGAGACAAAAAAGGGGCAAATGATAGTCCCTATCCCTAAGGAGCTTAAAATCTAATGGAAGAGACAACATATAAGCAAATATATATACCAAGCAAGCCATATATAGGATAAATAGGAAATAACTAAGAAGAGGGAACGTACTGGAATGAAGAGGGGGTAGAGAAGGCAAAAGTGGAGTTTTAGTTGGGACTTAGAGGAAGGCAGGTCAGCAACCTGAGCGACAGAGGGGAGAGCGTTCCAGGCCTGGAGGACAGCCAGAGAAAACAAACTCCCCTGACAAACAATATGCATGGTGCAGTAAAATCCGTAGTTAATTTGGAGTTAGAGGACTTGGTTTGAAATTCCAGTTTTGCCACTCACTACCTGTGTGCTTGTGGAGAAGACATTTCACCTCAGGCTCTGTATGGTAAAATGAAGCTATTAGACCAGAACTTAGGGATGCTGGATCTTTTTTTGTGTTGTCGACTCTTCTGGCAGTATGGTGAAGCCTAGTGATTCCATTTCAGAATAATGTTTTAAATGCATAAAATAAAGTACATAGGATTACAAGAGAAACCAATTACATTGAAATATTGTTATCAAATTTTAAAAAAAAATTCATGGAACCCAAGTGAAGAACCCAGAAATAGTGTCTACGTTCCCTCCTAGTGCTAATTCATGTGAGTAAATTGTCTGGACACCTTTGGACTTAAACCAATAACTATGGAATCCTCATGGAGCCACCATGGAATGCTGGGGACCCCAGTCCTAAGGATTAGTGTTGTCTATCACTCATCTATACCTGCTATTGTCACCGTATTTGGGGTTAATGCCAAAATGCTCTCTGACTCTCAGAGAGCTGGCTACCTCTCTTTTTTGTGAAAGGCAACACTGGTCCTTGTGGGTGACCACCACTCCTCTTTAGTGTAAGACTCGAAGGATCTGTCATGAATTTACCCAATCAAGTCAGTTAGCCCCCCCCCCCTTTTTTTTTAGCTTTTTGGAGGGCAAATGGGGTTAAGTAACTTGCCCAAGGTCACACAGCTAGGTTTTTGTTTGTGTGTGTTAAGTGTCTGAGGCTGGATCTGAACTCAGGTCCTTCTAACTCCAGGGCCGGTGCTCGAGCACCACCTAGTCACCCCTAGGGCCCCTTTCTACTGGCTCCTTCCATTCTTTTCGTCACTGTTTGCTTCATCAGTTCACTTCCAAAATATGTGGTAGAGGGCTATAATGAGATCACTGGGGCATCCATCATAGATGGCACCCTCGGACCTCATGTTCATCTTCACAACAGGTACCACTACACTCCCCACTCTTCTCACCTTTTGACAGCCAAGCCCCAAACTGGAGGACTGAATGAGTGCTGCTGCCAGCCACTATCACCTGGAGCTAGCAATCTATCCACCTTGAAGGCTTCTCCTACAACTTTCCAAAGGGTCAGTGACAGTCTGGTAGGATGAAACTTAGGACACTTTTGTTGGTTTCTCTCTTTGGAAGACCAAAATCTCCAGCTGCTGCCACTACTTGCTAAAATTTTCTCCCAGTCTGAAACTTTGCTCAGCTTCAGTACATCCCATGTCCTTGGGAAAAAGGCTCAAGACTGTGTCCATGTGGTTACAACTGGACTATTAAGAATCTACCATCCATAATGACAGGGAAAACCAATGGGGTTTGATGATTGGTCACCATGATGTCGGTAAGGTTCAAGGGATACTACCCTAGGTGAGGCAAGGGGGCTCTTTCAAAAGTTACCCTGTCTAGATTTTTGAAGACAGCACTTGGGAGTACTCTCTCCTCCTCTCAGGCCCTAAGCTCCTCTTCCATAATATAGGCAGCAGATCCACCCAAGTCAGCCTTCATTCAGCCAAAGAGAGTGGCAGGATGAATGCCATGTTGAAATTCTCTCTCTCTCTCTCTCTCTCTCTCTCTCTCTCTCTCTCTCTCTCTCCCTCTCTCCAACTACTGATTAAGTTAGAAACCATGGGCCCCTAAACCAAAACTTCTGAAAAGGCTCCTTTCCTGTAGTTAATTGAAAAGACTATTATATGACTAATATGGAAATGTTTTGCATAATTGCACATGTATAACCTATATCTGATTACCTTCTGTCCAAGGGAGGGGGGTGAGGAGGGAGGGAGGGAAGGAAGAGGAAAGGATAGAATTTAGAATTCAAAACTTTAAATTAAAATGTTAAAACTTTTTTTTAAAGACTATTTATATCTCAAGGAGGCTAAAGACAGAAAGTTACCATATTCCAAAATATTTTTAGCAGCATTTTTTTGTGGTAGCAAAAAATTAGAGACAAAGAGGGTGCCCATCAGTTGAGTAATACTGCAAATATTATGCAATATGAACGAAACAGAATATTATTATTTATAAGAGACATTATTTATAAGGAAATTGAATGGTTCTGAGGAACATGGAATAACCTGTATGAACTAAAACTGGGCAAAGTAAGCAGAAAGGAAAACAGCATACGTAACTATAATAATATGACCCAAAGGGACACTAAAAAGAAGTCAAATTCTGATCAATTATAGTAGATAATCTAAGCTTTAGAAACCTGATGATAAAATACAACTTCCTCTCAGTAGAGAGGTGGTGAAATATGGATGTAGAATATAGTATAAATTACCAGCCATAGTCATTGTGGATCTTGCTTAAATGTTTCTCTTTCTTATAAGGAAGAGTTAAGGGTAAAGTATAAAAATGTATCAATAAAATGCTTTAAAAAGAAGGACTAGGTCTGTCTCACCTTCCCCTTGTATCATGGGGCTATTTGAATGTCATTTACACTTAGGAAGAGAAAAAAGGTGACCTCTTACTCAGTTGTTCAAGGTTAATTTATTATGACTAATCTGGAGAAAAGATAAGCAATCATAGGTCACTGGGGGTATATCCTTCAAGTATGGAGTGGGTTTAGATAAAGTGAATACTGTCACGCAGTAAAATTGCTGTATATTGACAGCATTATGTAGTGGATAGACAGCCAGTTTGGATGTAAGAAAGCTGAGCATTGAAGTCAAGTACTGCCTGGATTACCATGGCCATGATACTTAACTTCTCAATACTCCAGGCAAATACCTGCCTAGGTAGAGAGCATTTCCCCACCAGGAATTCCCTACACAGATGAAATCATAGGTCTAAACCATTCCTTGTCTCTTCTTCTCCTACCCCACACACAAAAAAAACCCAAACCATAAATAATAGTCCATCGACTGTTATAGCAAGTAACTGAGAATTTAAGCACCTACTGTATACCTCAGCATATCTTCTAACTGGTGGGTGGGAAACCACCACCACAGGGATTATTAGACTGGCCTCATGTGTCCCAAAGCCAAGGTCAGTCCTATCCAAAACTGTGAAGTAGACCAAGTTCATCTTTGTTGCAGGATCCTTTCTCCCACTCTCATGTCTACTTACCCCCACGTACCAGGCATCTTATTTGTAGTTTATTTTCTTCTTACAGAAGGCAATGTGGGACAGTGGTTGGAGAGCTGACCTCACAGTCAGGAAGATCTGGGTTCAAGTCCTGCATCTGATATATACTGGTTGTATGAGCTCTCTGTGTGATGCTAGGCACCTAGGCACAGAAAAGGTGTCACCCTACATAGGTGGGAAGAGTCTCCTGGGTGGGGATTTTCCTATACCAAAGAAATTACAGGCCCAGGCCCTAGTGCCAGCTGACCTTGCTGGCTGTTACTCCCTGCATTTGCCAACTTTATTGGGCTCTCCCAAAGAAAAGGAAAGCATTAAGATCCAAACAGTCTCTAATGGGAACTTCTGGTCCCATGACATGTGGTAGGTGAGCCTATTGTGGGTAGGCTCCGCCTCTAGCCTCCTTCAAGGTCATGCTCCTTATTTCCCAGAGCTAAGACTAAAGATCATGCCTGCTGCCTCACTCTCAGTGTGACCTAATGCAAGCCATTTGATGCCTAAAGGCTTTGAAGACCTCATCCATAAAAATGAGGAGTTTGAACTAGGCGGCATCTCAAGATTCTTCCAACTCCCACATTCTATGATCTATGATCAGAGCCATGAATCTACCATGGATCTACCATATGCAGTTTCCATAAACTGAACCAGGACAGATTTAGTCTATTCAATCAGCAATTTCTAGGTGTCTAGAATTGTGCTATGTACAGAAGGGATGGGGGAGAGCAGGAAGAGAAATAGGGAGACAGACAGCATAGAAGAGAATCTAGTTAAGGACACAAGTCTAATTTATGAAGTCATGTTATCTCCCTCCAACCTAGGAGAAATAACAATTACCTCCTCTTTCTTACCCTAGTTTGGCTTGCTATCAGTTACCTGAAGTCTCAGCATCACTGCCATCCCTTAATAAGGGCTAACCATGATGTCCCTCGGTACAAATGAGCATATAAAACACTAAGGAAGTAAGATATAACATAGTTTTGAAGGGGATCATGGGAAATGTAAGAATCATGGGATATTACCCCCCCCCCTCAGTATGGCATCATAATGGGACACCCTGAGTATCAGGGACAAGCTCACTATGTACTAAGGGAGGGATGGTGGTGGAAAAGAACATTAAAAAGGGAAACTGTGAAAAGACACTATGGACTACACATAGCCTATTTTGCAATTTTACCTATGGTTGGCCTCACTCATACTCCTATGTGGTATAAGATGTTGTTGTTTGTCCTTTGTTTTCAAGGACCCATGACATCACAGGGTGATGTCTTTGTTGCAGTTTCATGGTGTGTTGTGGGGGTCATCTTGAAAAAATTCACAGACTCAGACCATCTCCAATCCAAGAAAAGGCATTTATTGGGAGTAACACCTCTCAGAAACAGACTGAGTTCCAAGAAGGAACTGGCAACTTCAGTAAGACAGGACTGGCAATTTAATAGTGTAATGATGCTGATTATACAACAGAAATTATGATATTTAAAAAGTCAGGAGGGGTTTGTGAAGGGGTTAGATAATATGGGAGAGGTCCCAGCCTTGGTGGAACTGCACATATGATTACCCACAATGCATACAGAAAAGCCCATGGGGGGGGCATGTATGTATGATTATGATATTATAATAAGCCTTTCTATGTCATAAGTTGACTTAAAGGGCAGCTTTTGCTATTACAGCTCCGGTGCCCCCTTAGGGAAAATCCCTTCTATTGTTGTGGGGTCCACGTCCTGCTCCAACATCCTGGTGGTGTTTTCTGATTGTCTGGCTATTGTGGTCCTGAGATTAAATGGATGTGGTTGTGGTCATGGACACACCTGCTGTTTCTGTGGGGAAATATGAGGAATGGATCTGGGGGCAGTGGCTAGCTAGAGGCAGGGGCTGGGAGTCTATCACATGAATAGGCCTGCTGTTCTAGTGTGGCAGTAAGGCATAGATAAGGAAGTTAGGGTCCTGAATAGAGGATGGGGGGAGGGCAGTGGGCCTGCTGTTCAGTGAGGCCTATGACTGAGTCAGCGGGCCTGTGGTGTGGTTAAAGCCAGACTGTGGTTAAATTAGGACATGTCTGCTGTTAAGTGAGGCCCGTAAGGAAGTTAGAATACTGGGGCAGCTTTATTAGGATTCCATCATCTTGACTCCTGGGTGAATTGGATGGAAGTGGGGCAGAGTTGATGGTCAGCCTTATTTTATCTTCCAGAGTCAACAAAATCCAGTGACAGGACAGAAGTCAGGACAGCTGGTGACGTTCCAGAATGTAGCAGATGACCCTGGTATCTTTGATGTCTGACCAAGCTCCCAGTGTTCTACAGTGCCTGCTTCAGCAGCCTTCATGGCCTTTGGAACAAAGTGTTCTCATCTGCCCATTCTGTTAGAGGAAGTCTTCACATGCTGGGGGTGGACATGCCCCTAACTCACCAACAGGTCTGAGGTCTGAGGGGTTACCCTCAGCCTATCTTGTAGCTCATCTGTAAGGTTTACCAGTGTGTAGCTGTGTGTATGCTATAGCTTTGTGGAGCCACATGTGAGAGTTATGGAAATCAAAGGTGGATGAGCAGCCCTGAAAAGGGCTTAGCAAGTCCTCACACCAGAGGTGCTAGTCCTCTTGTACACACCCCTTCACCCTATGGTATAAGATAGTAGAATGAGAATGCCCTACCCTTGCTAGGAAAAACTAGAGGTCCATTTCTTGATTTGCTCAAGGTAAGTGGTAAATAAAATAAAAGCTGAAGTTTGAAATCAACTTTGTGCTTTCTCCCACAACCCATGATGGGATATCCTGCCTTTTGGACAGAATTAATGGGGCATTGACCAGAGAAAACTATTTGCTCTTGGAGGCTCAGCAAAGTCTTTTGACAAAATGTGGCGTGATTCAGACTTTCCAGGATGACACAACATCTTGGGTCAGTATGTTTGCTGTGGTAATGCCCAACAGCATCCAAAATATACTCTGATTTTGGATATAATTTACTAAGTTAGAAGAACTGTTACACAACTGAAAGTGGATAGGAATAAGCAGATTAGCAATCAGCCCAGGTGCCACCAAAGTAAGACTCAGGGTGAACCAAAGGGCAACTGGGGAAAACAGGTGACAAGTACAATTTCTGAATTTTCTACAAGTCAGTGCTCTGATAGAATCTGGGCAAACACCCACAGCTCAGAAAGAGGCTTACACGGCTGCCCCAGCTCAAATTTCATGAGTGAAGTCATGCAAGGGAATGAACAGGGTAGACACTTGGGGAGAAAGAATGATTCACTGTCACTCCAGAAAACAGTGCCCTCAAATAGAGACGTCCACATTTGTCTTTATCCTCAAAGTAAAGACAAACTATTCTGAGGGGGCTTGGTTCCATGTTCTGTCTGTTTTGTCCAGGGAACCCCAATGAGTGGTGCATACTTGTTCAAAAGAAGGAGGTATTGTGGAGGAGTGGGAAGCATAATTTTGAAATAGTGCCCTAAAAAATGCACACTCTGAAATAAATAACCTATTGCAACATCAACACAGAAGAGGGGAATAGATCATGTGTTTCATTCTCTAACCTTTAGCCCGCATGTTAATACTCCAATTTGCAGCAGTTATGGAGAAGTTGCTGACCGTATTAGAGATGTGAGAGCATTAACAAAGCTGTCACTGTGAACCCACAAGCAGTTGCAAAATTAATTTTTCCTTCATTAAGAATATCCTAATTTGCATGATTAAAATGTCATACTAGATAAACACATGTGGCTATAAATTGAATCACTGAACAAAAATGCCACCTGCTGAGCAGAAAGAATAAGACAAATAAATGACTTGCTACAGTTAAATGAGCATGAGATAATGTATTCCTTCAAAACGATATTCTAAATACTTGAAATTTGCCTTTACTGGACTACACATTTGAGGAAAGCTGGAGAGACAAGCATTAAGGAATGTTTATGTAGAAGGACTGGCTCCTGGACGTACATAAATATCTAGTATTAACAAATTTCAATTTTGGAAATTGATTTTATACAGTTTCTTTTGCCTGCTCTCCACTCTACGCTGCTGCTCAGCTCTTCCTGGCCAAAAATGAACCAGGACTTTGGTCCTGACCTTGATCAAACGTGTCCTTGTTCAGGCTAAGAGGTATGTTGTTGTTCAGTTGTTTCAATTATATCTGACTCTATGTGACCACATTTGGGGTTTTCTTGGCCAAGGTACTGGAGCGGTTTGCCATTTCCTTCTCTAGCTCATTTTATAGATGAGGAAACTGAGGCAAACAGGGTTAAGTGACTTTCCCAGGGTCACACAGCTAGTAAGAAGTGTCTGAGACCAGATTTGAATTCAGGAAGCTGAGTCTTCTTTACTCTAGGCCTGGAGCTCTATTCACTATGTGACTGAGCTTCCTCCAGATGTAAGCACACTGAAAGATCTGTAGGCATCACCTATGTCCACTTAGGGACACAGAGATAACAGGTAAAAGTCTCTCCCTGCCCTCTCCCCACCAGGTACTTAATTTTTATTTGCCTCACTTCTGGGGACTCACTACTATAAATTTCCTCCATTAGGGGCTTGCACCATGCCCAGACTATCAATGATTTTAGCAGGTCTCTCTAGGCCAGAAGTTACAACTCAGCTTAAGTTTTTGGTAATGGACAAGGAGTAAATGAAGGTTAAAAAAAGGAAAAGGTTAAAAAAAAAAAAAGGCATCATACACAAGTCATTTCCAATAGTCCTTTCACAGCTAATGAAACCGAACAGTGACATAAGGGTCAATCCTCAGCTAACAGGACATTGGACAACCCTAGAATATAAAAGAGGAACTGTAAGATTCCATACATACATGTGTGTGTAAGTGTGTGTATGTATACATATGTGTATACATACACATGAAGCTGAAACTTAAATACTTTGGTTTAAATAATGAAAAGACAAGACTTATTGGGAAAGACCGAATAGAGAAGGGGATAGCAGAGAACAAGAAGGATAAAGAGTGTTATAGAAGCAATAAGCAGGGGCTTGGACAGACTTGGGAAGATAGTGGAGGAGAGAAGGGCCTGGTGTGCAGTGGTCCATGGGGTCATGAAGAGTTGGTCATACCTGAACAACAATACACATGTATACGTACATACATGTATATTCCTACATTGTAAATAATATATTACATAGCATTTATTACCTGTGTGTATGTCTATACACATACCACATATATGTATACATACATATATAGACATATATACACACGTTTATACACACACATAGGAAAGAACATTATGCTGGGAGCTGAGACTTTTTTTTTTAATTGATGTTTTTATTAAATTATAATACATAAAGGGTGTGGGTTTTTTCTGCCTTTCTACTTTTATTACTTTGTGCTGTAGCACTTGAGTTTTATTCAAATACCATGTATTCCTGAGACTATGTATATTTTTTTATTGTATACTATCCATATTTTATGTATATTTTTTATATTGTGAATAGGACACCATAAATCTTTCAAATATTTTTTCCCAACAACTCTTCCGTTTTCTTTCATTTGCTTTTCTATTAGATTTATCCTGCTCTAAGGGAAAAGCATGAAAATATCTTATAATCATTGTATTGCTATCTAAGTGGGTCTTATTTTTAGTCCCAGCTTTCCTCTAGCTTTGTGGCCTTGAATAAGTCAATAGTTAAACTATCTAAGCCTCAGTTTTCACATCTCTAAAGTGAAATGGTTTTATTAAATAATCCCTTAAGTTCCTTTTAACTCTAAAATTCCAGATTTGGGTATTTCTTTTTAAATATCTCCTTTGATACCATTCATGTGTTTAAAACCCTTCAATATTAGTCAATAGCACAACACAGCAACTAAAAAAAGATATGCTCTCGGGCTGCATTTAAAAGAGTAGTGTCCAGAGTGAAAGAGATGGTGGTCTTGCTGTACTTTGCCTTATTCAGACCCCACATGGGGTGCAATGTTTGATTTCTGGCATCACATCTTAGGACAGGATTCAGAAGAGGAGCAGCAGCATGTAGAAAGGCTTTGAAATCTGCTCACACGAAGATCAGTTAAACAAACTGAAAATATTTAGCCTGGAGAAAAGAAGCCTGAGAGACATGAGAGGCATCTGCAAGTATTTAAAGAGCTGTCAGGATTAGGCTTTTTCTGCCTGTTTCTAACAGACAAAACCACTGTATGATGGGTAGAAAGAATAAAGAAAGTAGGTCTGGGCTTGGCATAAGAAATCCCTAACAATCTGAGCTGCCCAATGGTGGAATGGAGTTAGTATATTCTTCCTCATCTGAAGTATCCAAACAAAGACCAGATGACTTCTCACTAGAGATATTACAGATTGGAATCTAAGTCCAAAATTGGCTGAAACAGAACTTTCAGCACCCTTCTAACTCTGTAATTCTAGGATAAAATCAAAATTCCTTGACCAGGTATTCAAAGTCCTCCATAATCTTATATTTCCAACCACTACTCTCCCATAGGAACTCTCTTCCAACCCCAAAGTATCCATTCACAGATCCTCAAGACACCCTAATGTTCTTGTTCTCTTGCTTCCACCTTTTTTTCAGTCTTTCCTGGACTGAAACGTTCTCCTTTCTACCCTTCCCAGCTCAATTTCCCTGCAACCCCCCCCCCACCCCGCCCAATCTCATCCTGTGCTGCCAGATCTTGTATTGTCAAACACCAGAAAGTATATTTTGTCATTTGCCTCCCTTGTTGTTTAGGGCTATCTCCAGTCATTCTGATCTTGCCACTGGACCCAGATGAAATATCATAAGCTATCTTGGGGTTCATAGGCTAGATTATTTTCTTTTCCTTTCTTTTTTTCTTTCTTTTTGCAGGGAGGAAGGCAAGGCAAATGGGGTTAAATGACTTGCCCAAGGTCACATGGCTAGTAAGTGTTAAGTGTCTGAGGTCAGATTTTGAACTCCAGGGACAGTGCTCTATTCCACTGTGCCACCTAGCCTCCCCTAGATTTTTTTCCTTAAGGATCAAGCCTTAAACCCAAATAACTCTGGTTCTCAATGACTGTCTAATAATAGGTCCCAGATCTAGCCCTACTTAGTCATTATTTGGGTCCTTTCAGAAGGAATATAAATAGTAATTGTTTCTCTTCTGGCCAGAAATCCTGAGGGTCTTTCTCTCCCAGATAATTTTTTTTTTTTTTGACTAGGTAAAAAAGGCCATTCTCTGCCTCATTTCTTACCTAGCCTTAATCACTGAATGGGTGTTGCCTCAGTCAAACTGTTAAAGACCTAAGCTTAAAAAGGCCTAGGTTTCCCACTGCATCCAGAGCCATCTGCAGTCATCCTGATCTATATCTTGCCACTGGACCCAGATGAGAAAGTGAGGCTGGTGTCTTTACACAGCCCTCCTTCCCTTAAATCCAGTTCACATGCATATCATGGCATCGCCTCCCTGATGTCATGGGCCTCTTCAAGAATGAAGGACAAACAACAACTCCTGTTGTTTTATCTATATCTATATTCTGTCTCTTTAACTGTAAAATAAGTTCCTTGTGGAACTTTTAAGGATTAAAATTAATTGAGGAATTCCTTAATACAGTAAGCGTCATCTATAAAAATCTATTAACATGTGTTGAAGAATTCTGAGGTATTTGGGATTTTAAAAAACCGTCTCTCACCTGATAGACTAGATGACTATGACCAGAGTTTGAAGCAAAGCAAAAATGGTTACTGGAGTAAATGATCCCTGACTTCCCTTCCAACTTGAAAATCCTATGATCCTAGAATGGTTCTCCTTTCCGTTTTGAGTCCCTTCCCCCAGCTTTAGTCTTTTATTTCCCCTCTCCTCTTCAACTGTTTTAGAAATGGGGAGAGAAAAAGAAAAGGGGCCTTGTTGTAAGACAGTGACACACTTCCCTGTTACCACAGCCCTACTCCAGCAATAGCTTGTAGTTTACACCACACAGAATAATCATCAAGAGATCCAGTAAGAAACTTCTTCCACCCCAAAATCATACAAGAGATTAGCCATGTCATTGGTCAAAATCCAGAATTCCCACATCAGAAAAGATAGGCTTCCAACCAATAATGCCTTGACTTGAAAAGTTTAAGTCTCATTCTACAGAGCTAACAATGGAATTTTAATGGAACAGAACACCACCAAACATTTCCAATAAGAAGCATAGAGCTGGGTAAGAATTTTGAAATATAAATGAGTCCAAAAAAACCTAGAAAAGTAAATTTATTTAAGCAATTGGATGTATACAGTAGCTGTATATAAAAAAGCTGTATAATGATATAATGCTAACATTTAAATAGGGAATAAAAAAATAAGTGTCCCTTTAGAAACAATGTCCTTAAAAGGTTTTGAGAGAGTTAAATAAGAAAAACAGATGTCCTGAGGTTCCAACTTGGTCAGAAAAATGAGAAGAGCAAAAGAATACACTAGGGTAGAAAAGAGGAATAAGATGATAGAACATGATATTTCTCATAACTGGAGTATGTGAGAAAAATAAACAAAGACAAAAAAGGTGCGGAGGAAGCTCGCTCTTATCTGAAATGGAGAAAAGAGGGTTTAACACACACAAACACACAGTATTTGTTGTAGAAATTCATCAAATTCAGCAGTGAAACAAGTGCAGATAGAGAACATAAAATTGTTAGGAGGAAGAAAGATAATGAGGAAGAATAGTTTCAATAAAACATATTTCCTGATAGGGGAGGGAGGATTTAAAAGGGGGAAAAGAAAAATAAAGCAAATAACTAAAATCTAAGGGGTTACCTTAGCCTGCCTTTTACATAACTGGGGAGGAGCTGAGCTAATTGTGATATATAAATGTAATGAAATATTGTCTCATTCTAAGAAATTATGAGAGAGACAATTTCAGAGAATCCTGGATTGCATGAATGGACACAGGGTAAAGTGAGGGGAATCAGAACAGTTTATAAAAGAACAATAACACTGTGAAGAAAAGCGATTCTGGAAGACTCACCTCTGATCAATGCAATGACCAGTTGTGTCTCCAAAGGACCTATGATGAAGCATGTTACCCACCTCCTAACAGAGAGGTGATGGGACACATGGTACAGAGAGGCACATCTGCAGATATGTTCACCATGTGGATTAATTGGATTCATTTTGCTTGATTATGCTTATTTACTACAAGGGTTTTATTTTGATTTGGTTTTTTTTTAACTTTTTTTTTCATTCAGGGAGATATCAGGGGGAGGGGAAATTAGTACTAATGATGGGGGAGAAAATAGGGCCATTATAAGATTTTTTTTTTAGTGAGCAGAAGAGAATAGAAGGAAGTTCAGAAGGAAGCACAGTCAAGCAGGATAGTTTTGAAAGTAATATGTAAAATGGATCGCTTACTTTTTTTTTTAGAGCAAATTGCAAGAAAAGGATACTCATAGTTTCAAATAAAATCCTCTTTTGTGTTCTATGTGTATGGAAAAACTTTTTTTGGTGTTCAAATTCAGAATTAAAAAAAATTTTTAAAGGAAAAATTTGGGGGAAAAAACAAGACGAGAAAAGGAGGGGAAACTAAGATCGAGTGATTTATTCTGGAAGTGTATACACTTGGGGAAATAGTTAAACTAAAAAAAGAACAGCCAATACCTCTACCTTCCTTGCTCTCATTCCCAGGCTCTCCCTGCTTCCCTCAAATATTCATTGCAGTGTAAGCAGACATGGCCCAAAGATTGCATGGCTCCAATTTGCCACAACCTGTCCACACCATATTATAAATGGCAAGGGCCCAAAAATACCATCCTCACTGCTCATGGAGGTTGTCTCAATCAGAATCAGGCGTCTTCTCTGTCAGCATGAAAACTGATAACAATCAAAGCTAATTTATGATTCCATCCATCTATTTCCAGGAAGAAAAAAAGAGGATTTTAATATTCATGGATAGCACGAGCAATTGAGAAAGAAAGAAAAGAAAATGACTGGGTAAACTGCATTTCAGTCTGGGATTTCATTGCCTGTTCATTTTCGTTCACATCTTTACCTGATTTGCTTCATTGTATGAGGATTTATTCACCCTTCTAATATGATATGAAAATCCATGCAGATGGTGAGTGGGATAAAAAGATATTTCTGAACATTGTACTGCCACAACCAAGAAGGCAGGTCATTTGAACTGTGGGGCTGCAAAGGCCCAGCTGTTGCCAATGGCTATAATGGTAGCATTAGTATCTCTCTTTGAAGAGACCTCTTGTCTTTCCCATTCTACTATATTCTTCTATTTCTTTGCATTGCTCATTTAAGAAAACTTTCTCTCTCCTTGTTATTCTCTGTAATTCTGCATTTAGTTGGATATAGCTTTCCCTTTTGCTTTCCTTCTTTCCTCAGCTATTTGTAAAGTCTTTTTTCCTGGAACGTTTTTTTGGTTCTGCCTTCTGTACAATGCTGCAGACCTCTGTCCATATCTCCCTGGGCATTCTATGTACCACATCTAATCTCTTAAATCCATTCATCACCACCACTTCATATTCAGAAGGGATATTATTTACATCATACCTATATGTCTAATGGTTTTCCCTACTTTCTTAAATTTAAATCTGAATTTTGCAGTAAGCAGCTCATGATCTGAGCCATAGGCACCTCCAAGTCTTATTTTAACTGACTGTATAGGGCTTGTCCACCTTTGACTGCAAAGTATATAATCCATCTGATTTTGATATTGAACATCTGGTGATGTTCATGTGTAGAGTTGTCTGTTGGGTTGTTGGAAAAGCATATGCTATGACCAGTGAGTTATCTTGACAAAATGCTATTAGTCTCTGCCCTGCTTCATTTTGTACTCCAAGGTTAAACTTGCCTGATATTCCAATTATCCTTTTGATTTCCTACTTTAGCATTCCAATCTCCTAAGAAGAATGTGACATGTTTTTGTTGTTTCTAGGTGATGTTGTAAGTCTTCATAGAACTCATCAACTTTGGCCTCTTTGGCATCAGTGGTTAGAGCACAGAGTTGGGTTAATTTTTCCTTAATATGATTTTTCCCTCAATTGCATGTAAAGATAGTTTTCAATGCTCAGTTTTGTAAAATTTTGAGTTCCAAATTTTTCTCCCTTCTTCCCTCCCCAAGACAGCAAGCAATCTGATATAACTTATACATGTACAGTCATGTTAAACATATTTCCACATTAGTCATGTTGTGAAAGATAAAAAAGTGAAAATAATATGTTTTGATCTGAATTCACTAAGTCTATCATAGTTTATCACTGTAAAATGTTGCTTTTACTGTGTACAATGTTCTCCTGGTTCTTCTTACTTCATTCAACATTGTAGCAGCAAGCACCCCAATATCCCCAGTGTAGCTGCCAACACAGGTTCTTAGATCTGCTTTTCAAAAGGAAAGCAACTCAAAATCAGTTAACAAGCTTACTTTAATCAAACATATATTACCTAGTTCAGGAGAAAAAGGTCAGCACCCCGAACTTCAGAGTATACATACAGATCAAACAGACAGGCTTCCAAACTGTCCAACCATTATATCAATACCAAATCACAGTTACCAGAGAGGGAAGCATCAACATCTGGGTTTTCAAAGCCGGGGGGCTCTCAACAACGGCTTCCCAGAGTCTCATCTGGTCAAATCACATAACACTTCTCAAAGTGAGCCCCAAAGCAAAGCCTCAAATCAGGGTTTATATAGTCTTCTCCTGGGTCAGAGAATGTAACCACCCTCTTGACTTACTGCCCAATCACATAGCATCAAGATGTGGTCATTCCTGAAAACCAAGCCTCCTACCACAGGCTCCATGTGACCACATTCAGCCTATTAGGAGGCAGAGTATATTTTCAAATCAGGGAAGGTTCTCAGGGTTACTTAAGCCAATCAAAGTCTCTTAAGCCAATCAAAGGGCCTAGGGGCAGGGAAGATCTTCAAATCTGCATTTCCATTACAAACATCAGTTCATGTAAGTCTTTCCGGGTTTTTCTGAAATCCATCTGCCCATCATTGCACCACACTGGTAAAATAGTATTCCATTACATTCATATACCACAACTTGTTCAGCCATTCCTCAGTGGATGGGCATCCCCTCAATTTCCAATTCTTTGTCACCACAAAAAGAACTGCTATAAATATTTTTTGTATATATGGATCCTTTTCCCTTTTTAAAGATCTCTTTGGGACATAGACCTAGTAGTGGTATTGCTGTATCAAAGGGTACAAACAGCGTGATTGCCCTGTGGGCATATTTCCAAATTGCTCTCCAGAATGGTTGGATCAGTTCACAACTCTACCAACAGTGCATTAGGGTTCCAATTTTCCCACATCTTTGGAGCATAGAGTTGTTTTACTGTGATGTTTAGTGGTTCGCCTTGGATTCAAAGAGTTATCATTGTCATTTTTGAGATTATATCCCGGTATTGCTTTTTTCACCTTTTTATTGACTATGAGGTCTACACCATTCTTTCTAAGGGTTTCTTGCCTACAGTAGGATATTTAGTGATCATTTGAATTAAATTCACTCATTCCTATCCACTTAAATTCACTGACACTGAAGATGTTAATGTTTAATCTTTCTATCTCCTGCTTAACAACATCCAGCTTACATTAATTCATAGATCTTACATTCCAGGTTCTTATGTGATATTGATTTTTACAGCATGAGATTTTTTTTTTGTCACCAGATGCGTCCAAAACTCAACTTCCTTTTGTCTTTGGCCCAGCCACTTCATTACTATTGGAACTACTTGTAATTGTCTTCTACTCTTCCCCAGTAGCCTACTGGATACCTGAAGGTTCATATTCCAGTGTCATCTCCTTTATCATTTTAGTACTGTCTATGAGGATCTGTCCATTTTGGGTAACTCTGCATAGCATAGGTTATAATTTCATTGAACTATGCAAGCCTCTCTGCCATAACAAGGCAGTGATTGTGGGTAGGGGTGGGGAGGAAGTGACAGTGATTAGTGATCTAGAGATATCACAAATGTGATTAGTGATCTAGAGATATCACAAATATCCATGATAAAAAAACAAAAACAGTAGGAATTTAAGAAGAGATAAAGAAGAGGTGACAAGAATACACAAAAGAATGATACAAGATCTTAACCTCATTATAAACTGGTATGGCTACTGATCCAGAGCCAGACATTCTAGACAATGAAGTCAAGTGGGTCTTAGGAAGCACTGTTAACTTAAGGCTAGTGGAGGTGACAAAATTTTAGCTGAGCTATTTAAAACCCTAAAATAGGGTTCTGTTAAAGCAATATGTCAGCAAATTTAGAAAACCCAACAGTGGCCACTGGATTGGAAAACATAAGTTTACATCCCAATCCTAAAGAAGGGCAATGCCAAGGAATGTTAAAATAAACAATTGTACTCAGTTCATATACCAGCAAGGTTATGCTTACAATTCTGCAAGTTAGGCTTTAGCAATATGTGAACCAAGAATTATCAGAAGAACAGGCTGGTTTTCAAAGAGGCAGAGGAACTAGAGACCAAATTACCAACATTTGCTGGATTAAGGATTAAGGAAAGGAGTTCCAGAACACGTACTTCTGCTTCACTGGCTATACTAAAGCTTTTGTGTGCATCACAACAAAATATGTCAAATCCTCAAAGAGATGGGAGTATCAGTACTTGTTTCCTGAGAAAACTGTATGTGGGTTCAAGAAGCAATCCTTAGAACTGAATGTGGAACAACTAATTGATTTAAGATTAGAAAAGGAGTACAACGAGGCTATATAATGTCACCTTACTTATTTGTCTGCAGAGTACATCATGCAAAATGCCAAGACAGGATGAATCAAAAGCTGGAATTAAGTGCTGTGAGAAATATCAATAGTATCAGATGTGCAGATGATACCACTCGGATAGCAGAAAGTGAAGATGAAGTAAGAAACCTCTCAATGATGGTGAAAAAAGAGAGTGTGAAAGCTGGCTTGAAGTTTCACACCAAAAACCCTAAGATCTTGGCAACTGGTTCTATTACTTCCTGGCAAACAGAGGGAGAAGAAATGAAAGCGATGTCAGATTTTATATTCTTGGGCTTCAGGATCACTGTAGATGGAGACTATAGCAATGAAATTAAAAGATGCTTACTGTTTGGAAGGAAAGTTATGGCACATCTCAACAGCATGCTAAAAAAGCAGAGATATCCCCTTGCCAATAAAGGTCCATATAGTCAAAGCTATAGTTTTTCTAGTAGCAATGTATGGCTGTGAAAGTTGGACTCCAAGGAAAACTGAGAGTTGTAGAATTGTGGTGCTTTTGAATTAGGGTCCCTTGAGAGTCCCTTGGTCAGCAAGGAGATCAAATCAGTCAATACTTAAATTAATTCAAGCTATTTACTGGAAAGTCAAATACTGAAGCTGAAGCTTAAATACTTTGGCCACATGATGAGAAGAGAGGATTCACTGGAAAAGACCCTGATGTTGGGAAAGGCTGAAGGCAAATGTAAAAGGGGATGGCAGAGGATGAGATGGATAGTTAGTGTCATGGAAGCAATGAGCATGAGTCTGGACAGACTTCAAGAGATAGTGGAGGACAGAAGGTCCTGGAATGTACATGGGGTCACAAAGACTTGGACATGCCTGAACAACTGAACCACAAAGTATCTCTCCTACTCTAAGTCTACCTATAGATAATACATACAACGAAGGCAGGAATTCTTAACCTTTTTGTGTTTCATGGACTTATTTGACTATCTGGTAAAGCCTATTGACTCATTCTCAAAATAATGTTCTTTTTTTTTTTTTTAAGATTTTGCTTTTTGCTTTTTGGAGGGGGGAAGGTAGGGCAATTGGGGTTAAGTGACTTGCCCAAGGTCACATGGCTAGTTTTTGTGTTAAGTGTCTGAGGCTGAATTTGAACTCAGGTCCTGCTAACTCCAGGGCTCTAATCACTGTGTTGGACACAACTCCACTTTCCCCTTCCCTTCATTGATTGTAAACTCCAACCTCCCCTTCCCTTCATTTGTAAAGCAGACAACTCCACCTTCCCCTCCCCTAATTGTTCTGTAAACAAGCAAGACCTCCACCCCTTTTCCTAATTGATCCATGGGCAGGAGTCTCAGCGGGAAAACTCAAATGTACACTGACCAATCACTGTAGTTTCAGCTTAAATCACTGTAATTTCAGCTTACATAACCTGGCTATGGAACCTCTATAAAACCAGCACAATGTCTATGCCAAAGCATTGTCTGATTTGGGTGACCATGCACCCCAACAGTCCCATGGTAATAAAATCCACTTTTTAAATTTAATCTCAGGGATCTTGTCTTGCTTTAATGGGGTACAACAACTGTGACACTTAGCCACCCCTCAAAATAATGTTCTTAAATGTGCGAAACAAAATACAGAGAATACAAAGAAAACCAAGAGTTAGTAAAAATAAGAATATATTTCCCTTCCCATTCAAGTTCATGGACCCCCTGAAATCTATCCATGGGCCCAGGTTAAGAAACCCTGAACTAAGGAGACCCTGTCCCTTTATTATTGGTATTATACTAGCCCTGGTGCTATATATTGTGTTTGTTGCAAATTCATTTATGATGCTTAATGATTTTCACATATATTCTGCTACTGATTAGAGCATTTAAACATTAATTTTGACCCATGAGAATCCTGCTCACACATTTTTCTCCCTGACTGGTAGGAACTTGGCAACAGGAGCTTACTCAGTGGACTGGATAAGGTATTCTACTTAGACTCATATACAAACATGTTATGAACTGAGTCAACATATTAGGACTATTTGGTTGCTGCCATAGCCTGAGGATTCTTAACCTTTTTTTATGTCACAGATATCCCCTTTGGCAGTCCAGTAAAAACGTTCTATGGACTTTTCTCAGAATTGTGTATTTAAAAAAATACACAAAATATATAAGATTAAAAAGAAAACTAAAGGTAACCTGGGAAGACTTCTATGAACTGATGTAAAGGTGAGCAGAACCAGAATACTTCACACAGTAACAGCAATACTGTATGATGCTCAACTGTGAATGACAGCTTATCTCAGCATACAATGTTCTAAGACAATTCTGAAGGTCTTGTGATGGAAAATGTTATCCACCTTCAGAGAAAGAACTGATAGAGTCTGACTGCAGATTGAAGCATACTTTTTATACTTTATTTTTCTTGTCCTTTTTTTTTTTTTTTTGGAGGAGTGCTCTGGGTTTTTTTCCCCACAAATGGCTAATATGGAAATATGTTTTGCATGACTGCACACATATAATCTAAATAAAATTTCTTACTTTTTCAAGAAAGGGCAAGGGGAGGGAGAGAATTTGGAAATCAAAATTTGGGGGAAAAAAGAATGTTAAAATTGTTTTTATATGTAATTGGAAAAAATATAAAAATTTAATTAAAAAGGAAAAAATACTTTAAGGGGCTGGAGGAAAAAAAAACTAAAGGTGAATAAAAACAAAGATATATTTTTTTTTTTTGTCATTAGAGTTTAAAGACCCCCTGAAATGTGCTCATATATCCCAGGTTAAGAACTCTTGAACCTGATCTTTTTTTTCCCCATGTTTTATCAGCCTTTACCCAACATATCAGATTTGTTGCAAACATGTTTATGTGGTGCTTTTTACATA
Source organism: Gymnobelideus leadbeateri (assembly GCA_011680675.1). Classification (NCBI taxonomy): domain Eukaryota; kingdom Metazoa; phylum Chordata; class Mammalia; order Diprotodontia; family Petauridae; genus Gymnobelideus; species Gymnobelideus leadbeateri. Next base: position 95,076 of record WOXC01006736.1, read on the forward strand.
TATTCTGCTGTTGATTATAACATATAAACAATCCACTTAGCCCAAGGGAGAACCCCATTTTCCTCCCTGACTGATAAAAGCCTGCCACCAGGAATTCACTCTGTGGACTGGGGTTGTCATAGTTAAGTCTTTTCCACAAGTATGCCATTGTTAACAGGATTTTACTGAGCCTGTCTCTAACCTGAGAAAGATAAAACAGCAGGCCAGAGATAAAGTGCCTATAGTCAGGTAGCCATTTAATTAATTAGTTTTATTATGAGGAACAGATTTGCAAATCAGGAATTCTCCATATTAGAATTCCACCTTGCTGAAGTGAATTGGGTTTAAAGCCTGGTCTTTGAGAAAGCAATCTAGCCAGGTTGATTTATTCAGTCAACCACACCCTTATATGATGTCATTACTTCCTGTTTCAGAAATGCAAGTAAGAGTTAATCATCCAAGACTTACATCGATTGCAGGGCTAAGTGTTTGGAAGAAAATAGAGCTAAAAAGCCAGCCAGGCAATGTGCTGTTTGTGGTAGAACAATGAAACCTTGGGAAGTCTGATTCCCTGAGTGGCTTGGGTATGTGGTGTTTTATGTCCCTCTAGGTAAAATTACATGCATTGGGCTGTATTACAAATCACTTTAGGCCTGAGGCACAGAATCCACCAAGGGCAGGCCAGTAATGATTCTGGGTCACAAAATCAGCAACAGCTTCATTGGTGCCAAGCTTTCTGAGTCTGTCCCTATTATTTTAAGTATGCCTATATCCAACATCTCGGGACCCTAACATTGTGAATATGTTATATACAATTGTTATAACAATCATTATAAAGAGAGCCGATAATTATAGAGAGCTTTAAGGTATACAAAGAGCCTTAAATACAAGGCTGCCCCCAAAATCTGAATGCAGTTTTAAGCTTAATCGCTTAAACAGCTTTTGAGCTCTCTTTTTTTTAAGCTGGTGTTTTCCTTAAATTTAATAGCTTAAAACTGCACTCAGACTTTGGGGAGAGCCTGTATATATAAGACTATTTACCCCCATCTTAGAGATGAGGAAATGAGGCTCAGAAAGGGTAAATGACCCAGGGTCAAACAGCTAGTTATTGTCAAAGAACACATTTGGACCCAGGCATATCTGGTTTCCAGATCTGTTACCCATTCCACTACACAAAGCACATTATGTATTCAGTAAACATTCAATTCAATGAGCATCTAATAATCAACAATATTTATCAAGTGCCTGCTATAGGATAAGTATTAGGCTCTGAACTGAGGATACAAATACAAAAGTGCAAGGAGTCTTCAAGGACCCTACATACAAACACAACTTTCAAAGTGATTTTTAAGTGAAATTAAAAAAAAAATAAGTAAAGAACTCCTATATGTATATGACTATGAAAGATATAAGGAACATAAGAAATATTCCCTATCTTTAGTCTTATAGTTTAATAAAACCATGAACAAAGATAATAAATAACAAATATAAATCATAACAAAAATAATGTTTAAAATAACAAAAGATAAAAATAAGCTTAAGATAACAAGATGAGATTATACATAGCAATATAATGATTATTTTGCCAAGTGAATTGCTCAGTTAATGAATCCTAAATTTCAGAGAAAATCCCCTTAGACTGAAGAATAGAAAAAAACAACTAAGAAGCCTGAAGTGACAACTTGGCGAATTAGATTTTCCAAAAGGTATTCTAGAAATCAGTAAAGGCTCCACTCCGCTGATAAGAATAACTTTGGGTGCTTTATTTTTGCATCAAACAAAATCTGATCCTTTAACCAATGCTTCAGAGTCACAGTAATTTGCCCTCAATGCTCGCAGGTACCAGTTTCTTCCCCTGTAAAATATACAACAGTTGGGGAGGGGGAGGGGAATGATAAAGAGGATAGACCTTGGGGATATCAAAAATAATTGCTCCATTTTGATCTAAAAGGCAGATCTTCTTTCAGCCTAGACTCGCCAAAGATTAGTATTAACAATCTATGAAAGAGGAATGATTTAGAATGTATTCATTCACCCAAAGTGCACCTCAGTTGGCCCATAAACAAGCAGATTAAAGTCCTGGTACAAAATTTAACAAAGGGCTTCCATGCATCTGGACTGCTTGCTTGCCAACTATTTCTAATTATTTTGATTTTTATCATGTTGCCCAGGCAAGTCTGAGCATGCCTAGTTTGGGTAACTTGGAAGCACCCTTGAGGGACTTTTGGAATATGTCAAGATTGCCTATGATGGGACTACTGCTAGCCTCTTTTGATTTGAGGCCTGTATCTTTAAAATTGAGAGGAGAGATGCTTCTTTCTAGCTCTCATTAACTCCCCCCAGACCCTCAATCAGGCACAGGACATTAATCTCCACCAAAGAGACATGCCCCATACCAATAGGCTTTGGATTACATTTAATTTCCATACTGTTTACCAAGCATGCACTAAGAAAAGTCTTCAAGTCCCAGGATAGTGCTCAAGATTAATCTGAACACAATTTAATAGGACCTTATATTCAATGTCTATTTTTTCATTTGTCAGGGTGATAAATTGGACCTCTGCTCTGGGTTTACATGGTAAAGACAAAGACCCAGGCTTACCACGAATCCCTACAAGACTTAGAGATTTTTCTAAAACTTAGAGAAGACGTGTAACTTACCTGAAAAAAGTGGATTGCCACAAGCCTGGAAATAGAAAACTGTCATTAATCAATCAAAAAGCATTTGTTATTCACCTACTATGAGTCAGGCTTGGTACTCAGCATTGTGTATACAAATAAAAAGAATAAAGCAATCCTTCTCTTAAGGAGATGATCTGTCTAAAAAGTATGAGGCAAGGTATAGTACCAACTACTTGGAAACAGTCCAGAAGTGGCTGCCAAGATAGTAAGCCACAGGAGGAATCTGACTATGGGGCAGAGGTAAGGCTAGAGAGAACAAGCAGAATTGCCAAATGACACTGTGGAAGAATTATACTGTACTGCTGCTCAAGAGTAGACCCACCCCCCCATAATGGACGATGGCAATACCACTCACCCATCTAAATTGCTACATGATCATTTGAAGTACTTAAATTGATGGGCTACAACTAATCCAGCTCACATGTTCTGTGCAACACTCCAGTTTCTCCTGTATATTCAAGGTCAGACTAGTCCTGGAATAAACTGTTACACTGACAAATAAGGTCCATATTGTCTCCAATCCCCCTTTTTAGGAACGCCTTCTCATTTCTGCCCTTGAAAGGCCCTCTTCCTTCTCTGGCATTGCTGGCTTCTCAAGGTCCCCACTGCCACAGGCCACTCAGAAGTCAGTCTGTCTGGACTTTTCTCCTTTTCTTCTATGGCACCAGTTGAAACCCTGGTTTCCCCAGCTCCCCAAGGGATCAATGGATAGATTTCAAAGGATCCCAAAATTTTGATTTTTCCTCTATTTTGATAACTACTTTAATATAGTTAGTTTCCTTTGTAATCAAATGAATTTTACTTTATACATTTAAAAGCATCATTCTAAGAAGGGACCCATGGCTTTGCTAGATTGCCAGCAAGTTCTATGACACAAAGAAAACTTAAGAAACTCTGCTGTATAGTATATACATGCTAGAAGAATGCTGAGAGAATTCATAGCAAAAGGACTCAAACAATTTTGAAAGGAGTTGGGTCAGCATCCCTCTCCAACATGTACTGGCTTAAAAAGGAGCTGAAGATGGGTGGAGGAAAAGGGAGAGAGAGAAAGAGAGAAAGCACTTATCACCATTTAGGGTACCTTTCCCTGCAATTTTGTCGGGTACAATTTTATCAGAACTCCCAATTTGGGAAACGCCCTCCATCAATGTAGACAGGCAACTCATCTACAACTTAGTCTTAAGAGTCACCTAGGGCACTGAATTCTGACTATAAGTCCAGGTCTCCTATCAATCACACCAACAGTATGCAATTTTTTTTTATTTTAAACAAATGCTTTATTAACTTCTGTTTTACATCATTCATTTCCGCCAGATTTTGAGTTACAATCATTTCCCCCCCGTTATTCCCCTACCCAACTTCCCAGAATAGTACTCCCACAAGATATCGCTTCCCCCAATCTGCTCTCTCCCAAACCTTCTCCCATACCCCCTTCGACTTTTCCATTAGAGGAAGGTGAATCTTTGTGTCCCAATGCCTGCACATCTTATCTCCCAATTATAAGCAAAAGAGTATTAATAATAGTATTTATATATATTTGAAACATTTAATGTTAAGACCTCGAATTTCAGATCCATTTCCTTCCTCCCTTGTCACCCATTCCCTCTGGGGAGATAAGTAATTCAGTATATGTTGTACATGTCTAGCTATGCAAAACATTATCATAGTAGATATACTGTACAAGGCTGCTTATAATTCCCTCCCACTCATCCCACCCCCCACCTGGTCCATTCCCTACATGATCCTGTCCCTCTTCTATAGTGGGTACTTCCAACCTCCCCTCCCCCCAAGGATGCCCTCCCATCCATCATCCCTCCTCTCATCCCCCTTCCCCCTATTCTGCTGCAGGTTGAGATATCCCATTTAGTATGTATGTCATTCTCTCCCTGAACCTAATTCAATGAGAATGTGGTTTTGCCTTTTTTGCCTTCCTATTCTCCCCCTCGCTTGCAACCACTTTCCCTTGCTTCTTCTACATGAGATAGTTTACCCTACCCTGTCTCTCCCCATCTCCTCTTGCCACTTTCCTCTCTCATCTCATAATTTCATCCCTTGAGTATTCTCCCTTCCCAACAAATTCAACCTATGCCCTCTATCCATATATAACTGTAACCATATACACACACATTCACATATGTATTCATATGACCACATACCCTTCCATTATTTTCATAGTGAGAAAGATATCATCAGTCACAGTTATTGCTTTTCCATATAGGAATGTAAATAGTTCAACTTTGATAAGTTCCTTTTGATTTCTTTTCCCTGATTACCTTCTCAGGCATCCCTTCTTGTGTCTGGATGTCAAATTTTCTATTCAATTCTGGTTTTTCCTCAAGAATGCTTGAAAGTCCTCTATTCCACTGAATGACCATATTTTCTCCTGAAACAAAATACTCAGTTTTGCTGGGTAGGTGACCCTTGGGTTCATTCTCAGTTCTTTTGCCCTCTGGAATATCATATTCCATGCCCTTCGATCCCTCAGTGTAGAAGCTGCCAGGTCCTGGGCTATTCTGATTGTGTTTCCACAATATTGAAATTGTTTCTTCCTGGCTGCTTGGAGTATTTTCTCCTTGATCTGGGGATCCTGGAACCTGGCTATAATATTCCTGGGAGTTTTCTTTTTGGGATCTTTTTCAGGAGGTGATCAGTGGATTCTTTCAACCTCTATTTTGCCCTCTGGATCTAAAACATCAGGGCAATTTTCCTTGAGAATTTCTTGAAGGGTGATTTCTAGGTTCTTTCTTTGATCATGGTTTTCAGGTAGTCCAATAATTTTTAAATTGTCTCTCCTGGACCTATTTTCCAGGTCAGTGGTTTTTCCCATGAGATATTTCACATTGCCTTCTAATCTTTCATTTGTTTGGATCTGCTTAACAGCATCTTGATTTCTCATAAAGTCATTAGCTTCCATTTGCTCCAGTCTAACTCTGAAGGAATGAATCTCCTCAGTGAACTTTTGAGATTCTTTTTCCATCTGGCAAATTCGACTTTTTAAGGCATTCTTCTCTTCATTGCCCTTTTGGGCCTCCTTTGCCATTTGAGTTAGTCTATTTTTTAAGGTGCTGTCTTCCTCAGTCAGGCTGTTGACCCTCATTTCATACTTTTCCTGCATCCTTCTCATTTCTCTTTCCAATTTTTCCTCCATTTCTCTTATTTGATTTTTAAAGTCCTTCTTAAGGTCATCTATGGCCTGCAACCCGCTCATGTTTTCCCTTGGGGCTTTTGGAGCAGGACTTCTGACCTCACAGTCCTTTTCCCACTCTATGCCCCCAAAATAGGAGTCTAGAGTTGCATTTTTCTGTTTCCTTTGCCTTGGCATGTTGCCACTTAATTACTTGACTTTTGGGCTTGTTGCCATACTATGGCTTTAAGGCCAGATGGAGGAATTTTCATCCTGAACGTGTGGGGGCAACTTCCGTTTCTGGCAAGCTGTAAACTCACCCACGACTTCCATCCTAGATCACAATCCAGATCCAGGGAGGTTAAAGGAAGAGCGATTACCCCCCAAGACTGATCGCTGGATCTCCCTAGAGTTCACAGGGCAGGAACTGGAGCTGCCTCTGAAAACTACAAAATGGCGTGTCTCCTCAGTGACTTCTAGCCCCCAGGGGAGGGAGCCGACACATTCTCCAAATACTGGTCCCAAAGTCCATAGGACACTAACCTCTTACTTTGTCCTAGGCATGTCTATGTTGATAATTCTGGAGTCGCCCCAGCTGCTGGTGTTCTGGGGTCTCTCCAGCCGGCTGCTGGCCCTGCCGCCCTGGGGCTAAAACCCCGGCTCACGTGGACCTGGGTTCGGCTTGGCTCCCCATGCTCTGAGCGCTGCTAGCTCCCAGACCGCTGTGCTGGTCCTTCCTGCAGGGCTGCTGGGCTGTCCTCAGTGGGAGGTTAGCTTCTCTGTGTCGTTCTGTGGGTGCTGGGGATCCAGAAGTTGTTCAGAGTCCCCTTTTACATAATTTGGGGGGAATCTGGGGGCAGAGTGGCTTGGATGAGCTGTTTCTACTCTGCCATCTTGGCTCCGCACCCCCCCCAATTTTTTTTTATCCTGAACTCCTATCAGTAATTTTTCTCCCCTGGTGGGTATGCTAGGGAAGTGGGGAAGATTTTCCTAATGATTCATGCATAGTTGCTACTGGGGTGTGCTTAGGGCAGGCTAGGTTCTAAGTGCCCAAGGCCCCCCTCAGAAGAAGGAAGTCTGGGAGCTGGAAGGATGAAGTGAGTGAAAAAAGGTGTGGTTGCCCTGGAGATAAGCCCCCTGATTGGCTATCATGGGATGGGTGAGATAGTACCAGTCTTCCATCTAATTAGTTGATCACAAACTCCTGGAGTCTTTTCACAGGCCTCATGAGGTCACAGACCCTACTTTAGAGATCACTGCACTGCTCAAGGCTGCCCTTAGTGCCATTTTATTTTATTTTAGTTTCAAATGCTTTATTAACTTCTGATTTACATCATTCATTTCTGCCAGATTTTGAGTTACAAATTTTTTCCCCATTTTACCCCTACCCACCACCCCAAAATAGCGATCCCATTGAATATCCCCTCCTCCAATCTGCTCTCTCCCATATCTTCTCCCATACCCCCTTTGACTTTTCCAGTAGGGCATGGTGGATCTCTATGCCCCAGTGCCTGTATATCTTATTTCCCAGTTACATGTAAAATAGTATTAATATTTTATATATATATATATATATATATACACATATATATATATACACATATATATATATATATTTAAACATTTGATTTTAAGACTTTGAATTCCAGATTCATTCCCTTCCTCCCTTCTGAGTACCATTTTAGAAATAGGAAACCTAAGGCTCTGAAAAATGTAAGTGACTTTGTTGTGTTCAAACAAGCTAGTAAGTATCTGGGGTGGAATTAAAACCCACATCTTCTAACTCCAAATCCTACAATCTTTCTACTCTGTTGCAATATGGTTGTATTTATAAGCACAGATACTAGAGATGAACATGAACAGTATTTCATTACTAGACACGATTCCCTATTGCAATTATTTGGAAAATACATTAATATAGAAAACCTTGCTATAATATGGATTTGGTTCAGCTGTAGGTCAAATCACATCCCCTATGTTCATATAGATATAAAATAATACATCTCTCTAATTTTAATACAAAAAGTCTTCAATTCAGATGTTAACACAGTTAACCAGCACCGTGATAATAAAAGCTTCCTAATATATTTGCCGAGTGCTCTGCTCAGTCTCAATAGTTCTAATATGCCCTTTATTTTTCATGAGTATCCCAAGACAAAAATTTTGCTGCACAGTCAATCTAGAAGATGAGATGATTCCCTTCTGCTACACAAAAGAAAGGCTAATCATTAGCACCTTACTGCAGAAACATATTTTTTATTAAAGGCAGTCAAAAAAGTCTCCTGTCAGAAAGCAAAATAATCATGCAATTATGCATTCAATTATATACTATGAATAATAATATCAAATAAGTCAGCATTTGTCAAGTGCCAACAATGTACTGCATGTCATTCATAACATCTTGAAAGATATGTCTCCTATTCTCAAGGAAAAAGAACAATATTATAATTCACTGAAGTACAACATTTTAAAGGTAAAAAGCTTGAGATCCTAATCAACTGAGAACCACTAGTCTTTTTTCTTCTTCGCAAACTGGAATAAGACCAGAAGCCATTGTGTTTCCAGTCTTATAGAAAAGTTGTGTTCATTTATAGTTGATATATTTCATTTCAGAGATAGTTTGGATTCTAGTGCTAGATGAAATGAGCCATGTCTAGAACATATCAAGGCTTTTGGGTTGACATAACTGAGAAGAAAATTGCTCTTAAAATATGCCTACAAGCAGCTGAGAAATTGTTGCTCGACTGCCCAGAATCATTGCCAGGTTTTATAGTAGTTCTAGAGTAGTGTGCAATTTGAGATAATATGAGGGAATGACAAAGTCTGAAAAGGTGGAGTTCTAGACACTGTAAATAAGGAAAAGAAATGGTATCTTCTCATAAATGATGGCTAAAAAGGCAGGGAAAGGGTGTGCAGAAGGCAAGCAGTACATGTTGCTCTCTCCATCTGGAAAACACTCATTCCCTTTCTGTTTATATTCTTACTGATTATTCTAGTTCTTATTTGAGTTTCCAGCTTCTCTGGATTCTTCTAACACTATATATTATAACACTAAAAGACCATATACTCTCTACTACTATATGCTATAACACTATAATCCCATTCGTTTTGATTTCCAGTCATATACTGCCTTGCTTTCTTACTTCACTATTTAATATGCTGTCTCTCCAACTATATTGTGAGTTCTCTAAAGGCAGAGGCATTACATGAAATATTGACTATAGTAATATGGGGGGAAGAGTCCTGAATTTGGATTCAGAGGACTTGAGTCTGATTTCCAGCTCTATTGCTTACTACCTATGTGGCCTTGGTTAAGTCAGTTAACCTCTCTAGGGCTCACTTTCTTCATATAGCTAAAATTAAGGAAGTACTGCTAAGCCCACTCCCTCCCCCAGCAATGGATCTATCTGCTCTGGATTTGGGTATATAATCTGAATCGGGCTCAGTCCTGGGGGTGCAGGACCTGGCCTCTAAAAAAAGGAATTGGGCTTCCTTTTTCTTATTCTCTTTGACTCAGGAAGACAAGAACAAATTACCTAAAAATTAAATTTTTGGCTCACGTCTATATCCTCCACAAAGTAGGAGACAGGGGGAAGGAGAGAAAAGATATTTACTGTACAATATGAAAGTCATGGGATAGGTATTTCATGACTACATAGAAAAGAAATCTTAAGTATAAAAGATACAGTATGGTTTGTCTGAATGGCTTAAATGGCATTCAATTTAACTTAAAATTAATTATGATGTCTGAGGAGAATGATATTTAAACTTCATCAGAACATAAAGCAATTTGTCAAATTGGTGATTAGGCATTTTAAATTTCACCTGTCCAAATAATTCCCAGTACATGTCTTCTGGTGAAAAAAAATAAACACCAAAGTTTCACCCTCTTGTTGGTGGCTCTCTTCTCTGATGAAGAAGCTTCATTTGATCCCCGCTAGCTTCATTCTTTGGATCCATTATCTCTAGATCTCTCTAATTCACAAAGTAACCTTAAAGCCTGAACCCACCCACCTCAACAATGACATCGGCTTATCTATTTAGGAAAACAAACACCGAACAGAAAAGTCCTCCAGGAGCCATGTTTGCCTAGTTGAGTCCATGTTTTGAACTGGGGTGATGAAAAAGGGCATAGTCACATCCCCTACCCCCATCATGAGGAATCTAGAGATAGCACCTGACTCACTGTCTTACTTCAGTATTCCTCCAAGTAGTGCCACTTAGCAAAGACAGCATCCTGTCTTCCTGCCACTGTCACTATGAGGGGGAGACAACCAAGGAACCCCTTGAAGTTTGCCACCCTGGATCACCACATGGCCAGGAGTTTCCCAGCTCCCGTGCATCCAAAAGCTGAGTCACACACATCAGTCAGAAACAAGGCAAGGAGTATGAAGGCATGCTCTTTCTAATGCATGTTAATGTGTGAAACGAAGAGGGTGAAGATCCCTTACAGTTCAAATCTACAATCTTTAACAACTTCTTTGTATTTCTTTTATATCACCCATGGACCCAATACAATGCTCTGCATATACTGAGTACTCAATGCACAATAGTAACACAGCGGTAATGTCTAGAACACACAGCGCTGACCACACTAAACACAAATGTTCAATGATAACATTCTGATACATTTGTCCCCCTCACTTAAGAGCTAACAAGGGCTCAAAGTTCATTCAAGCTTCATCTTCATTCTCTGGGCTTCTGTTTCCTCATGTGCAAAATCAGAGTATTAAACTAGAGTCTTTAAGATCTCTTCTCACTATAAATCTATGATCCTATAAATTATTTGAACCGTTAAGTCATCCTTCAAGACCCAGCTCATCTGCCTCCTGCTCCATAATCCTTCCCCATCCTAGGCCAGACGTGAGCTTTCTCTCCTGTGAAGTCTTTTTAAATTTTTTTCCCCAAATTACCAAACACTTACCAAGTACCCACTATACAATGGGCATCACGCCAGGCATTGGCCACACAAAAACAAAAGTGAAACAATCCCTGAACTAAAGGAGCCAACGCTTCAGAGGGAAAGAAAGCATGCATGTATACATAGATACATGCACAAATGAAACAAGAGTTGAAGGGAAAAGTATTAGGAGCTGGGAACACCAAGACATTAAAGTTGCCTCTCTCTCATCCCCACAAGATTTCTCTGTCTTATCTCCTGAAGCTCCTTGTGCAGAGCCTATGGAAAAACTGCAGCATTCCAAAGATGGGGTTCAGCAGGTGGGAGAGTTGAAAGTTTGTTCCAGCCTGACAGGGTAAGGGTAGACTAGAAGTAACAATGGTGTGGCTGGAGTATAAAGGAAGAAGCTAACTGGGTAGGGAATACAGGAATTCCTATCATCATTACCATCATCGCCGCCACCCCCACCACCATCATCATTTCCTTCTAACTATCTCAGTAGTGTTGGTCCAGCATCTGTTCCAGGTTAATACAAAGCAGTCAACACAGTCAACTTCATGAGAGCTAGAATGCCTTTTCAGGCATTTGAGTTGAGGAGTTCAAGAGCTAGAGACTCCTTCCTCTTTTATCTCCTCTGACTGATTTGGTTTTGATCACTAGGATTGAAGTAAGTAGGCAAACCTTAGTGGGAGTAAGACTGATATTTCCCAGTTATCACATTGATTTCACATGATTGCCCACTAGTGAAATAAGCTTACTTACTAGAATTTAGGAAACAATGGGCCCTGTGATAACATGTAGGAGAACTAGCTTGCAAAAGGCAGGTGGAGTAGGAAAAGGAAAACTGAAGAAAAGAATGGGGCAGTAACCGAAAGTTAAGGAGGATGGCTAAATTATAACTACAAAAACTGTGGAAACAGGGAAGGGAAGGAAAGGTATAGGATATGGCAAGTAAGAGCATAGATGACTTTCGGTAATAAATGGACAGGCAGCATTTATCACATTAACCATGCCAAATTCCACAACTTCCACACCAACTATGACTTTTCAAGAAAAAAAAATGTGAGCATTTGTTGGACACTACTTCACTTTGCCCTTCCCTTCATTGATTTGTAAAGCAGGCAACTCAAACTTTCCTTTCCTTCATTGATTTGTAAAGCAGAGAACTCCACCTTCCTCTTCCTTAATTTATCTGTAAACAGGCAGGACCTCCACTCCCCTTCCTTTCCCTTGATTGATCTGTGGGTGGGAGTTCCAGCCTACGGTTTTGAAAGGCAGGAAATTCAAATGTACACTGACCAATCACTGTAGTTTCAGCTTACATCACTGTAATTTCAGTTTAGTAACTATGGAACTATGGAACCTCTATAAAACTGGCACAATGTCTGTGCCAAAGGACTGTCTGATTTGGCCATGTACCCCAACAGTCCCGTGGTAATAAAATCCCCTTTCTAAACTTAATCTTGGGGATCTTCTGTCTCACTTTTATTGGGGTACAACACATTGAAAATTTTTAAATGCTCTGCTTCTAAAATGGAAGATTCTTATTGTTTATTTCAGTCAGGAAAAACTAAATTTAATGAAACAGTCAAGAAAGGGGGAAAAGTTTTGCTTTTGGGTCATTTTGCCTGCAGACATATTTGTTATCTATGCTGTAGATTTACCTTTCTTTTTTTTTTTTTAAAGCAATTGGGGTTAAGTAACTTGCTCAAGGTTACACGGCTAGTCATTATTTATGCGTGGGTGCTCATTTTCTGAGGCCGGATCTGATCTCGAGTCATCCCAACTCCGAGGCCGGCGCTCTTACTCACTGTGCCACCTAGCCGCCCCTTTAGGGCAATTGGGGTTAAGTAACTTGCCCAAGGTTACACGGCTAGGTTTTTGTTTTGTGTGGATTAAGTGTCGAAGGCCGGCTCCGAACTCAGGTCCTTCTGACTCCAGGGCCGGCGCTCTATTCACTAGATTTACCTTTCAATCCTTGCTAAGAATGAATGAGCAGAACACAAGGTCAGTGATCTGGAGAAGAAAAGTCTACCTAGAATGCGAATCAGGAAAGGGGATAAGGAAGTGGCTCATGCTGCTTAAGGGGAAAAAGGAAGTTGGACTGTCTTCCATGAAAGGGACCCAGGATGAGGGAACAAAGTAGTGTCTTAGGTCTCCTTGAATAGACAAAAAATAAAACTTGGAAACGGAAACAAAAGTACAAACAGACATTCACACATCTGTGCTACTGGATAGAGGCAGAACAAGCAAATGTACTCTTTTGTAGGTGATAGATAGTGGTTCCAAATTCCTCTGTTGAGTTTATTGTTTTAATGTTCTCTTTCTTTTTAGTTTTCATCATTCACTTTTATATTTTGAGTTCTAAATTTTCCCTCCCCTTCCTCCTCCTCAAGACGGCATGCAATCTGATATAGTACACTGATAATGTACGTATATATACATATATATATGTATACATAATCATACTAAACATATTTCCACATTGGCCATGTTGTAAAAGAAGAATCAGAACAAAAGGGAAAAATCCATGAGAAAGAAAAAAGAGAAAGAAAATAGTATGCTTCGATCTGCTTTCAAACTCCATAGTTCTTTCTCTGGATATAAGTCTTTTGGAGTTCTCTTAGATCCTTGCGTTGCTGAGAAAAGCTCAATCTATGCTTTAATGTATTACAACAGGGGTTCTTCACCTTTTTATGTGTCATGAATCCCTGCCTTGCAATATTTTTCTGATTTCTAATTTGGGACAGCACATATTGAAATCAATTCACAAATACAAGGTCTTTGGACTAATCTAAAAAATGAACTAAATAAGCCAAGAAATAGAATATGTCCAATTAACCAATACATTTTAGAATGTATCATAACTCTTTGCAACACAGCTAATTAATTTCTAAGTCTTTCCAGTGTGATTTTGAGAGTGTTACTGGACTTAAGGGGAAAATTAATGACAAACCACAAAATTAAAGATAAAATAATTACTTCCCAACCTTTTAAAACAGTTACTTCTTTGTTTTATTTCAACTAATCTCTATATGGACTTCTGCCAAAACAGTGTCATTCCCTCCACACCTACGCACCAAAAAATTGTAAGCTTCACAAAGACAAGTAACATGTCTCTACCTCTTTATATTTCTAATAGTGCATAGCACAGTATATTACACATAGCTAGCATTTACTGAATATTTATTGATAGACTGAATAAAAAGTTGTGTATGTTTCTGAATGGACACAAGTTTTGAAAGTCTTGGAGACTTATATGAGCAGCACAGTATAGTGGGAAAAGGACTAGATTTGGAGTCCAGAGGACCTGGACTCAAATTCTGACTCTATTACTATCTATGGAGAGGCCACTGAGGCTTCCTCAACTTGTATAACAGGTGTGTGTGTGTATGTATGTGTGTGTGTGTGTGTGTGTGTGTGTGTGTGTGTGTGTGTGTGTGTGTGTATAAACTTTACAGCTTCCTCAGCTATAAATTGAAGGAGGATGCCAGAAGACCGGTGCTGAAAAATGTCTCTCGTCTCTGGACAGAGAAGTGATGAACTAGAGGTGAAAAAGATGTATTTTCAAAGATAGTCAATATGATGACTTATTTTGCTTAAAACTCCATTTGTTATAAGGGAGGTCTTCCATGGAGGTGAGGAATGGGGCAGAACAGTGTGAGTTAATGGAAATTGATAGAAGTGACTTAAAGGAAAAAATTTCATCAATAATTTTTTTTTTAAACTGGGATGGGACAGTTAGGTGATATAATGAATAGAGCACTGGCCCTGGAATCAGGAGGACCTGAGTTCAAATCCAAACTCAGACACTTAATACTTACTAGCCGTGTGACCTTGGGCAAGTCACTTAACCCCAACTGCCCTCCAAAAAAAAGCAAAAAACAAACAAAAAAAAAACTGGGGGGAAAAAGTTCATCAGAAAGGGATACAAACTGGATGATTTTGTTACTACCATGCTAAATTTAATATATACTTTTGGGAAACAAACTGTATATAACAGAAATTAATGTTTTATATATGTGTATATATACATACATATATATATCCTCTTTATTCTTTGTATTCTGGGCTGTTTGTATTTGTTGATGGTTGTCAAGTTTATGCTTAATACTGAAACATGTTCTGAACTACTCTTCCTCTCTACCTCCTAGTCACACTGGCAGGTTGAGTCCACAGAGCATGGCTGCTATGTGTTCTCTCAGTGTTCTAGGAAACCTTAGAAGGTATCTTCTTAGAAGAGTATCTTCCACAAAGTACAGTCTACAACTGGGGAGCAGTCTATCAAATTTTATTGGCAGAAAGGCTATGTCTAGATCTGCCTTAACATATATTAGTACTAATGTCATCATCTGTCCATTAAAGAATATCAGCTGAACCTTAGGATCAAGTTAAGGCCTCAAAAGAAAATGAAATTGTTAAATGAAGCTTGGGGAACTGACTGACCACCAGTTGTATTGGATTAGCCCCAGTGAGCAAAAAGAGAAAAAAGAAAAGAAAGATCTAGAGATCCACAAAGCCTAAGATTCTAAAAGATTAGGTCTATCAAGAATTTTCAAAAACTTTTCCCCTACTTAATAAGGTTTACGAGTTTGATGGGTAATTCTCCCCTTCTCTCAAATGGAGAGATTTAGGGTAAAGGGAAAATAAACATGAAAAATATTTTTTTTAACTTTATGGAACTTTAGTTAGATTAAGCACAGTATGGCACAACATTTTGGGGGTAAGGGGCAGGTAGAGGAAGTATTTTGAAACACTCAAAGCTCTTAAAAACAAATCAATATTTTTTTTTCTCAATTAAGCTTATCAGAGAGGACTGATAGACAAAATGTCAATAACCTTCTTCGTGAAAGTAGGTCACGAAAGTCAAACATCTGTCTATACCAGAAGTTCTAAAAGGTTCTAAAGGTTTTTAATGCTGTGGAATACATGGAACTAGCATTCCATAACTTAACTCTAGTTAAGCTTCCTGACCTGCCACATGCCCCTCCAACTCCCAAAGTAAAGCATCGAGTTCTTATTCTATCATCACCAAACTGATGCTTAGAGTTTTCTAATTCCAGTCTTCCCATTAGCATCACACCAGATCTTAAAAAGTAGACAGTGGAATATGAGAAAAGGACCAAGAAGGCAGGAGGCAGGTTCATGTCTATTCACTGACTCTTGTGGCTGCTGTTAATACCACCACCAAGTAACCATTCAGAGCTTGTGATTCCAACCCCTTTTACTTCCTGGGTTCTGCTTCTCACATTTTTTAGAGATCTCAAGATTAAATTTGATAATTTATCAAGTATCTATTATATGCCAGGCACTGTAGATGCAAAGTAAAAAATCATAATAGTCCCTCCCTCAAGGAGTTTATACAATGTGTACAGAGATAAGTAAATATCATATACATATATACATACACATATATATGTATGTACACGTATATATGTATGCAAAATGAATATAAAGGAATTTTCGGAGTGAAAAAAAAATAAAAACATCATTTTACTTAAAAATGGTACAGCCTATACTTCTTTTCCCTCAGTCATGATATAGAGTGTATGCTTGTGTATGTGTTACTGCCCCCAAATCCAATATCCATATTCAATTTCTGCCCTCTTACCACCAGAAAAAAAGAAATACAGCTTAAAGACTTGAATTACTCTAAGAAAATCTCCCCCTCCTCCAGTTGATTTTCCTATCTTCTTTAACTTCCTTTTCACATATCTCCCAATTCTCTAGTACTTTTCAGGTGCACAGTGCATCTTCCCCACAACAACCCAATACAGTAGGCAGTGCAGATATCAACCTCATTTTACAGATTAAGAAGCTCACTGGAGTGACCTGCCTGAGCTCCTGATCATTTGAGCTGAGAACTGAACCCAATTCTTCTGACAATTCCAGGCCCGTTTCCACTCCAGCACCTTGCCTCTAAAAATATTTGGGGATGGAGATTTTATTTATGAACTTTATGTTTGCCAAAAAGATATTGTGTCTACTTTTGGAGGGGAAAAAAAGAGAAACCTCAGAGGAAAAGAATACATATTTTTTTATGAAGATCTGGTCTGCAGAGCTTACATTTGCCCACGTGGCACGTCCCCACACAAAAGGGAAAAGAAAACTTATAGATACCACCACCCTAACATGGGACCATTCAGAAGAATAGAGCCACCTTTGGCCACATTCCTGAATGCTCTTATTTCCTCACTGAACCTCTGTTGAAATAAAGACTAGCAGATATATTTCTGTTTTGAAAAGAGCTGCTGCAGGATAAATCAATAAACCAGAACCAAATAACAGAATTAACCAACACTACAGAAATATCAGCCTGAATGTCAAGATCAGACAGTAGGAAACTCACAACACTCCAAGGCCAAAAACCTTTTGAGAAAAAAAAATGCCTTTCCTTAAGTCTGTTTTCAATGATCAATGTCCCAGAAAGTAGTTACAAATAATCCATTATTTCTATTAGTGTTAGATTAGAGGAAGAAGGGGTAATCTGCAACACTTTGCCTGTATGGAAGAGAAGATAATGGGAGAAAAGAGCTAGAAATTGTATTAGCAGAACTCTGAAAAGAGAAGAAAGGTGAAATGTTAAAGAGAAAGTCCAGCTACATAGGTCTTAAATGAGATACTGAGCACACTAAGCTAAATAAAATTATTTATAGCACTGCCTAAGTTCTCACGGCAATAATTTTCATTTTTATGTTTAAAATGTATTGATTTAAATAAACTTATTTTGTTTTTAATGCTATTTCAGATGTTTCTTCAAATGTTTTTAATGCTATCTTCCAATGTTTTGGGGTAGTTTTTAATTTTGGCATCCTCAAATACATCATTTTCCTTTACCTTTCTCAGCCACTAGATTATTTTGCTTGCGTTTGTCTTGATTTTGAGTATTATCTTATGTACATTTTTAAGTATCTTAAAACATAATATCTGTATGTATGTATGCAATATCCCATTTGGAGCTCACTCCCCCAATCAATATTCAGATTGACAGGTTGTAAGTCCTCTGTGGGCAGCTATGATTTCCCTCAGGGTCTTAGGGGTAACCATGATGGGGGTGGGGGTTTTCTACCATGAGAAGAACTGGAGTTTGTTGTTGTTCATCGAAAGATCAAGCTGCAGTAATCAATGTAATGCATTTTTTTAAATGTCCATATGGCAAAAAGAAAGAGAGAAGCTAGGATGAAAATTTTAATTTCAAGGTAAAATTATGTTTTATATCAGTAGATTCTTCACTTTCTATCAATCACTCATGAGTTTCTACTTGTGTACCCATTATTCATTACAATATGGTTAATTAAGTTGAAGGGGAGTGGTGTATTTACTTAAAATTTTTAAGTACTTCCAGGTTTTCAAAGCTCTTTACTTATAGAAGCAGGATTGCCTAATGGATAAAGAACCACTCTTAAAAGCAGGAAGACCTGGATTTCAGAGTTCCGCAGCTGACATGTACTAGCTTTGTGACATGTCCTTTACCCTCTCCATTTTCTGGGCAACTTCACCTGGTTTCATTAAACTAAGCCTCACTTAGCCCTGACAAGTCACTTGATTTTCTAAGCAACTCTCTAGGGCTCTACGGTGCAGAGGAGGTGATGAGCTTCTTCACTTGGGAGTTCCCTATACCAAAGAAATCACAGATCCAGCTCTTACTTTTATCCCTACTTATTAAACAAGTAGAGCAAGGAAAATCATTCCAGAAATATCCCCCCTCCCCAAGTGGTGGCTCACTGTCTCCTTGCATACACAGGTTCCTAGGAAAGTGAGCTCAAGCATAGAGAACACATTTGGCAAAAGGGTAAACTCATATAGTTCTTGGTTACTAAAAGTCCTTTTCTCTCTTCTTGGAGTGTTTCTGAAGTTGCTCTTAGGTCTAGCTCTCTTCTGGGCCCTAGGGGTTAGTGCCCTTGAAGAATTCTGAAGTGGCCTTTCCTTGGTGTCTCTAATTTGTCTTTAGTTAGTTTCTCAAATAGTCATCAGCTACCAAAGCTTTAGGGACAGTGCTACTAGCTCTAGAGGATACTTCAAATCTGCTGATATTTTGAAGTTCTCTGATAAGAAGAAGGGCACTGAGGAGAGAAGTTTGCTTCTTCCATTTCCAAAAGCAATTGATTCCCTCTCTGGAGTCTTTCACCACTGGATTCCAACCCTACTGAACTCACTGTTGCTGGAATGTGGCATCATGGGTCCACAGGATTCTTTCTACCACAAGATATTTCCTGCACAATCGTCTACGTTTGTCCAGTGACCCAAAGCTTTGATGATCCTTTCAAACTAATTAACTACTTGTTCATAGGCAGCTAGGTGGCTCATCAGATAGAGTGCTGAGCCTGGAGTCAGAAAGATTGAAGTTCAAATCTAGCCTCAGACACTTAGTAGCTGTGTGATCTTGGGCAAACCATGTAATCCCATTTATCTCAGTTTCCTCATCTGTAAAATGAGCTGGAAAAGGAAATGGCAAACCATTCCAGTATCTTTGCCAAACAAATCCCCAAATGGGGTCACAAAAAGTCAGACATAACTAAAATAATGGAGCAACAACAACTGTTCATACCTTAGGCCTTCTGTAGTCACATTAATTGGGGCAGAAACCCCACCCTTCTGTGTACATAACAAAAAAAAGATTACTTAATAAGTAGAATATGCTTAACATAACTCCTTAAAAATTCAGGCATCAAAATTGACAAATAAGATGACTCATTTGCCACTTTCTAGTTTTAGACAGCTAAATTAGAAGGAAAATGAGAACCTTTCATAAACAAACACTTCATCTTAACTTTTAAGGGTTTGACATCTGGGAATTATTAGTGAAAAATATATAATGGTTTTCTGGAAATCCTAAAGAGAGGGGCAAGTTTTATGTTTACTGTAAATTTAAACCATATACAGTTGTTGTAGAACTTGATTAAGAGACAGTAACTCAAAGTGCATCTAGGCCTGAATGGGTAGATTATGTCTGGTGTAAACACACTACTGCTTTCTCTTTCTGCACACGATGAAGCTCCAGGCTTCTGTCCAAAAGGCAACCCTGATACATTCCTCTTCCTTAGCAAGTGCCTATTTTTTGTGCCTTGTCAGTTTGTTCCTTTGGCAATAAGAATGATGATTAATCATTTTTTCCTTAGTGAAAGTTTCATTTTGCTTTTCAGATGAGATTTATTATTATTACTATATACTGAAAACAATACTTGAAAGTTAGCTGGCAACAAAAGTTCAGTCAGAAATCATTTAATGTCAACATAATATAATAGTGTTATAACTTATCTGAACTACTGATGATATCAGTGCAGTTAACATACTTTAACTTTATGAAATGCTACCCAACTTTATGCCAATTCATAGAATTCTTCCTCTCCAATTCATCCTGTATTCAACTGTCATAAGACAGGATCCTTTTACTACTTCCCTAAGTAAAACATCTACATTGGGGCCCTATTGCCGCTGGGATAAAATGAAGGCACCTAGAAGACAGAGCACTAGGCCTGAAGTCAGGACAACTTAGTTAAAATCCAACCTCAGATGCTTGCTAGCTATGTGACCTTGGGCAAGCAACTTAATCTCTGCCTCAGTTCCTTCAACTGTGAAATAAGGATAATAATAGTACCTACCTAATGGAGTTGTTAGAAAATCAAATGAGATAATATTTGTAGAGCTCTTAAAACAGTGGCTGGCACATAGTAGGTGTTATATAAATGCTGGTTATTATCATATTAAAAAAAAAAATCCTCAGGGGCGGCTAGGTGGCACAGTGAGTAGAGCGTCAGCCCTGGAGTCAGAAGGACCTGAGTTTGGATCCGGCCTCAGACACTTAACGCACACAGAAACAAAAACCTAGCCATGTGACCTTGGGCAAGTTACTTAACCCCAATTGCCCTCCAAAAAGCAAAAAAAAAAAAAAAAATCCTCAGCCTGGAAAACCTATCCACAGTATCACTTCTGCCTGCCTTTCAAATCTCATTAACATATCAGCCCTCTTCCACATTTCTGTTTAGTCAATCTGGCCTAGCAACACTCATTAACTATTTTTCATCTCCCACCTCCAAGCCTTTGCATAGGTGGTCTCCCAAGCATAAAATGCACTCCCTCCTCCCCTCTATCTCTCAGAATCCTAGCTTCTTTCAAAGTCAATTATTACTGTTCTCTCCCTTTTGGATTTATTTTGAATCATTATAATTATCTTTCTGTTTATATGTTCTATCACTCCTAATAGAAGTTCTTGAGGGCAGAATCTCTTTCACTTTTGTCTTTTTTATCCCCAATGCCTAGTGTAGTTCTTTGCATATAAGAGGTGCTTAATAAATGCTTCTTGAACTGAACTGAATGCAGTTTCCAAAGCTAAACTATTTACTTAGAGTAAGTAGGGAAAAAAGGGAGCAACTAGTATGTGGAACTTCTGAAGGTTCCAGGAGGCACAACTTCCAAAAATTTAACTTCAAAATAATTTGTCTGAGCTTGTAAAATTTCATTCTGCTTTGGTAGCAATTGTTCAAAGCTCTAATACTCTCTTCTGGGGTTGTTGTGGGTTGTTGTGGGTTTGGGGGATCAGCAATTTCTCTTATGCCCCATCCTCTTTCAATTCCTCCTGGGTTTATGCCCTTCTAGCATTGGTTGAAACAGCCATTGTATGATAACAGAACAAATTCTCTCCCTTTTTTTTTAAAGCAAAATTTTCAGATAAAAAGGTAGGAAATAGGAAGGTTAGGTTGAGAAATTGTTTAAGGAGTACCTGAAGACATACGCTTCTGAAAATTTGGTAAGATCAACTGGAGCTGTTCAGACAGAAGTGCATAGAATCAAAAATTTAGATCTGGAAGGGACCATAGCACTCATTAATCCCCTCATTTCTGGAGATAAGGACACTGATGTTTGGGGAAATTAAAGTACTTACCCCAAATTGCACAGATGGTAAATATCAGAACTGAGATTTTGAACCTAGATCCTCTGACTCCAGCATTTTTTCTACTATGACATGTTACCTCATGGGGTCATCACTCTTACTTTTAACAGATATAATCCCTTTTAGACTTACAGTTTGGTGAGTATTGCCACAAGAACATAAGATAATAAAAGTAACCACAGCAACTGAGTAAAGTTTACCTAGAATCTGTAGGATTGGAAATGTTTGAATTGGCATTGAAGAGAATTTGAGGAAAAGGGGGCAACCCACAGAATCAACCTCATTGACTCCCAATTATTTTGGGAACAATACAGGAAGATGTCTTTACTTATGGTGGAAGATCTCAGAAACCACTTCAGAAAGCACCTGAAAGAACTATTAGTCAATGGCTTCCCTACAGAGTCCAACAGTCTATATATACTACATGTAGTAATTATGAAAAAAGAATGGGAAGAAATAAATCTGTGTAGATGACCAAACATTGAACAAAAGAGATAAAGTGGCCATAAATTCAAGATGCCTTGGATTGTCTTTTGAGTGATCAGTGGTTTTCAGTCTTAGATTTTTATAGTACATCCTATCAGTTTTTTTGTTTGGTTTGTTTTTGTTTTTTGTGGCAAAGAAGACTGCTTTCATCTGCCCCATTGGTTTTATCAGTTTTAGAATACATCACAAGGTTATCTTTGGAGCACCTACCACTATCTGGTGGAAAAAATGAAGACATGAATTATCTGAAAATATTAGTGTACCAAGATGTTTTCATTGTCTTTGGAGAGATATTAAAAAAACAAGGGGGGAGGCAGGGGGCAGATCCAAGATGGTAGAGTAGAAACATGAACTTTTCTGAGTTCTGCCCCAACCACCTCCAATACCTGTAAAATATGACTCTAAACAAATTTTAGAGCTACAGAACCCATAAAGAAACAGAGAGAAACAAATCTGCTGAAGGCAGCCTGATAGACCCACAGGAAGGGTCTATCACACCAAGCTAGGAGACCAGTGCAGTCCCATATGAGACACATAGTTCTGGCCCAGGGGCAGCCTGATCAGTGGCAAAAACCAGCCAAAGCAGACTTCAGGAGAGTGAATCAAAAGGATCCTGTCTTATGACACTTGAATACAGGATGAATTGGAGAGGAAGAATTCTATGAACTGGCATAAAGTTGGGTAGCATTTCATAAAGTTAAAGTATATAAACTGCACTGATATCAATAATTCAGATAAGTAATAACACTATTATATTATGTTAACATTAAATGATTTCTGACTGAACTTTTGTTGTCAGCTAACTTTGAAGTGTTATTTTCAGTATATAGTAATAATAACTGCAGCTGTGGCAGTTTCCTGACTTCTCAACCCATAAACACCAAAGAGAAAGTAAAAGGTCAGTAGGGAACTCTGTTGGAACTGGGTGATGGAAGAACACAGTCCAGCCCCTGACTCCGGGGTAAGAAGTGGCAGAGCCATGGCAACTGCAGCTGCTGCCCTGTGATTGTCACCAGAAATCTGGGCCTGCAGATTGTAGGGGGACCAAGTGACCATTCTTGCTTTAACCTGCTTAGATGTGGATCATGGTCTTGGATGGTGGTCCGGGGGTGTGTGGCCACTGTGTCAGAGCTTGTGGGGGCTACAGAGAGGGCTCCTTCCTCATAACTCTGACAACATTTGCAAAACCCCAATGATTTGGGACATAGCTCTCTCCATTCTGGGGGCAGAGTACAATCATGACAAAGAGCTCAAAAAGTCAAGTAATTGGATGGCAAGATGAGCAAGCAGAGTAAGCATAATCAGACCATAGAATCCTTTTGGGGGGACAAAAAGGATCAAAACATGGAACTAGATGAAGTCAATAAAGTAAAACCTCCTGCATCTAAAGCTTCTAAGAAAAATATGAATACCTACAGGCCATGGAGGAGCTCAAGAAGGATTCTGAACATCAAGTAAGAGAAGAGGAGGAAAAATTGGGAAGAGAAATCAGAATGATGCAAGAAAATCATGAAAAGGGGTGACTAGGTGGCACAGTGAATGGAGCATTGGCCCTGGAGTCAGGAGGACCCGAGTTCAAATCCAGACTCAGACACAACACAAAAAACAGTCATGTGACTTTGGGCAAGTCACTTAACCCCAACTGCCCTCCAAAATACAAAAAGAAAGAAAGAAAGACAGAAAGAAAGAAAGAAAGAAAGAAAGAAAGAAAGAAAGAAAGAAAGAAAGAAAGAAAGAAAGAGAAAGAAAGAAAGAAAGAAAATCATGAAAAGCGAGTCAACAGCCTGCTAAAGGAGAACCCCCAAAATACTGAAGAAAATAACAATTAAAAAATAGACTAATACAAATGGCAAAAGAGGCCCAAAAAGCCAATGAGGAGAAGAATGCCTTAAAAAGTTGAATTTGCCAGATGGAAAAGGAATTTCAAAAACGAACTGAAGAGAATAATTCCTTCAAAATTAGACTGGAGCAAATGGAAGCTAATGACTTTATGAGAAATCGAGATACTATAAAACAGATCCAAACAAATGAAAAAATGGAAGACAATGTGAAATATCTCATTGGAAAAACCACTGACCTGGAAAATAGATCTAGGAGAGATCATTTAAAAAGTACTAGACTACCTGAAAGCCACGATCATAAAAAAGAGCCTAGACACCATCTTTCAAGAAATTTTCAAGCAAAATTGCCCTCAGCCAGTACCAAGAAATTTTGATGACTGCTGCTTTATAATACAGATTAAAATCTGGTATAGCAGAGTGGAGTCAGGAGGACCTGAGTTCAAATCTGGCCTCAGACACTTAACAAAAAAACTAGCCATG
This sequence comes from Gymnobelideus leadbeateri, assembly GCA_011680675.1. NCBI lineage: Eukaryota > Metazoa > Chordata > Mammalia > Diprotodontia > Petauridae > Gymnobelideus > Gymnobelideus leadbeateri. The sequence continues at coordinate 119,459 of WOXC01006736.1, forward strand.
TGACCTTGGGCAAGTTACTTAACCCCAATTGCCCTCCAAAAAGCAAAAAAAAAAAATCTGGTAGAGCTAGGCCACCTTCCCTAGCATTTCTTTTCATTAATACTCTTGATATTCTGGACCTTTGGTTCTTCCAAATGAATTTTGTTACTATTTTTTCTAGGTCTATAAAGTAATTTTTTTGGTAAATTGGTTGGTATGGCACTAAGTATGCAATTAATTTAGGTAAACTTGTCATTTTTATTATATTAGCTTGACCCAGCCATGAGCAATTGATGTTTTTCAATTAGTTAGATCTGACTTTATTTGTGTGAAAAGTGTTTTGTAGTTGTGTTCATATAGGTCCTGGCTTTGTTTTGGCAGGTAGCCTTCCCCCCTCCTACTGCCTGTAGGGTATTTCTTCTTTGCACCAAGAGTGACAGGAACAAATCTCATGCAAAGCTCCTCTCCCTCCCCTCTTTCCCTCTATTATGCTACGTTTTGTATCTCTTCTCCACAGAGTCCTATGCTTAACTGGTTGTGTTATTCCCTCCTTGCACCAGAACCAATGAGGGAAAAGCTCATATAATACTCATCTCCCTCCTTTCTTTCCCTCTGATATATTGTTTTTATGCCTCTTTGTGTGGCATAATTTACCCTTTTCCACTTCATTCATTCCTCTTCTTCCACTACAGTCCCTCTGTAGCCCTTAATAAGGTTTTTTTATCATCATTTTATGTAATTTATATTCATACCCTCTACTTGTCTATAAACAGTTTGCTCTTATCAAATAACAGGGTGTGTGTGTGTGTGTGTGTGTGTGTGTGTGTGTGTGTGTGTATGTCTTTTCCTTGTTTACCTTTCTCAGTCTCTCTTATGTCTCATAATTAGAGGTTGAATTTTCCATTGAGCTCTGGCTTTTTCATCAGGAAGCTCTGAAAAATCTGTTATATCATTGAATGACCATCTCCTTGCCTGGAAGAATATGTTCAGTTTTGCTGGTTAGGTGATCCTTGGTTGTAACCCGAGCTCTTTTGCCTTGTGAAAAATTGTATTCCACTGCCTCCAATTTTTCAGTGTAGAGGCTGCCAGATCCTGTGTGATCCTCGCTGTGGTTCCTCAATATTTGAATTCTTTCTTTCTGGCTGCTTGAAGTATTTTCTCTTTTACCTGGTAGTTCTGGAGTTTGGCCACAACATTTTGAGAACTTTTCAGTTTGGGATCTCTTTCAGGAGGTGTCCTGTGGATTCTCTTGATTTCTATTTTTGCCCTCTGGTTCCAGTATCTCAGGGCAGTTTTCCTTGATGAGCTCTTGGAGGATGTTGTCCAGGCTCATTTTTTCATCTTGATTTTCTAGTAGGTCTATGATTCTCAGATTATCTCTCCTGGATCTGTTTTCCAGATCAGTTATTTTTCCATTGAGATATTTTACCTCTTTTTCTAATTCTTCATTCTCAATGTTTTGTGTGACTAATTCTTGGTTCCTCATAGAGTTTTATTTGGTTGATTCTAGTTTTTAGCGAATTATTTTCCTCAGTTTTTGGAGCTTCTTTTCCATATCACATATTTTTCTTTTTAAGGAGCTGTTTTCTTCATTGTAATGTTTTTCTAATTTTGCAATTTTGATTTTAAAAGAATTATTCATTTTATCTTCTATGTCTCTATTTGATTTTCAAAGTTCCTTTTGAGCTCATCTAAGAATGCTTTCTGTGCTTGAGACCAGTTCCCTATTGAGGCTTCAATGTGGTGGGTGTGGAGTCAACACTGTCTTCCTCTGCATTTGGTTCCTCCATCTCAGGATAGTAGGACTGCAAGAGTCTTTGTCTTTGCAATCTGCTTTCTACCCATTTTGAGGCAAGGCCCTAGCCATGCCCTTCCTCTAGGGTTCCCAAGCTGCTACTGTTTAAGGTTTTACCCTGAGGCAATAATTACTGTGGTTTTTTTTTTTTTTGGGGGGGGGGGGGATTGGAGCTGCAGGGTTTACTCTGCCATCCTGGTCCCTGGAGGTACAGATAGGTACTTTATAAATTTCTGGGATGTGGATTGGTAGTCCCAGGAGTAGTTGCTGCCCCTGCCAGGGGCCCTGCATTTAATTCTTACCTAGCTCTGTCCAGTCCCAGCCCTTTGGTAATAGTCTGGCAATGGCCCTTGTGGTTGGTAGGTCAACTTGCAGCCACTTTGATCAGGCCTCATCCAGGCCTGCCTTTGCACACCACGGTGTCAGCATCTGGGCCTGCCTCCTACTTTCAAGCATTCTTGATGAAAAAAAAAGAGCTGAATAGAAAATTTGACTTTCAAATACAAGAAGCAAAACAAGCAAGAGAAGCATGAAAAGGTAAACAAGAAAAAGATATCATAAGCAATTTATTAAAGTTGAACTATTTACATTCCTACATGGAAAAATGATAATTGTAACTCATGAGAGACTTTTCTCAGTATGAGGATAGTTGAAGCGAACATATATGTATGTGTGAGAGTGGGTGTATGTGTGTACATGTATACATAGACAGAGGGCAAAGTATCAATTGAATAAGAAGGGATGATATCTAGAAAATAAAATTAAGAGATGAGAGAGGAATATAATGAAAGAAGGAGAAAAGGAGAGACAGAATAGGGCAAATTATCTCACATAAAAGAGGCAAGAGAAAACTGTTACAATGGAGGGGAAAAGAAGGAAGGTAAAAGGGAAGGGGTCAACCTTAGTCTTATTGAATTTGGCTTAAGGAACAAATAACATACACACTTATTTGGGTGTCTTACCCTACAGGAAAGTAGGGGGGAAGGGGATAAAAGAGAGGATGATAGAAGGGAGGACAGATTGGGGGAGAGGGTAGTTAGAAGCACATATGTTTGAAATGTGACAGGGTCAAAGGAGAAAATAGAATAAGTGGGGGCAGGATAGGATGCAGGGAAATATAGTTAGTCTTTCACAATATAACTACTATGGAAATATTTTGTGTAACTACACATGTACAATCTATATTGAATTGCTTATCTTCCCAGTGGGGTTGGGTGAAGAGGGAAGAAGGGAAAGAATCTGGAAATCAAAGTTTTCAAAACAAATGTTAAAATAAAAAATAAAAATAAAATAAAATAAAAATTTAAAAATTACTGCTTAATCATTGGGCATAGACCAATATACTGGGTACCAAGATAAGATCAAAATGGATATATGACCTAAATATAAAGAGAGATATTTACAAGAAAATCTGAAGAACATGGAACTTATTACCTATGAGACTTATGGAGAGATGTACAATTTATAAATAAATAAGAAATAAAGGGCAGCATGAAGTATAAAATGGGTAATTTCAATTATGTTAAATTTCAAAGTTTTTGAACAAATAAAACAAATGTGCCTAAGATTAGAAGGAATGCAGAAAATTGGGGGGTGGGGGTGGATTTTATAGACAGTTTCTCAGATAAAGGTCCCATATCTCAAATACATAAAGAACTTTATAAAATCTATAAGAATATAAGTCATCTCCCAATTAATAAATGGTTAAAAGATATGAATAGGTAGTTTTCCAATGAAAAAATAAAAATAATTTATAGACATATGAAAAAATGCTCTAAAACATTATTGATTAGAGAAATGCAAACTAAAATAACCTTGAGATATCATTTTTATACCTCTTAGATTTGCTAAAATGACTGAAGTGGAAAGTGACAAATGTTGGAGGGGATGTGGAAAATCTGGGACATTAATTCATTGTTGGTGGAATTATGAACTGATCCAACCATTTTGGAGAGTGATCTGGAATTATGCTCAAAGAGTTATTAAATTAAATTATTAAATTAAATAATACCCTTTGGCCCTGCAATACCACTACTTGATGTGTTTCCAAAGATGATTAGGAAAAAAGGAAAAGAACCTATATGTTCTAATATATTTATAGCAGATACCTTTGTGATAGCAAAGAACTGGAAATCGAGGGGACACCCATCAAATGGGGAATGACTGAAAAATGAATACTATTATGCTATAAGAAATGATGAACTAGGGGCAGCTAGGTGGTGCAGTGAATAGAGCACTGTCCCTGGAGTCAGGAGGACCTAAGTTCAAATCTGGCTTCAGACACTTAACACAAAAACTAACTGTGTGACCTTGGGCAAGTCACTTAACCCCAATTGCCCTCCAAAAAAAAAGAAGGCAGCAAAAAAAAAAGAAATGATGAGCTAAGAAAAACATGGATAGGCTTACATGAAATAATGAAGAGTGAAATGAGCAGAACCAAGAAAATGTTGTACACAGTAATAGCAATCTTTTTTTTAAGAGTAATTTTGAGTGACTATGTAATTTTGATTATTATAAATACCCAAATTAACTGCAAAGGACCTATGAAGGAAAATGTTATCTTCATCCAGAAAAAGAACTGATAAATAGAAGTATATATAGATTTCATACACACACACACATACACACACACACACACACACACACATTTGTGTCTAATGGCAGCCATTTCTGGGGCAAACTGGAGGAGCAGAAAAAGGGGAAAAAAGAAAGTTATATCATAACTTTAATATATATTTAAAAGGAATACAAAGTTATACATAATAGATTTGCAGTTTCATGTGCAAGAATCTTTTTTTCCCTCTACTCTAAAATGTTTTTGTTTCTTAAGTTTAGAATAAAATAAATGCTTATTGAATAATAAAAAAAAGTATTACTTAACCTGAATAATTTGGATACCTCTATCTAGCCTTTATATAATTTAGACATTCAGACACTGGAGCTGGATAAATCAGCTTATAATAATAAATCAGCTGGATAAATCAGCTATACCTACTGCATGTACTACTGATATACATTTACTGTAAACAGTACCATACTATGATTACCTGGGATGTCAGGATAATTGTCCTTATTATTTTAAAATTATTTTTTTTTCTAACGCAATGTATATTTGGAAATTTCAAGTATATCTCAGCTGATCTTTGCAAGGGACTACAAATTTTCCAGCCCTAGAAAGAACATAGCTCCTCTAGGACTGCCAGTTTTGTAAGCATTGCCATGGGAACATGTGACACCAGAAGTAATCATGGCAACAGAGCAGATTTTTAACTGTGTTTCCTTGACTTGGAAACTTTTGAGCTTGTCATGGAGAATTCCAGGAAGATGTAGAAATCAAGTGAATCCCATTTTGGCTGAGGAACATCAAGGGAGTACAAGGGGACATATTGGAGTCAAAGTGGGGGTTCTGTCCTATGCAGATTTTGTACTGGTTGCTATTGCAGACAATGGAGCATAGGAATTAAGGGCATGAGCAAGAGGTTGCCAGAAGCTGATGGATATCAGCTGAAACTGCCCCAGGGCAGCCTGGACTCTGCTTCTCACCCCTGCTAGCTAAAAGAAGCTTATCCTCTGTATGTTCAGCTCAATCAAAGAAGGATTACTTCCTTTTTCCCCTCCTGCCCAAGAACAGGAGGAAAGAGCCATGTAGTTTGTTGCTTTCAGATTGCTAGGCAAAAAACAGTCAGTATTTAAACTTCATTCCCATTACCTCATTTGAATTCTTATGTTTTTCATTTGGTATAAAATTGGTCAATTTTCTGGTATAATACAAAACCAAGAACAAGAAGTTTTTCCCTTAAAAAGATGAGAAGTGCTGCTCCCCTCTAGAAGAGAAATAGGTGAAGGGAAGCAGGGATCATTGTAGAGAATAAAGGAGCGAGACAGAAGATCCCCCAGATTAAAATTGGAAGTGGATTTTATTGCCATGGGACTGTTGGGGTTACATACCCAAATCAGACAGTGAGTTGGCATGGACAGTGTGCTGGTTTTTAAAGAGATTCAACATTCCGGTTATGTAAGCTGAAACTACAATCAGTGATTGGTCAGTGTATATTTGAATTTCCCATGCTTGAAGTTTACTCTAGGCTGAGGGACAGGAAGCCTAGGATGGGCAGAGATGGAGTGATCAGGAGCGGGGCAGGGGACAACGGATGGAGACATGTCCAGATCAAGTGATCAGGAGGAGGGCAGCAGATGGGGGAGGATGGAGAAATCTCTGGCCAGGTATTTACCCCAGGCTTAAATTCCTGTTCACTGATCAGTTGGGGGAGGCAAGGGTGGAGTTGTGCTCAACATTATAATACAATAAAGCACAAGAAGCAGCCTCTATACCCTCTCTTTGTAGAGGGGGAATTGAACCCCATCTGCCTGAACCCAGATCCAGGGGCCCTTTGCAGGGAAGTATCCCTAACCTACTCTTCCTGTGACCAGGGTGACAGAAGGTTAGCTGAAATTCCCAGTACACTGGAAATTCCCTCTATGAAGATTTATGGAAAGACAGAGGCAAGTCTCATGAAAGGTGGAGACATCACAGTGTATACCTCTTCCACTAAAAGGGCAATGGGCTGAAATTACAGATCCCGGTATCAAATCCAGCTTATGCTATTTGGGGTGTGAGCTGCACAAGTGAGGTACTACCTATCTGTCAAGTGATAATACCAAAGGCCAAGTCATATATATGAGAGAGGAGAATGACAGCTTTCAGACAAGAGCAGGACCTCTGGGGCAAAGAAGATATATGGTTGGGGAATTTCTACATCAAAGTACCTATTAGGAATTGGGACATAAGGGGCGGTTAGGTGGTGCAGTGAATAGAGCACCAGCCCTGGACTCAGGAGGACCTGAGTTCAAATCTGGTCTCAGACACTTAACACAAAAACTAACTGTGTGACCTTGGGCAAGTCACTTAACCCCAATTGCCCTGCCCTCCCCCCTCCAAAGCGCAAGAAAGGAAGGAAGGAAGGAAGGAAGGAAGGAAGGAAGGAAGGAAGGAAGGAAGAAAGAAAGAAAGAAAGAGAAAGAAAGAAAGAAAGAAAGAAATTGGAACATATATAATCCTTCTTTACAACTTGACTAATGTTTAATGTGAAAGTATTTGGAGATCCTATATTTGATTGCATGCTGCCATGGTGGGGGGGTAGGAGAGGGGAAGGGAGAAAATTTGAAACTCAAGGGATTGTGGAACTAAATGTTGTAAACTAAAAGCAAATAAATTTAAATTTTTAAAAAATTGGAACATGGCTAGGCAAGATGAATGACCAGAAAAGTGGCTGAGGTAAGCTGCAGAACGGGGTGGGGGTGGGGGGCAGCAAAGGCTATGCACTATACAATCAGAGGAGGAATCACAAAGTAGCAGCAGCACCAGCAGGGCTTCCTCAGGGGTTACTTCCCCAACTCCCATTTGCATTGGCCTGCCACCTCCCCAGAAAGCAGCTTACTATTATTCTCAGTGTTTTAGGCGTAACTGCGAGTCAAGCTACCCTACCAGTGGGCTCCTCATTACCAATGAATCGATTTCCATTATCTTTTAGAAAAGGGATTACAAAACAATCCCTCAAGCCAGGGGCACACATTACCTTTGCACACACAAGGTCCCTGAAGAAAATGAACTCAAACTCAAAGTACAATGGTGGTGAGCACAGGTGTAAAGAGCACATGTCACAAAGGGGTACCTCACAGGGCCTGGTACTGCCCCTACTGATAAGAAGTCTTCTTCTTTCTTAAGAGTCCTTATGAAGTTCTAGACATAGATCTCTGCTGAGCTCTGAGGACTGGTATCTCTATCAAGTCCACCATGATGGGTCTTGCTCCTGAAACTGTCACTGTCCTTTTCTTGCATCTCTCTCTGGTACTTCCTCGGTTGCTGGCCACTAACACTCTGACAATCACTATTATAGCCTTTAGTCACTAACAGGACTACTGATGAGAGTTATGAGTCCCCCAAGTTACTTAAAGGACCCCCCAAAAGGAATATTCTTTTGCCTAAGATCAGGAAAGAATAAACAAAAGAATAGGGGTTCCATGTGTTAATGGAAACATGATTGCTAGATGGAAAAGAGGCCAGGCACCATCCTGCTTCATATCTCTCAGGCTAAAGCTTATCACACTTCAGAATGGAGGCAGGAGAACAGAGGTTCAGTTTCTACTTTTCTCAGAAAACCTTTCTTTTGTCTTCAGTATGCGTCTCTCTGCTCTTGGCAGAGGATCAAATGAGATTAGTATTTGTAAAGTGCTTAGCACATGCTTGACCCATGGTAGGTATTTAATAAATACTTATTCCCTTCCTTCCTGACTGTATGGCATTTCCAACGATTCCAGTTTCTAAATAATTTGGTCATTGAGTAGGACATGGGGAAGAAAGTGAAACTCTTTCCTCACCATTACCTCCAAGGGCATTATCCTCTCCAGGGCCTTGGCAAAAGTTACTGGGATGGTAAATGGAGCCGCCAAAGGGTAATATAGTGATATGCACTATATGGGAACAATGGCAGTGTTGATTTGATCATGGTTCATAGCTCCAGGAGGGGGAGTAGACACAGGGGAAGACAAAAGAATATGCTTGCAAGATCAAAGCAGTTAGCAAGAAAAGGACCAGAGGGCATGGAGCCAAGATGGCGGAGTAGAAACAGTATGTCTAAGCCACTATTCCCCCAGATCACCTCCAAACTATGTAAAAGGGGACTCTGAACAACTTCTGGAGCCCCAGCACCCACAGAACAACACAGAGAAGCTAACCTCCCGCTGAGGACAGCCCAGCAGCCCTGCAGGAAGGACCAGTGCTGTGGTCTGGGAGCCCGCAGTGCAGTGGTGCAGAGCGCAGAGAGCCGAGCACAGCCGAGTGCCTGAGTTGGGTGGTTTTAGCCCCAGGGTGGCAGGGCCGGTGGCAGGGCCAGCGGCCAGCTAGAGGGACCCCAGAACACCAGCAGCTGTGGCGACTCCAGAATTATCAACATAGACATGCCTAGGACAAAGTGAGAGGTTAGTGCCCTGTGGACTTTCGGACCAGTATTTGGGGAATGCGTTGGCTTCCTCCCCTGGGGGCTAGAAGCCACTGAGGAGACGCCATTTTGCAGTTTTCAGAGGCAGCTCCAGCTCCTGGCCTGCAAACTGTAGGGAGATCCAGTGATGGGTCTTGGGGGGTAATCGCTCTTGCTTTAACCTCCCTGGATCTGGATTGTGATCTAGGGTGGAAGTCGTTGGTTGGTTTACAGCTTGCCAGAAATGGAAGTTGCCCCCCACACGTTCAGGACGAAAATTCCTCAATCTGGCCTTAAAGCCATAGTGTGGCAACAAGCCCAAAAGTCAAGTAATTAAGTGGCAACATGCCAAGGCAAGGAAACAGAAAAATGCAACCCTAGACTCCTATTTTGGGGGCATAGAGTGGGAAAAGGACTGTGAGGTCAGAAGTCCTGCTCCAAAAGCCCCAGGGGAACACATGAGCGGGTTGCAGGCCATAGAGGACCTTAAGAAGGACTTTAAAAATCAAATAAGAGAAGTGGAGGAAAAAGTGGAAAGAGAAATGAGAAGGATGCAGGAAAAGTATGAAATGAGGGTCAACAGCCTGACTGAGGAAAACAGCACCTTAAAAATAGACTAACTCAAATGGCAAAGGAGGCCCAAAAGGGCAATGAGGAGAAGAATGCCTTAAAAAGTCGAATTTGCCAGATGGAAAAAGAATCTCAAAAGTTCACTGAGGAGAATCATTCCTTCAGAATTAGACTGGAGCAAATGGAAGCTAATGACTTTATGAGAAATCAAGATCCTGTTAAGCAGATCCAAACAAATGAAAGATTAGAAGGCAATATGAAATATCTCATGGGAAAAACCACTGACCTGGAAAATAGATCCAGGAGAGACAATTTAAAAATTATCAGTCTACCCAAAAGCCATAATCAAAGAAAGAACCTAGAAATCACCCTTCAAGAAATTCTCAAGGAAAACTGTCTTGATGTTTTAGATCCAGAGGGCAAAATAGAGGTTGAAAGAATCCACAGATCACCTCCTGAAAAAGATCCCAAAAGAAAACTCCCAGGACTATTATAGCCAGGTTCCAGAATCCCCAGATCAAGGAGAAAATACTACAAGCAGCCAGGAAGAAACAATTTCAATATTGTGGAAACACAATCAGAATAGTACAGGACCTGGCAGCTTCTACACTGAGGGATTGAAGGGCATGGAATATGATATTCCAGAGGGCAAAAGAGCTGGGAATGAACCCAAGGGTCACCTACCCAGCAAAACTGAGTATTTTGTTTCAAGGGAAAATATGGTCATTCAGTAGAATAGAGGACTTTCAAGTATTCTTGAGGAAAAAACCAGAGTTGAATAGAAAATTTGGCATCCAGACGCAAGAAGCAAGAGATGCCTGAGAAGGTAATCAGGGAAAAAGAAATCAAAAGGAACTTATCAAAGTTGAACTATTTACATTCCTATATGGAAAAATAATAACAGTGACTGATGAAATCTTTCTCAGAATGAAAATAATAGAAGAAGGGTGTATGGTCACATGAATACATATGTGAATGTGTGTATATATGTTTACAGTTATACATGGATAGAGGGCATAGGTTGAATTTGTTGGGAAGGGAGGATACTTAAGGGGTGAAATTATGAGGTGAGAGAGGAAAGTGGCAAGAGGAGATGGGGAGAGACAGGGTAGGGTAAACTATCTCATGTAGAAGAAGCAAGGGGAAGTGGTTGTAAGGGGGTGGGGGGAAGAATAGGAAGGCAAAAAGGCAAAACCACACTCTCATTGAATTTGGTTCTGGGAGAGAATGACATACATACTAAATGGGATATCTCAACCTGCATCAGAATAGGGGGAAGGGGGATGAGAGGAGGGATGATGGATGGGAGGGCATCCTTGTGGGGAGAGGTGGTTGGAAGTACCCACTATAGAAGAGGGACAGGATCAAGTAGGGAATGGACCAGGTGGGGGGTGGCATGGGTGGGAGAGAATTATAAGCTGCCTTGTACAATATATCTACTATGGTAATGTTTTGCATAGCTAGACATGTACAACATATACTGAATTACTTATCTTCCCAGAGGGAATGGGTGACAAGAGAGGAAGGAAATGGATCTGAAATTCGAGGTTTTAAGATTAAATGTTTCAAATATATATAAATACTATTATTAATACTCTTTTGCTTGTAATTGGAAGATAAGATGTGCAGGCATTGGGACACAGAGATTCACCTTCCTCTAATGGAGAAGTCGAAGGGGGTATGGGAGAAGATATGGGAGAGAGCAGATTGGAGGAAACGATATCTTGTGGGACTGCTATTCTGGGAGGGTGGGTAGGGGAAAAACGGGGGAAAAATAATTGTAACTCAAAATTTGGCGGAAATGAATGATGTAAAACAGAAGTTAATAAAGCATTTGTTTAATAAAAGAAATAAAAAAAAAGAAAAGGACCAGAGAAAAGGACATGAAGTGCTTACTGTGCCTTTTTGTAAATCAATGTCTGGATGATTTAGTCACTGGCTGTTTCTCCAGATGGACAGTAGGGTTTGAACTGGGACACAATTGACTCACCTCCTTTCTGGTCATACAGATTCTTGGTAATGTCATTTATGTTACTTTCTTATATGAATCTTTGGTAATAAGTTATCAGTCACTTATATTGATTATAAATCTTTTCCATTGTTTCTTGGCTGTGTGACCCTGAGCAAATCACTTAACCTCTGTTTGCCTTGGTTTCCTCAACTACAAAATGAGGATAATAACAGCATCTGCCTCTGTAATGGAAATGCAAATTTACAGATCTTCCCTGCCCCTAGCTTAAGTGCACCTGGAGCCTGTGGTGGGAGGCTTGTTTTTCAGGGAAGCCCACACCTTGATACTTTGTGATTGGGCAGTGGGTCAAGGAGGTTGTTACATTCTCTGAGCCAGGAGAAGGCTATATAAACCCTGAGGAGAGGCTTTGCTTTGGGGCTCACTTTGAGAAGTGTTGTGTGATTTGACCAGATGAGACTCTGGGAAGCCGTTGTTGAGAGCTCCCCGGCTTTGAAAACCCAGATGTTGATGCTTCCCTCTCTGGTAACTGTGATTTGGTATTGATATAATGGTTGGACAGTTTGGAAGCCTGTCTGTTTGATCTGTAAGTTCTGTAACTCTGAAGTTCGGGGTGCTGACCTTTTCCCCCTGAACTAGGTAATGTGTGTTTGTTTGATTAAAGTAAGCTTGTTAACCCATTTTGAGTTGCTTTCCTTTTGAAAAGCAGATCTAAGAACCTGTGTTGGCAGCTACCCTGGGGATATTGGGGTGCTTGCTGCTACAAAATGGCGATGAGGGATGGGATCTGCTGAGTAAAAGGAAAGTATGGGGGCTGGGATAATTGTTTGTTTCCCAGTTGTGGTAGCTGTGATTGTGTGGAGCCATGGAGCAGGAGAGAAAGACCTGCATGCTAACTTCACTGAGCTGAGAGCAGGAATGGTGAGCTGCCTGCATGGAGACCTGTGGAGAAGCCAGGAGCTGCTGTCTTCTGCTGGAGGAGAAGGAACCCAGGAGTTTGGAGTTCAGCCACAGGACAAGATAAGGACTGTGTGGCAAAGCAGGGGCACTGAATGTGTTTCCTTGCTGCATCCCACAGTTTGGGACCCAGGGGGATGGACTTGTGACTATGGTGGGTGGGGTGAAGTGCCATGGACCCCAAGGACCCCACTTTGGTTTTGTTGCCTAGTTCCCTCTCTGGATTTGGAAGCAGGGGCTGGAGCAGTGTTATGGGAAGGACAACCCCCCCTCCTCCCAAGAGAACTTTATGTGATAATGCTTTGTATTTTGTGAATTGATGTGATAATGCTTTGTATTTTGTGTTTAACTACTCTTTATGTGATAATGCTTTGTATTTTGTGAATTGATGTGATAATGCTTTGTATTTTGTGTTTAAGGCCCAGTGGCCACTTTGGGAACTTTAGATGTACCTTGGAAATATGACTTAAGAGATGGTTAGTGCTAATTGAAATGTAAATTGTCTATGCTATGGGCATACTTAGTAAGACTTTACTGAATAAGTAACCAATTGTACTTTGAGATATTGTTACAGATAAGAGACTAATTGAGCTAATCAAGACTTTGCCCCACAAGTGGAAGACTTGTACTTTGAAAACTGATGTAACTGATTGAGTTAACTTAAGAGTGACTATTTTTTTGATTTTACTGATAAGTGGACTGAGTTAACATTTGCCCCATGAGTGGAAGACTTGGACTATTGTATTTTGAGATTATATTGTGATTTTCTTATGTACCTGGAAAATGTGACCTAAGAGATGTTTAGTGCTAATTCAAATGTAAATTGTGTATGCTATGGGCATGAAAGATCTTGGGGCCGAATGTAATGGAAATGCAAATTTAAAGATCTTCCCTGCCCCTAGCTTAAGTGCACCTGGAGCCTGTGGTGGGAAGAGGCTTGTTTTTCAGGGAAGCCCACACCTTGATACTTTGTGATTGGGCAGTGGGTCAAGGAGGTTGTTACAATCTCTGAGCTAGGAGAAGACTATATAAACCCTGAGGAGAGGCTTTGCTTTGGGGCTCACTTTGAGAAGTGTTGTGTGATTTGACCAGATGAGACTCTGGGAAGCCGTTGTTGAGAGCCCCCCGGCTTTGAAAACCCAGATGTTGATGCTTCCCTCTCTGGTAACTGTGATTTGGTATTGATATAATGGTTGGACAGTTTGGAAGCCTGTCTGTTTGATCTGTAAGTTCTGTAACTCTGAAGTTCGGGGTGCTGACCTTTTTCCCCTGAACTAGGTAATGTATGTTTGTTTGATTAAAGTAAGCTTGTTAACCCATTTTGAGTTGCTTTCCTTTTGAAAAGCAGATCTAAGAACCTGTGTTGGCAGTCACCCTGGGGATATTGGGGTGCTTGCTGCTACAGCCTCACAGAGTTGCTGTGAAGATCAAATAGTATTTTCAAAACAATTAGCACAATGTCTGGAACAGAGTAGTACTACATGAATGTTCATTCTATTCCTTTTGGATCACCTGCATTCGTGATTCTTCTGAGTTGTTCTTAATTCACAAGTCATATAACACTGCACAGGAAAATAATGGTGTTACAAAGATAGGCTTTTGTGGTAGGAAGCTTCTTGGGATCATCAAAAGTGCAATGTATTTCCTTAAATATGATCCAACTCATTCTCCTTTTCCTCTAATTCTGGGCCCATCCAGATATACATACTGATAAACTAAGTAACTGGACTGCCCATTCATCTGTATGTCATAATCTGCATTCTTCCTTCATTTGGTTTTCCTGCATGAATTGCTAGGCTGCTTCTCTTCTGAGAGGCTATGGATCTTATTGAGGAGGCCCTGTAGTGTTTAGTGAACCATGAAACCTCCCTAAGCATCTAACTTAAATAGAGAAAATAATCTGTTTCTTCGAAATGCAGCTCAAAGAGGCAATAATTGGAAAATGGGAATAGGTCCTATCACCTGAAAGAACACATAAATCTAAATAAGTATTACAAGTAGGATAGCTGTAAAGAAAAAGCAAGAACACTCCAGGCATAGGGGAGAGTCTATACAAAGGAGAAAAGAGATAGAATATTATATTTGGAAAACAGCAGTCAAGGAGCATTTTAAAATTACCTCTTATGTACCTAGAAATGGAGAAGAAATTATTGATACAAAAACAAGGAAAGAAACAATCTCTACTCTTAAGGAACTTACATTCTAACATAGGCCAATCAGGAAGCAACAATAAAAGTGTTTGAGGGAAGACTAATGTGTAATCAACCTGGAAAGAGGGGCTAGAGCTAAACTGTGAAGGGCTTTAAAAACCAGAGGTAACTCTATTTTATCCTAATGGCAATGGGTATGAATGACTGAATATGTTTATTATTATCAAGTGTTTATTATGTGCTGGTCATTGTACTAAAGGCTGAACATAAAAAAACAAAAACAAGCAAGCCAGACAGGCCCTTTCCTCAAGGAGTTTATATTCTAATGGAGAATGCAACACATAAAAGAAGACCTATAGTTGGAAAGGGGGAAGGAAGAAGGTGAAATGATTAGGAAGTGGTGTGTTGTGTATGTAAAACAGTTCATACACATAGTTATTATTATCAATAGTATCAAGATGCAAATATCACACTGCATGTGCCTTCCTGGTCTCAGTGTAGAACGGATGAACTTTCTAGGTACAGAATAAGAGACATATTGCCAGATGTGGTAAATGTGTTGATTTGTTTTGTTTAGTAGTTCTTTGTTGTTGGTAGGATTCCAATGGGGTGAGAGAGAAAGAATTACTAAAATTATAGGAAAATAAAACATTTATTTACTCAATATTCAAATAGATCTGTGATCTTCAAAAGTTCACTCCAACAAATCGCCCATGCCTGACTTTTCTCTGGGATTTTTTTTCCATGTTCTTGCATAAATCAACCACAGGGAGTTCACTTGTTGCAGCCTTCCTTAATTTCTCCTGATATTTTGAGGGTACCAGTATAATATTCTGGTTGCCTACCTGCCATTTCTCACCCTCAACACATGATAAATCCATTTTCTCTATCTTTCAGTTCCCTGTGGATATGTTTTACTCCTATTCTTTTTTTGAGTGCCTGATTGCCTATATATTGTAATCTGCACACACTCACAACATACCTCTTTATTGCCCTCTATGTGATATTCATTTTTAATTCCTTAAGTACTGCTGTATTCCATGTCTCACTGCCATACAACAATATCAACAGTATAATGGCATTAAAAGATGGCCATCTGCTTCCATGGATTGTTTAGGCTCATTAAAGAAGTTTTGCCATTTTAAAAAGGCAATCCATTCTATTATCCTTCTCCTGTTCAACTCTGAGGTAATCTATATTGTCATCTCCAGACAGGCATACTAATGGACAGATTCTATAGCTTCTCTATACAAATGCATGTTATAATCTTGGCAACAGACATACTCTCTCTTCCATATGTGGATGGTCACACTAGACTCCTTTAGGTGGCTATGGGTGATGCAACTGCCACAATATCACCTATAAAAAGGATCACTGGGAGAACCTCATCCATAGGGAATCCCTCTTCAACTTGGACTTGCAATGGATCTTCTCTATCACAATGATGAATGCCTGTCACAACAAGCATACTTTCCCTCATTTTATGCCTTACCTGATATGGTAAGAAGGTCATTGAACAAGACTGTTTATATGGATATCTTTCAAGGAATCTTGAATGACTTTGATGTATGGAAAGAAGACACTTTTTGATAAAGAGCCTGTAAGGCAGCATTTTGTTTTACTGAATCAAAAGTTGTGGATGTTTAGGTAACCAATAAGCAATAAGCAGATGGGATATTATATTCTTTATATATTTTACTTAGTTGTAAAATGAAATTTAAAAAAATTTTAAATGATGTAGGGTTCTTTAAAAAAAAATACTAACACTTTACCAATAGGTGTCATAATCTAACCCACAGAATCATAGACAAAGTTAGGAAAGATCTAGATGGCAGAGTAGAAGCACAGACTTGGAATAAGCTCCCTCTCCAATCACTTCCAATACATGTAAAAAAAATGACTCTAAACAAATTTTAGAGCTACAGAACCCACAAAGTGACAGAGAAAAACAAATCTCCTGTGGAAGGCAGCCCAGAAGGTTCAAAGGAAGGGTCTATCACACCAGGCTAGGAGCCCAGCACAGTCCTGCATGAGCCGCACAGTTCTGGCCCCTGGGCTGCCCCGTCCAGTGGCACAGACCAGCCAAAGCAGACTTCAGGAGAGTGAATCACCAGCAGCTGTGGTGGTTTCCAGACTTCTCAACCCAGAAACACCAAATAAAAAGTAAAAGGTCAGTGGGGAACTCTATTGGAACAGGGGACAGAAGAGCATGGTCTGGCCCCTGCCCCCAGGGCAAGAAGTGGCGGAGCTACAGCAGCTGCAGCTGCTGCCACATGGCTGCCCCTAGACCTCCTGGCCTACAGATTGTAGGGAGACCAAGTGATCATTCAGAGGGCAATCACTCTTGCTGCTTGGATATGGATTGTGGTCTTGGGTGATGGTCCTGGGATATGTGGCCACTGTATCAGAACTTGTGGGGGCTACAGAGAGGGCACCCTCCTAATAGTTCTAGCAGCTGTGAAAACCCCAGTGATTTGGGACATAGCTCTCTGTAATCTGGAAGCAGAGTTCTACCATGACAAAGAGCTCAAAAGTCAAGTAATTGGCTGGCAAGATGATGAAGCAGAGGAAGCACAATCATACCATAGAATCCTTTTTTGGAGACAAAAAGGAACAAAGCATGGAACAGGAGGAAGACAATGAAGTCAGAACTCCTGCATCAAAAGCTTCCAAGAAAAATATGAATTGGTTACAGGCTAGGGAGGAACTCAAGAAAGATTTTGAAAATCAAGTAAAAGAAGTGGGGAAAAAATTGGGAAGAGAAATGAGAATGATGCAATAATGAAAAGCAAGTCAACAGCCTGCTAAAGGAGAACCCCAAAGATACTGAAGAAAATAACACCTTAAAAAACAGACTAACTCAAATGGCAAAAGAGGCCCAAAAAGCCAATGAGGAGAAGAATGCCTTAAAAAGCCAAATTTGCCAGATGGAAAAGGAATTTCAAAAACTCACTGAAGAGAATAATTCCTTCAAAATTAGATTGGAGCAAATGGAAGATAGTGACTTTATGAGAAATCAAGATACTATTAAACAGATCCAAAATAGAAGGCAATGTGAAATATCTCATTGGAAAAACTACTGACCTGGAAAATAGATCCAGAGGAAATCATTTAAAAATTATTGGACTACCTGAAAGCCATGATCAAAAAAAGAGCCTAGACAACATCTTTCAAGAAATTCTCAAGCAAAATTGCCCTGATATTCTAGAACCAGAGGGCAACATAGAAATTGAAAGAATTTAGTGATCCCCTCTTGAAAAAGATCCCCAAAAGAAAACTCTTAGGAATATTATAGCCAAATTCCAGAGTTCCCAGGTCAAGGAGAAAATACTGTAAGCCGCCAGGAAGAAACAATTCAAATATTGTGGAAACACAATCAGGATAACACAAGACCTAGCAGCTTCTACCCTAAAGGATCAATGGGCTTGGAACATGATATTCTGGAGGTCAAAGAAGCTAGGATTAAAACCAAGAATCACCTACCCAGCAAAACTGAGTACAATGCTTCAGGGGAAAATATGGCCATTCAATGAAATAGAGGATTTTCAAGCATTCTTTTTTTTTTTTTTAAAGCAATTGGGGTTAAGTAACTTGCTCAAGGTTACACGGCTAGTCATTATTTACGCGTGGGTGCTCATTTTCTGAGGCCGGATCTGATCTCGGGTCATCCCAGCTCTGAGGCCGGCGCCTAGCCGCCCCTTTAGGGCAATTGGGGTTAAGTAACTTGCCCAAGGTTACACAGCTAGGTTTTTTTTTTTGTTTGTGTGGATTAAGTGTCGGAGGCCGGCTCTGAACTCAGGTCCTTCTGACTCCAGGGCTGGTGCTCTATTCACTGCGCCACCTAGCTGCCCCGGATTTTCAAGCATTCTTGATGAAAAAAACAGAGCTGAACAGAGAATCTAACTTTCAAATACAAGAAGAGAAGCATGAGAAGGTAAACAGGAAAAAGAAATCATATGGAACTTATTAAAGTTGAACTATTTAAATTCCTATAAGGAAAAACTATAATCGTAATTCATGAGACTTTTCTCAGTATGAGGATAGTTGAAGGGAATATATATGTATAGGAAGGTGTGTGTGTGTGTGTATGTGTGTGTGTATATATATATAAATATATATGTGAGTGTGGGCATATGTATATACACGTATATGTAAGAGAGTATAGGATCAGTTGAATATGAAGTGATGATTTCTAAAAAATAAAATTAAGAAGTGAGAGAGGAGTTTGTTGGGAGAAGGAGAAATGTAGAGTTAAATTAGGATAAATTATCTCATATAAAAGAGGCAAGAGAAAATTGTTATAATGGAGGGGAAGAGCAGGAAAGTGAAAGGGAATGGGACAACCTTATTCTCATTGAATTTGGTTTAAGGAGGGAATAACATACATACTCAATTGGGTATTCTACCCTACAAGAAAATAGAGGAGAAGGGGATAAGAGGGGGGATGATAGAAGGGAGGGCAGATTGGGGGAGAGGGTAGTTAGAAGCACATATGTTTGAAATGTGACAGGGTCAAAGGAGAAAATAGAATGGGGGGGAGGATAGGATGGAGGAAAATATGGTCTTTCACAATATAACTACTATGGAAATGTTTTGTGTAACTACACATGTACAACCTATATTGAATTGCTTATTTTCCCAGTGGGGTGGGTGAGGAGGGAAGAAGGGAAAAAAATTTGGAACTCAAAGTTTTAAAAATAAATGTTCAAAATTTTTTTGTTGTTCTTGTGGTTGGTTTTTTTTTTTACATGCAACTGGGAAATAAGATATACAGTACGGGGGTATAGAAATCTATCTTGCCCTACTAGAAAGTTAGGGGGGGATGAGGGAGGATATAAGAGAGAACAGATTGGGGCAAGGGGTATTCAGCATGCCTGCTATTTTTGGGTGGGGGCAGGGGAAAGACGGGGAGAAAAATTTGTAACTCAAAATCTTGTGGAAATGAAGGTTGAAAACTAAAAATAAATAATAAATTGGGAAAAAAAAGTTAGGAAAGTCCTAAGAGTTCCTCTAGTCAAACCCTCTTACTTACCAGATGAGGATACCATGGGACAGAGATGTAAAGTAGGTTACTTAAGATCACACCAGAAGTGGTAGAGTTTGGACTAGAACCCAGGTCCCCTGACTCTAGTCTAAGAATTGTTACATTATCTTATATAGCTCACAACTTGAAAACTGAATCTTCAACTTCTATTACAAATTTAGTGGTTTAAGAATAATGGATGAAAAAATGAAATATAGGGAAAGATAAAAAAAAACCTTAAAATATCATATATGGCTCACATTGATAGTGCTTTAAAATTTGCAAAGCACTTTGCTTACCACCCTGTCAATAGTTATTGCAAGTGTTTTTGGTTCTCTCTCTCTCTCTCCCCACTAATATACGCATAGGAAAATAAAAAGTATAGAGACAGAACTAAGAATTCTGGAATCTAAGGCACATTCATTTGAGGTTAGGGATGAAGATGGAAAAGGAAGTCTAAGGTGTGGTTACTCCTTTGTGAGGTTCCTGTAGACTAGAGACAGAAGTCATGTTGGGTGAGGAAGCTGAAGAACTAGGAGACAAAAGTATTTTAAGTAGGCAGGGGTTGAGGTGGAGAAGAAGGTAACCGAGGTTTAACATAAACATATGGGGTGGTAGTGGAATAGAATGACCTGAAGATCCACTGAAGTCAACAGCAAAGATCTGGACAGGATGAAGTGGCTCTTACTATATCATTATAACCTTCTTCCCTCAATTTTATGCTTCTGTACTCTCTTCCATTTCACACTCTGTTAAACACAGAATTGCTCCTTGTGGGGAGCCAAGCCCACCCAGGGACCCCTGCCCTTCTGTAGCAGAGTCTGAGACAGTGATAGAGAGGAGCCCTGCCAGCCAGCAGCAGAGCAGAGAAGGAAAAGTTAGGTGAAAAGATAGACTTCAAAAGAGATACTTACCCAGAGGTTGACAATCATAAATAAGACAGGACTCCAGTATGGTAGAAAACAGAGTCAACTTTATTCAGCTAAAAGTCCTATATAAATATATACATATATATATATATATATATATATATATATATATATATATATATATATACACACATATATATATAGTGTGAAACTGCATAGTCATCATAAGCTACTACCTTTGGGATTACACCATTGCCCTAGTTCCCATTAGTCTCATATGTGACGACCCTGTACTCTATCCTTGTTATCAGGGCACGAGTTCTGGGCAGGATGTTCCAAACCTCCCTAAATCTCCCTAGAACAGGATGGAGTGGTTTCAAGGCTTCTAGTTAATACTACATTGCTACATTATGCTAGTTTCCCCTGAGAACACTGTGAGCATCCTTGTTCCCAAGCCAGGAGTGGTACCACACTTCTCACAGGGATGTGAAGCCCATGCCTGTGAACCTTCCTGGGGGATGGGGAACCAATCCGGGCCTGTTTAGCAGGGTCTTATGCTGAGAGGGCTTATTCAGACATCAGGGTCAGAGCCCCACTGGCCATGGTCCTCAACAGCTCCTGAATTATATAATAAGTAGTGGAGTAAGGGTTTGAGCCCAAGCCTTCTGGCTCTGAGTCCAATGTTGTTTCCACTATACCGTGATACCTTTACACTATAGCATGCTGCCTCTTTTAATAAAAAGGAAGTGTTCCATAGACAGAATATAGAAAATAAGACTTAAGGGGAATGTATGTCCCATAGGTAATAGACAGAGGAGGATGATAAACATCTACTAGATTATCACTAATTATACTATGTTTACATATGAGAAACAAGAGGAACACTGCACCAGAGATAGGAACCAATAAAGAATATTAATTCCAAAGTCAGAAATCAGACTGAACATTGTTTTAACATATAATTTGGCATGTTTAGCCGAGGTAAAAAACTGAATTCCTGTTATCAAGGGATCATACTGTCTCACATTTGAAAGGCACATCACAGTCATTTACTTTAATATACACCTTGAACAGAATCCCCTCTTCAATATTCCTAAGAAGTAATCAACCAGTCTCTACTCATAGACTCAGGAATGGGGAATTCACAATGTACTGAGGCAGCCCATTCTAATTTGGAGTAACTCTCACTGTCAAGAAATGTTTCCTTTTAACAGGCTGAAATTTGTGTTCCACACATTATTCTTAGTTCTGCCCTCTGGGACCAACCACACAAAATCTGGTCTCTCTTTCATGAGATGGTCATTTAAATACTTTTAAGATAGCTATCATGCCTCCCCTAAGTCTTTTCTTCTCCATGTTAAACAATCACCAATTACTTCAACTGATACTTGCATTGCATGGTCTCCAATCCTTAGCCATCTTGGTTTGCCCTCTTCTGTGTATACAACAGCTTGCTACTACTCAAACTAATCTATGGCTTCATTTGCTGGATGCTCCCTTCAACAGTACAGTTCATAATGCATTTATGTCTACTCATTCTCTGAGATCTTATTTACAAATGTACTTGTCTGTCTGTACTGTGGATAGCAGATATACACAATGATGGATGTGCTCTATGTGTTGTCCATCCAACTACAAGTCATTATCTGGGCAAATGACATTATTTAGTCTTTTCTATGTGTTTGATCAGGTTTTCTTTCAGTGACTAGATCTCATCTAAAAGACTCTTCATTGTCCCAGGGATTGATGCAATCAGCACAGTGGTGATATTCTTGAAAATGTGTATCATGACAAGATTACCAAGGGGCTCACGAAATATTTTCTATCTCTTCTAGATATGCAATAAAACCAACCTGCATATCTGACTTTTCAAGGAGACCTTGGGAGCTATTCTTTCATTTATCCATAATTTCCTTTGTTTTCTGGTTTCATTTATGTTGAGAACGTCAATATTAATATGACTTAGTTTTGATAATATGCTTACTCATTGGTCACAGGGCAAAGATTTCACTTTAGATTATGAACAGCTAAGTTAACATTGACAAATGATCTAAAATTGTCACTTGCCACCATTTCTGCTCTTCTGTTAACAATACTAAAGAAGGGAAAAGAGGCTACATAGGACTGGGAGTTGTTTTAAAATTTTTGTTTCATAAATTGTCGTGACTAAAATTTATTACCAAGTGGTCAACCTACTGGTGATGAAACTCTTTGGACTTAGCTAGGCTGGTCCTTACAAAGCAAACATACTTTGCTGCCTTTTGGAATAGTAAGACCTGCCAAAGCTTGTACCCTACTGGCATAGCCACTAACAACTCAGGGTCACTATCATATCACAATGACGCATTGGAAACAGACTTTGTGCATCAGATCCTTAGACTGAGTAAAAACTAAAAGGCAGATGTGCAAGCCTTTCTACCATTATTTGTTATTGCTTCTCATAACTACCATAGGTATGAGCTAAACTAGAACACCCATCATTGTCCAAACATTTACCTTGGGTCACATTCTTCTTGGAGTACGTTCCTCTTCTGTCCCATTTCTGCCTATTGAAATTGTATCTGTACTTTCCAAGGTGCAACTCAAATTCCACCTCATGCTATAACATCTTTCCCAGTTCCATCAAATAAAAGGGAGCTCTTCCTCTTCTGACACCCCCACTTAGTACTTGCTTTGTACCTGTACCATCGTGTATATCTGGTATCCAAAGTACAAGGTACCTTTGTACACTTAAAACATTCTGTTATGAATATATATATATATATATATATATATATATATATATATACACCTAACATTCTGTTATAAGTATTATAATTACCTCTGTACAGCTCTTACCTCCCTCAAGTTAGACAGTAAATTCATTAAAGGTATAATCCAAGACTATGTCTTTAATCCTCTTTGTATATTTTCTTTGCTTATATTTGCTCAATGAATATGATTTGATATGGCATAAGTAAGTGAACAGAACTAGGAGAACAATTTATACAATAACGACTATATATTGCAAAGAAAAACAAATTTAAAAGACTTAAGAACTTAGATCTATGCAATGACCAGTCAAAATTCTAGAGGACTGATAAAGAAGCATGGGAATCCATTTTCTGACAAAGCATGCAAGGACAAAAATGACATACATTTTCAGACCAATGTAGGAATTCATTCTGACTATACATATTTCTTACATGGGTTTTGTCTTACTTTTTTTTGGAGTTAGGAAATGAGTAGAAGGGAGAATAAACTAGGAATGAGGTAGTTCCCCAAAAAGGGAAACAAAGAAAAGAGGGTCATTGAAGTTTTCACTGCAACAAGTGGAATTTAGTTTCTGTATTCAAACTTATGAAACATTAAAATGGATTATTAAAATAGGTAAAGAAATATCATTTAGATATTTGGGGGGGAGGTTAAAAAATAATAAAATAACAAAAATATTGCTTTGAGGAAAATGAGAAAGCTCACTAGATGTTGTCTCTTCTGCTCCCATAATTATGTATTCAGGAAAGTTACACAGTGGAAAGTTTGCCTGTTATCTTCTTTTGAATGTGAGCTGTCACTCAAAGTACCATTCAGTGATTTGGAACAATAAATGCAACAGCACTCAATTCAGAAGCAATAGTATACCTTCTTCCCAGAGGTGATTAAGTATTGGAACAAGACTAATGATTAATTTAGCGTAGTACAGGTAAATTCTAAATGCTACTGTAGAGAATACATCTCCTTAAATGCTTAACTTGCTATCCGGGACTGACTTGACTTGCACTAAAGAGAATACATCTCATTATATTCAGCTTATAGTCAACAGAACAACATCAGTGAAAGCTTCACTTGAGGCTAGTTAGGCTTCAAACAATCACAACATTTAACAACTGATTTCTCAACGGGTGCTTGTAGTCCCTAGAGGGTACAAATGCAAACTGCATTACCATCTTTACTCCTACGTGGGCATGTTAGACAAAATGGCAATACTAGGACAAATTGCCCAATATGGAAAAATAAGACCAAGACCAACAACATACAGATCAATCAGGCCAGGGTCTAGGATAAAACAGCCCAAAGATATCCCTTATAAGCCTCCACAGTAAACCTTGGTCCTTGAATTTACACAAGACAGATCTTTGGTATACCTGGCCAAAGTATTAACAACTTACATATGTAAATGAAGCAAGAAGTCAGTCAACAAGCATTTATTAAGTGCTTATAACGTGCCCATGAATGTGCTAAGCCCTGGAGACATAAAGAAAGGCAAAAATAAGAGGCCTGCTCTCAAGGAGATTGAATTCTAACGAAGGAGACAACATATGAAAAAAAATGAACATACAAGATACACAAAGCAAATGGAAGATAATATTAGGGCAAACACA
The DNA here is from genome assembly GCA_011680675.1 of Gymnobelideus leadbeateri. Taxonomy (NCBI): domain Eukaryota; kingdom Metazoa; phylum Chordata; class Mammalia; order Diprotodontia; family Petauridae; genus Gymnobelideus; species Gymnobelideus leadbeateri. The sequence continues at coordinate 144,109 of WOXC01006736.1, forward strand.
CTCACAATGGGGGGGAAAAGGAAAGGTTACTGCAGAAAACACACATTGCCCTATACTAACACTATGATCTATGTAAAAAGGAAAACAGCCTAAAACTTCATAACCAGAAAAATTTAACTGATTCTGCTTGTAGGTCTCTTCCAAAGAGACAGACCAGAATTGTGAGTAATTTCCATCCCACACAGTATCCTGCCTTTGAGGTAAGGGAAGAAAATGCCATTCTATCCAACTGGGTCTTCTTGGTCTCCAGTATCCCTTGGAAGAGGAGAAATACATTTCATGGTGTTTCAGACCTCCAGGAAAAAGGAGAAGAACCATTCCATCGAGTTTTAGTCTGATTTCCTGCCTTGGAAAGAGAATAAAACCATTCCTTCAAATCTTAGCACTTATTCCTAGGTCTGAACCTCTAAGCTCTGAGAGAACTTCACCTTAAAGTCAATGGATGTGGCCTCATGGACCATAAAAACTTAGCTTACCTCATTTCTCAATGATTAACAAACTCATCCAAGGGCACTCCTTCTCCATCCCAGTGACGCTGAACTTTCATTCAAATTTTGGTTCAGTCCTCCATTGCACTATACCATATTCCCATTCCCCCCCCAACCCAACCTCAGCAGTGACCCACTCTTATCTGTCCCTTCTATTGTGCTCTCTGGAATGATTGCTTTATAGGCATCTTGCTTTTCATCTTTCCCACTCCTTTCATCTTCTGGCTCTCACTGAGACCTGGCTCCCTCCTGATCAGAGAGCCTCCATGGCCTTCCTCTCTAGTACTAATTGTACTTTCACTCATCCCCTAACTCACTGGCCAAAGTAGCAAATTTGGAATATTCCTTGCTTCCCATGCCACTTTCAGGTTTTCCCTTTACCAACAATAATCTCCCACTAAATCCAGGGCAACCTCTAGTCGTCCTGATCTATATCTTGCCACTGGACCTGGATGGCTCCAGAGGAGAGAGTGAGGCTGGTGTCTTTGTACAGCCCTGCCTCACTTAAACCCAACCACTTGCAAGTCAAGACATCACCTTTCTGATGTCACTGGTCCTTTTCAAGGACAAACAATAAACAACCCACAACTACCACACAATCAAAATAGTTACTGTTGTCTAATGAACTTTAGGATACTTCTTTCCTTAATGAGTCCCAGTGCCTGGCTCTTTTGTTTTTTCTCTTATCCCCAACCCCTGCATTCATTTTAGAGAACTTTGATATACATACTGATATTCCTTCAAACACCCTGACATCACATAACCTTAATCATTTCACATGATGTACTTTTCTTTTTTTCTTTTTTATTTATGAGTTTACATCATTCATTTCCACAAGATTTTGAGTTACAAATTTTCTCACCATTTTCCCCTACCCACCACCCCAAAACAATGATCCCACTGAATATCCCCTCCCCCAATCTGCTCTTTCCCATAACTTCCCCGATTCCCCCTCCGACTTTCCAATAGGGCACGGTAGATCTCTATGTCCCAGTGCCTGTATATCTTATTTTCCAGTTACATGTAAAATAATAATAGTATGGTATCTATCTATCTATGGTATATATATGTATGTATTTACACATTTGATTTTAAAACTTTGAATTCCAGATTCTTTCCCTTCCTTGTCATCCACCCTTACTGGAAAGATAAGCAATTCAATACAGGTTGTACATGTGTAGCTATGCAAAATATTTCCATAGTGGATATATTGTGAAAGACTGACTATATTTCCCTCCATCCTATCCCACTCCCCACTTGTTCTATTCTCTACTTTGATCCTGTCCCTTTTCAAAAGAAGATGCTTCCCCCTTCCCTCCCCCCTGGCCTGCCCTCCCTTCCATCATCCCCCCTCTCATCCCCTTTCCCCCTACTCTCCTGTAGGGTGAGATACCCTATTTAGTGTGTATGTCATTTCCTGCCTAAGCCAAATTCAATGAGAATAAGGTTGATTCATTCTCTTTTGCCTTCCTGTTCTTCCCCTCCATTGTAACCATTCTCCCTTCCTCTTCTATATGAGATAATTTAACCAATTCTGTCTTGCCCCATCTCCTCTCATTATATTCTTCTCTTACCTCCTAATTTCACCTTTTAAGTACCATCCCTTACTATTAAATTGGTCCTGTGCCCTCTGTCTATGTATACCTGTACACATATATATACACACTCACATATGTATTCATATGCCCATATAACCTCCTATATGGACATATATATGTGTGTATATATATATGTGTATATATATATATATATATACATATATATATATATATATATACACACACACACATACATACACACACACATACACACACATATTTCTATTCCCTTCAACTATTCTCATACTGAGAAAGAGTTTCATAAGTTAAAATTATTGCTTTTCCATGTAGGAATGTAAATAATTCAACTTTGATAAGTTCCTTATGATTTCTTTTCCCTGTTTACCTTTTCATGCTTCTCTTGCTTCTTGTATCTGAGTATCAAATTTTCTATTCAACTCTGGTTTTTTCATCAAGATTGCTTGAAAGTCCTTGATTTCACTGAATGACTATATTTTCCCCTGAAACATGATACTCAGTTTTGCTGGGTAGGTGATTCTTGGTTTTAATCCCAGCTCCTTTGACCTCTGGAATATCATATTCCAAGCCCTTCAATCCCTCAGTGCAGAAGCTGCCAGACCCTGTGTTATCCTGATTGTGTTTCCACAATATTCAAATTGTTTCTTTCTGGCTGCTTGTATTATTTTCTCCTTGATCTGGGAACTCTGGAACCTGGCTATAATATTCCTAGGAGTTTTCTTTTGGGGATCTTTTTCAGGAGGTGATTGGTGAATTCTTTCAACCTCTATTTTGCCCTCTGACTCTAAAACATCAGTGCAATTTTCCTTGAAAATTTCTTGAAGGATGATTTCTAGGTTTTTTTTTTTTGATGATGGCTTTCAGGTAGTCCAATAATATTTAAATGATCTCTCCTGGATCTATTTTCCAGGTCAGTGGTTTTTCCAATGAGATATTTCACATTGCCTTCTATTTTTTCATTTGTTTGGATCTGTTTAATAGTATCTTGATTTCTCATAAAGTCACTAGTTTCCATTTGCTCCAATCTAATTCTGAAGGAATGATTCTCTTCAGTGAGCTTTTGAGATTCTTTTTCCATCTGGGAAATTTGGCTTTTTAAGGTATTCTTCTCCTCATTGCCTTTTTGAGCCTCTTTTGCCTTTTGAGTTAGTCTATTTTTGGGGGGGGGTTAACAAGCTTACTTTAATCAAATAAACATATATTACCTAGTTCAGGGGGAAAAGGTCAGCACCCCGAACTTCAGAGTATACAGACAGATGAAGCAGACAGGCTTTCAAGCTGTCCAACCATTATATCAATACCAAATCACAGTTACCAGAGAGCGAAGCATCAACATCTGGGTTTTCAAAGCTGGGGGGCTCTCAACAGCTGCCCAGAGTTTCATCTGGTCAAATCACACAACACTTCTCAAAGTGAGCCCCAAAGCAAAGCCTCTCATCAGGGTTTATATAGCCTTCTCCTGGCTCAGAGAATATAACAACCTTCTTGACCCACTGCCCAATCACACAGCATCAAGGTGTGGTCATTCCTGAAAACCAAGCCTCCTATCACAGGCTCCATGTGACCACATTCAGCCTATTAGGAGGCAGAGTATATTTTCAAATTAAAGAAGGTTCTCAGAGTCACTTAAGCCAATTAAAGGGCCTAGGGGCAGGGAAGATCTTCAAATCTGCATTTCCATTACATTCAGCCCCAAGATCTTTCATGCCCATAGCATACACAATTTATATTTGAATTAGCACTAAAACATCTCTTAGGTCACATTTTCCAGGTACATAAGAAAATCACAATATAATCTCAAAGTACAATAGTTTAAGTGGGGCAACTGTTAACTCAGTCACTTATCAGTAAAATCAAAAAATTGTCACTCTTAAGTTAACTCAATCTTCACATCAGTAATTTCAAAGTACATGGTCAAAGTCTTCCACTCATAGGGCAAAGTCTTGATTAACTCAATTAGTCTCTTATCAGTAACAATATCTCAAAGTATAATCAGTCACTTATTCAGTAAAGTCTTACTAAGTATGCCCATAGCATAGACAATTTACATTTCAATTAGCACTAACCATCTCTTAAGTCATATTTTCAAGGTACATCTAAAGTTACCAAAGTGGCCACAGGGCCTTAAACAAAGTACATTGCATAATCACATCAATTCAAAACAAGAGTCCAAATAAAGTTCTCTTGGGAGGAGGGGGGTGTCCTTCCCATAACACTGTTCCAGCCCCTGTTTCCAAGTCCAGAGAGGGGGCTGGGCAACAAAACCAAGGTGAGGTTCTTGGGGGTCCATGGCACTTTACCCCACCCACCATAGTCATAAGTCTATCCTCCCCCTGGGTCCCAAACTGTGGGATGCAGCAAGGAAACACATTCAGTGCCCCTGCTTTGCCTCACAGTCCTTATCTTGTCCTGTGGCTGAATTTCAAGCTCTCCTCCAGCAGAAGGCAGAAGCTCTTGGCTTCTCCACAGGTCTCCATGCAGGCAGTTCACCATTCCTGCTCTCAGCTCAGTGAAGTCAGCATGCAGGCCATTCTTCTCTCCTGCTCCATGGCTCCACAGAATCACAGCTACCACAACTGGGAAACAAACAATTATCCCAGCCCCCATACTTTCCTTTTACTCAGCAGATCCCATCCTTCATCGCGATTTTGTAGCAGCAGCACCCCAACATCCCCAGGGTGGCTGCCAACACAGGTTCTTAGATCTGCTTTTCTAAAGGAAAGCAACTCAAAATGGGTCAACAAGCTTACTTTAATCAAACAAACATATATTACCTAGTTCAGGGGGAAAAGGTCAGCACCCCAAACTTCAGAGTATACAGATAGATCAAATAGACAGGCTTCCAAATTGTCCAACAATTATATCAATACCAAATCAGAGTTACCAGAGAGGGAAGCGTCAACATCTGGGTTTTCAAAGCCAGGGGGCTCTCAACAGCTGCCCAGAGTCTCATCTGGTCAAATCACACAACACTTCTCAAAGTGAGCCCCCGTTAGTCTATTTTTAAGGTGTTATTTTCTTCAGTCAGGTTGTTGACTCTCATTTCATAATTTTCTTGCATTGTTCTCATTTCTTTTCCCAATTTTTCCTCCACTTCTCTTATTTGATTTTAAAAATCCTTCTTAAGCTCCTCTATGGCCTGTAATCAGCTCATATTTTTCTTGGAAGCTTTTGGTACAGGAGTTCTTTGTTGTCTTCCTCCTGTTCCATGCTTTGATCCTTTTTGTCTCCAAAATAGGAGTGTAAAGTCAGTTTGCTCTGCTTACTTTGCTTCCTTTGCTTGCTCATGTTGTCACTCAATTACTTGACTTTTGAGCTTTTTGCCACAGTAGAACTCTGCTACCAGAAATGGGAGCTTTGTCCCAAATCACTGGGGGTTTTGCAGCTGCTAGAGCTATTAGTTGGGTGCCCTCTCTGAAGCCTCCACATGCTCTGGAAAACTGGTCACACACCCCAGGACCTCCACCCTAGACCACAATCCAGATCCAAGTAGGTTAAAGCAAGAGCAATTACCCCTCAGACTGGTTGCTTGGTCCCCCTACAATCTGCAGGCCAGGAGCTCTGAAGCAGTCATGTGGCAGTGGCTGCATGGCAGCGGCGCCTCAGCAGCTTCTCTCTCCAGGGGGTAAAGCTAGAATGAACTCTCTGTTCCCCAAAGTCTACACTGCACTGACCTCTCACTTTGTCCCTAGCATCTATAGGTTGATAATTTTGGAAACGGCCACAGCTGCCGGTGATATGAAGTCCCTCCAGCTGGTGGCTGGTTGTGGCCTCCCTGAAGCTAAAACCTCCAGCTCATATGGGGCTGGGCTCAACTCCCAGAGTGCTGTGTGGACCTTTTCTGCCAGCCTGCTGGGGTGTCTTCAGTGGGAGGTTAGCTTCTCTCTGTCATTTTGTAGGTTCTGTAGTTCCAAAGTTGATTAGAGTAATTTTTTACGTGAATTGGAAGAGGTGGGAGCAGGAACCACAAGGAAGTCCTGTTTCTACTCTGCCATCTTGACTCCACCCTGATTAATATCCATGACGTACTTTTCTACCCCATCTGAGCCACCTACAAATATTATCATGTCCTTGATCTAGCCACCACCCATAGTTATTTCCACACTCATCCCAGCTCCCATGTTTATGAATTCTAAAATTCCCTTATTTGATCACAATCTGTTGTCATTCTACCTGTCCCTTGGCCTTGAAACCACAAATTCTGCTCTTTATCCATACATTGACCTTCAATCGCTTGACTCCTCATTTCTTTCCCAGGCCATCACCCTTGCACCAGCTACTGTCTCCTCCCTTCCAAATCTTGATCCCTGGGTGAACCAGATCAGCTCTATACTGTTCTCTTAAATTCCTTGCCCCTTGTACTACTGATCTTCCCCTGCCAAGCCTCATCCTTGGAACACTCCTATTCTCCATTGCCTTGACTCTTACATATATGCTGCTGAACAAAGCTGAAGAAAAAAAAATCACAAAAAAGTGCTGGCTGGGTCTACTACAAATGTATGTTATATAAAGTTAATTAAGTGGCCAAGCTCAATCTTTAGGTAGACAGTGCTAAGGATCACCTAAGGCAGGACTAAATGCAGTAAGACTCATGACCAGCATATTGTTCATTAGATTATGAATTTTTGGCCACAGGAACACATGAAACAAGGAAAAAATTTAAAAAGTACTCAGTTCAGTGTGGCTCTCTCCCCTGTGTGGCGATATAGTGATGGAGTTGCAAAAAAAGGGGTCAAAGGGTACTAAGAATCACAAAGATTTTAAATGATAAGCATTAATTTAACAGTAATACTTAAATGTGAGACCTTTATCCAATGATCAAGAAATTGATATACATTAGAAGAAATGGACCATATCAGTGTCAATATTATAAATATAAATATAATCAGAAGACAAAGGGAAGTTGCAGGTCAATAGAATATCTCATAATATCTCCTTGGAGAGACAATATCCAAAGGCCTTAATAAACATCATTTTCATGGGACACTTAAGTCATCTAGTCTTGCTGTGCTCATGATGAGCTTAAGCAATAAGCAATCCACCATGAAGATTATTTGCAGTTTATGTGTCAAGTCGGTTAGAGAGGATGCAGAGGTAGAGAAATTCCACAGAGAACTTGTTAAGCTACTCCAAACAATCTATATACTAGGACATTTGATGACTTCAGTGTGAAGATGAGCACAAGGGCAAGATGTAGAAAAAATATGTTTGGAGCTATTGCTCAGATTTGAGAAAGGAAAGACCTCAAAGAAGGTTAAAGACTGCTCAGAGAATTTACACCTAGAATGTGGATATTTTTTCCCAGAAAAGGTTCAGAAAATAATGTACAAGACAAATACCAAATAACATTACAAAACATCAAACTGACATACTTATAATGGCTGGCATTTATAAAGCCCTTGAAGGTTTGCAAAGTACTTCGTAAACTTTATTTCATTTGACCCCCATAAGAGCCCTGTTGGGTAGAGACTATAAGCATTATTACATCAAAGATTAATAATATACAATAATAATAATAATCTCAGCTCACAGAGATTAAGTGCTTATCCATGGTCACATTAGCTAGTATCAGAAGTGGAGTTCAGGGGCGGCTAGGTGGCGCAGTGAATAGAGCACTGGCCCTGGAGTCAGGAAGACCTGAGTTCAAATCCAGCCTCAGACACATAACACAAAAAACTAGCTGTGTGACATTGGGCAAGTCACTTAACCCCAACTGCCCTCCAAAAACAAAAGGCAAAAAAAAAAAAGGTGGTGTTCAGACTCAGGTATCTCCTGACTCCGAGTCCAGTATTCTTTTTACTACCTCCTAAGAGACAAGTTAACAGACAGGAAATGACTAGTTATTGATGTGGGAGTCATCACAATCAACTTATGTGTAGTAAGACCATTGACTAAGGTAGAACAAAGGTGAAGATCAATATCAAATTAAAAGAAAGGCTAAGGATGAAAAGTCATTGTAAACAATTGCAACAGCTTCAAGCTGACCTCTTCAAATAAGCCATCAAAGTAAAAGAAAAAATGGAAAAAGATAAAGACATTTACCTCAATTATCACTATTTGCTATAAAAAGTTCAACTGAAGGATGAACTGCCAAATAAGGAAGCCCAGAGAACCAGAAAACATTTGATGCCTGCCATGGTGGAGAGATGTGGTATTCAAGGAGGACTACCAGAGGGTAGAATTCAAACTCATTTGTGAAAACTAAGGAGGCTCTAGATGGTAGATCACAAGGAGTATGACCTCATAAAACAGTGAAAAGCAGTGAAAGTGAACACAAGTCTGCAGAATGCTTGGCATGAGATTCCACTAAACAGTATCATCCAAAGGTGATTTATAAATGAAACTGGTAGAATGACAGAGGTAAATGGGACAAATTTGTCAATGTCTCTGTAGTGATCTATTTATCACGTTTAGATCCCTCCCAGATATAAAAATGGTACTTTAGTGACCTGTTGAGACATTGGACAACCTAATCCTGTCTCAGTTTCTTCATCTGCAAAATGGAGAGGTGTGTTAATCTAGTTAGCCTTTAAATCTCTTCCAGTTATAAATCTATGCTCCTATGATCCTAAGAGTGGCTAAACTAAATAAGTATATAATGAAGAAATTTGTGCTAGAGTAGACAATCTTGGAAGCTCAGAGGTACCATTTTTATAAGATATCTCAAGGACAGTAATGATAACCCTCATAATGGGGGGAAATAACATTTAATATATAAAAAGAGAGACTGGAAGGACATTAATTACTAGCAACCCATATGTTCATTTTTTTAATCTGTAAAAACATTTTAATGAAAATAATCAATAGGGATATCAAGTAGTAGTAGCAGTAGTCCACACCTTTACATTTACACAACTGACTGAAAAGGGCAGAGAATACAACTATATTTATTATTTATGAATTACAATAAAAAGCATTTTACTTGATAGATCAAAATGCAGTTTTTAAAGGCTCTCTCTTCTAACAAGGAACCTCTTATGCATATGTCAACACAGAAGATTCTTTGACAAATTCAAAGATAGAGATATCTCTGTTTGTCAACCTTCTGATTCTTAATGTTAAGTAGGGGTACAAAATAAGGAAATGTATGCTTGCCCAAGGTATTCACTACTGTCATGGATGTCTTGTGCAGGATATGTGAGGTACTCCAGATGTTCCTGTTTATGGATGGCATTATGCTGACTACATCAAATCCAAGAACATTACAGGGGCTTCCATATTAAGGCTATGATTAACTAAAAGAGATCAGCCTAACAATCTGTATTAAAAATATTAAAAATAATGAAACTATATTGTACATATTATGGTATGCTCTTAGATGGCTAGTCCTTTAAGTTAGCACATTAGTACATGTATCTGGGACATGGACTGAAGATGGATAAGTTGTGTCCAAAAAATTGAATTGGAAAAATAGATTGGATTTCAGATGGAAAATTCTGCAGTTTTCAAAGATCCCAAGCTACTCCCTGGAACAAAGAGCCATTTGGGTTTGTTTGCTTATTTGTTTTTAGATGCAAGTCTTCTATCAATATCAAATCTTTGAAAACCAGAAGTTTAAGAAATCAATTTTGGAAATGACCAAATAGACATAAAAAAGATGCACAGTAAGTGCATTCCAGTGATGACTTATCAATCATGGGTCTGAGCCTCCCTTGGTCTATTTGCCAAAAATGACACAAGGACGATTGCTATGGGAATGTATGAACATAAAATGAAGGAGTATCTTTGCTAAGAAAACCCCAAATGGGGTCACAAGGAATTGGACACGACTGAAAAAACAACTCAACATCAACATAAAAGGAGGCAGTATGATTATGTCGCAAAAATAAGAGATGATAGATGGTCAGCCCCAGTGTTCCACTGGTATACATAAAATGTAAAAATAATTAGAGAATGGATTCCAGCATGCCAGGCAGTGCTCTGTGGAGGATCTATGGAAGAACATGGCCAAGAATCACATGAGGAAAGAAGGAATGGATGGGTTGTTGATCTACTATAGTAGGGGAATACCCATATTGATGGGATTACATATCCATTTAAATATCAAAGCAAGGTCTATGTAAGTTGCAATTTTTTTTTTAAGTATTTAAGGGGCTCATAAAAAAAAATCAACCCAACAAGCTTTTGATTAAGTGCCTACTAGACACCTTAATCTCTGGTCACTTGGCTACTGATGCCTGATCAAAGGAATAAAAAGAAACAAATAAAGCAATGATTACTATGTCCAAAGCTCAGATGTCATACCCACTAGATTCTAGCTAGTTATGTCACACAAGCAGGAATAAATATTACCATAAGTTTCAAGATAGTCAAACCTTGGAATTTATGTCTCTGGTTTAAATTAAGTGGGGCAGAGGCTGAGGTTTTGGAGAGTGGACCCATATCTACATAGGAGGGAATATTCAGTGAGATGGAAGGACCAAGAATCCTTTGGTCTAGAAAGAACCATGTATCTTAGTGGACTTTGCTTAGGGCTGTTTTTAGATAGAAGATAATCATTCACATGAAGGCTATAAGCCAAGAGAACCTGCACTGGCCTTACAGGAATTACATGACTATTGGTAGATACAGTTTGTCACAATACCAACCCTACTAACTTAAACAGAATAAGACCGTAGAGTTCTATGCCCAGGCTCTGCCCTAACTCTGAATTAAAGAGAGAGGTAACTGGGAATCACATGCCCAGATCCCCTACCTTCATTAACATTTAACATTGTAATGATGTTAAAGAACTAAAAACAAATCGCATTAAAAAATGTTAAATTTTCTTGGCTAGCACAAGGTAAAAAAAAAAAATAAACCAACCATTGACAGTGCTTCCCTTGGCTTGTGCCAAGCTAAACCAATATGGGTAGAGAAAGCAAATAATGCCATATTGGTATCTGTAGTTTAGTGGAGAGGTGTTAGCAAAAAGTACTCTGAAGAAATGGGTATAAGTTAATGGCAGATATCCTGAAGAAATGGGTATTGTGTACATGTGTACACACATATATACAAATACCCAAACATACATGTTTGTGTATGTATAAATGTTCTGAATATTCTTTATAGTACCCAGGGTAAGCATCATTATGATAAACCTACAGAGTGATGAACTAATCTAGACTTTTACTAACTAGTAGTTTGAACTTGAACAAATCACTTCCTCTCTGGAACTTGGCTTCTTCATGTCAAGTACAGGTGATGACCTCTTAGATTCATTCCATTTCTAAACATCTGTAATTCTATGCTTTTAACTGTTGTTAAAGAGTATTTATTACAAACTCACAATGTATTAGTCAAGATGTAGGACTGGAATGTTTTTCATCCCTCAGTTTATGGCCTCAAGTGGTATGACATACATCATAGAGAAAACATCATAAAGACAGTATATCAGTAAAAAGGCACTATATACAAACAACTGCCAACTACTTTTTTAAGGTTACAAATTATTTATGTTTTCTCTAGTGGTTTCTGTCAGTTTGCTTGAGAGAAGCAAATGTCTTCAAACAGATGACTTCCTGAAAAAAAAAATTTGTTTTGGTCATCTTTGTTTTTTTTTTTTTCTGAGAAAGGCCTTGAGGCAAACAAGATACTTTTGTTAAAACACCTTGACTTTAGACAGAGACTCTCACACTATTCTCATAAACAAGATAGAGATGTATTAGTACAGTTAGATGGATTCAAAATTGGTTGAATGACTTGACCCCAAAATTACTTATTAATGGTTCAGTATGAAAGTGGAAGGTCCCTAGTGGCAGTAACAATCTGACTTTGGTCCTGCAACTGTTTAATGTGTGTCATGGATAATAGTATGGATCATGAGCTTAGTGAATTTGCAGATGGCACAAAGTTAATAGGTTTGTAGAGCCAAAAAAGACTGACAGGATAGAATACTGGTCCATCTAATAAAATGAAATTTAATAAGAATGAATTTAGAACATTTCACTCAAAAGTTCAAAATAAAAAGGCATGAGCTAGACAATTCAGCTGAAAGATATAAAGATGTTAGTGGACTACAAGCTTCCTATGAATCTGCAGAGTCAAGGCAGTCAAAACCAAAAACCAAACCCCAAATGTATTTGATCTTAAGCTACATTAATTATGAGAGACAAACTGTGAAAGATGATAGCCCCACCTGGTCACATCACAGGGAAATATTGTGTTCATTACTGGACGCAACATTTTGGGAAGGCAAACTGAAGGATGCTACCAAGAGATGCCTCTGTTTGGTTCAGTTGGCCATATGAGGATAAGCTGAAGCAATTGAAGGTATCTGGTCGGAAAAGAAGACTGAGAGCCAACACAACTGCTGCCTTTAAATACGGGAAGGGCTTTTAGTCAAAAGAAGGATTAGACCTGTTTTCTGCTTAGCCTCAAAGGGCAGAACAGGAAGTCACAGAGGTAAAGTCAGGGTTGAAGTTAGGAAAATAATTCCCAACTATTAGGGCTATGCCTAAGGGGAATGTGCTGCTTCTAGTGGTCCTTCCTTCACAAAGGGGCTGATGCTCACTTGGTGGCTGTTAGAGAAGAAATCGTCTGTTTGAGCTCCTGTCTCAGATTCTGTGATCCTTGGGCAGTTCAAAGTCTGTTCCATCGCTGCAAGAGTCTACCTTTGTAACTACAACGTGGAAAACCCTGGCATCCATCTATAACCTAAACACAGCAGGGGGGCTGGAGCTCCAACCGGCCAGAACAGTCACTGGGCCCTAGCAGGAGCCTGCCGCAGGTACAAGAGTGGGAGGGAGAAAGGCTTTTTCGTGCATGCCTTTAAGGAGGGCATCCATCAAAGGCAGTGATAACAGTTCAAGGTCGTCAGGGCGGCAGGTTTAATAAGCCAGGCTACCCGTCCTCCTCGCCCTTTCTTTGGGTCGCCGCAGGTTTTACTGCTGCGAGGAGGGGGCGGGGCATACAAGTTAGTCCTGTTTCCTCGGCTGACGCCGGGCGGACCAGGGGTGGCTGCCCTCTCCATCCTCCAGGTGTGAGGCGTGCCAATGAGGCCACCCAGCCCGGGCGCGCGCAGCTGGGGAGGTGGGGAAAGAAGCGCGTGATGCTCACTCCGCGGCCCTTCCGCTACCAGCTGCTGCCGGGTTCCCTCACCCCACCCCACGGGGAGCTCGAGTCAGGCCGGCGCTTGGTCTCACAATGTTCTGTTTCCTAACGTTCTGTTCTCAAACCTCGCCCTAGCTCCTCTCCAGCACGCGGGGCTCCCGTCTGGGCTCGCGTGCGGGGGTAAGCGCACGCTCTCACGCTTTCCTCCTGCCTCCCCCTGCCCCCCCACCCAAGCCTCGATCACAACGCCTTCCCTTCGCTCGGGTCCCACGCCTCCTCGGCACCCCCTTCTTCCCCCCTCCCTCGCCACTAGTGCCGGGCCCGCGGCTCAGAGGTTCGTATCTGTCAGTTGGAAAGGCGGGTGGTGTGTCCCCTACGTCATATGGGCCGCCTGCCTCCCATTGGCTGGGGCGGCCTCACCAGACCGAATGTTTACCTGGCGGGGAGAAGGAGGCGTGGCCTCAGACTGGGGCCGAGGCAGAGGGAGGAGGGCGGCTGGGAGAGAAGGAGGGGGCGGAGCGGGAGCTGGGAGGGGCGGGGCGGGGCGGGGCGGGGCAGGACGAGCCGGGGGGAGGCCGCCTGAGCCTTGGCTGTGCCGGTTGCCGCCGCCGCCGCCGCCGCTGCCTCCGCCGCTGCCTCCGGAGTGGTCCCTCCCCCTCGCCCGGTCAGCGCGGGGAGGGAGGGGCCGTGGCAGGGGCCCGAGTTGGTTTCGGGTAGGTTGGGACTTGGTAACGTGATTCGGGGGCTTCGCGCGTGTCGATATAAACCTTTTAGCACCGGCCCGACGCTTGTAGGCGAAACTTTGGAGACCTCGCCGACATTCCTCCTCCTCTACGTCCTGCTCCTCATCCAGCCTCCATCCCTGGTCGACCTCCTCATCTTTCTCTTCCTCTTCTTCCTCCTCCTTGTCCTCCTTCTCCTCCTCCTCCTCCTCGGCTGGGCAGGCCTCTGGTCCCGCGCCTCTCCAGCAGGTAAGGCGGGCCCCGCGGGAGGGCCATCCCCGCGGCCTCGGGGGTCGTGGGTGTCTCGGCGCCCCCCACCTCCGGCCGAGCCCCGAGCCCGGGGCCGGGCCCCTCCCTCCTCCGCGCCCGTCGGCTTCCAGCGGCTTTTGTCTCCCATCCCCCCGAGCCCGAGGTCTCGGTCAGGTTCGGACCCTGCTGTTTGTAGGTCTGTTGGATGGAGAGCTCCTCGAGGGCAGGGACGGATTTTTGCTTTGCTTTTTTTTATCCCCAACCTTGCAGGTACCAAGTAGGTGCTTAATAAATGCCCTTTGACTTCCTGTCCCCCAAATCTCTTTGGGATGTAGGGAAAGGTTTTCGAGGCTAGTAAAAGCACCTCATTTATTGAGGTTTTTTTAAAAAAGGAAAGAAAAGAAAGCACCATGTATAGAATGGATCGAGGCAAACTCTAGTGTTTTAAATCCAGCTGGGAAAATGAAATGCCCCTTTCCTAACGCTTGATAGACCTGATGGGCTCCCCGTGGGCTTTTGGATGGCAAGGTTGGTCAACCGATGTTGTTTGCCCAAAGTTTGACGGCTGCTGGGCATGGTATCATTGGAAATGCCTTTGCTGTTACAATTTTATTTTAGCAATGCTGTAGACAAGTAGATTAAAAGAAGTTTGACTGGTTTATGAAGAATGGCATTGGAGAAGGGGGTAGAGAGCTCTCCAGCCGCTACTTTTCTAGGAGGGAGAGTTCTAAGCAATGGTTCCCTCCTGCAAATGTTTATACAGTCCCTCCTCTGAGGCACCCTGTTAGGGATCCCGTTAGATTTCATAACCACTTGTGAGTGTAGATCTTTTTGTAACTTTGTATGTCCATTTTGCAGCTAGAGGAAACTAAGGAAGAGGTGAGGTCATTGGTCACATAGTGAATCAGTTGCAAGTGCTTGGTAAAAGCCTTATCATCCAAGCTAGTGCAGTGTCCACTAGCCGTTTCCATCTGTTCTGGGGCATATCATCTTGAGTCTGACTTAGTCCATAGGGCCAGATGGCTTCATATGCCTTGAAGTCATTTTTACCTATTTGGAACTGACTTTATGTGACTGTTTGACTTTTCCCTACTCTCTTTTAGGAAATTCTTCCAAGACCTTTGGGTGGTGACTGATGCCCAGATTAGACGAACACTTCTGGAGTTGTTCTTGTACTACCAGAAGGAGGCATAAAAACAACCTGAGTGCTGGCCCTGCTGGACTGACTGAGAAAGTGGGAGACATGCTAAATCCCTCAGTCTCCAGTCCTTCACTGGTACTGGTGGGTCGAGGTGCAATCACCACGGAAGCCACAGACAGCAGGAACACTAACACCAAGAGCAACAGCAGTAGAGCCCCCAGTAACAGTTGGCACCATCATTTGGTACAGCGAAGTGTTGTGCTTTTTGCAGTCGGTGTCTTCCTAGCCCTGGTCCTCAACTTGCTTCAGATACAAAGGAATGTCACCCTTTTTCCAGAAGAAGTTATTGCCACAATCTTTTCCTCTGCCTGGTGGGTTCCTCCATGCTGTGGCACAGCCGCTGGTAAGTAATAGTAGGGCTCTCCAAATAAACAAATACTGGATGAAGATGGCAAGCTTAATTAACTCTTGCTCAGGAGGAAATGTATGCTGTTTTCACATAGTAAAACTGTACCTCACTGTTGAGATACACTTTGTAACAAGAAATCATTATTACAGGTTTTTAGTAAGGCAACATGACATTCCACACCTCAAGAGCTAGTCTAGAGAGCTTCTGGGGCAAAGTTTGAGGAAGTCTAAGGATGGAGATGAGGTAAGAAGATAAGATAGTTGTATAGGTGCTTATGATGTAGCCTCTTCCTGCTTCCCTCAGGCAGCCTGAGGACAACCTTTGATTCTAGTGCAGCAGCAGACATGTGTCATCAGGAGCTAGCTGCCCTGTGATTGGCCTGCATTAGAACTGGTGAGCCACAATACTTGATTGCTATTGGTTCCCTGAGTGAACATGCTACACTGCTGGAGAACTGAAAACAAGTCAGTCACATGTGCTTGGAAGGAGGTTGCTGGGGGAGGAACTTCTGCATTTCCTTATGCCAAAATAGCCCAGTCAACTGCAGCCAAAAGCCAAGCCTTATTCCTAGAACTGTATCATGACTTAGTAAAATAAATACATGGATGTCTTTTTATCCTTTGATTAGAACCACTAAACTTAAAATCTTTTTAACAAAGATACAGCAAATAATGCAGTAAAAAGATGGAGCCTTAGGTAAATGAGTGAAACAGTTTAAAAACTTATTTTTTTAATAAAACATTTGTTTCTGTGATTAGGTTGATTTTGTATCTGTGTTTTTATGGATTTGTTTTTAGCCCTATAAGTGCCTTAATTTTTCTTTGGCAGTAGGGAGCTATCCAAGGGAACTTACTCCACCAGGGCAGAATGGCATTGGCTCTATAACATAGTGTATGAAAGTTGTTTGGGGACCCTGAGAAGTTAAAGGATTTGACCAAGAGTTGCAATGCCAGTTATGTGGGGGATGATTGCTTTTTAATGCAACAGAAAATAAAGATTATCATAAGAGAGTTGTGTTGCTGAGAGCAAATAAAGTGGGGGGGAGGGTTACGATGAATCTTAAACCATGAGTAGAGTGCTTTAATAAGCAAAAATGGAATAAGTTTCATGTATTCTAGCTATATTTTCAGGGGGGAACAGTTCAATTTCTGATTTATCTGAACACAAGTAAACATTGTGTGACTGCTTTAACTTGACCTTTTTAAAAATAAAAAGTGGGGTTTTTGTTGTGCTTTAAGAATAATCCCCAGGGCAGCTAGGTGGTGAAGTGAATAGAGCACCAGCCCTGGAAGTCAGGAGGACCTGAGTTCAAATCCAGCCTCAGACTCTTAATACTTACTAGACATGTGACCTTGGGCAAATCACTTAACCCCAATTGCCCTGCCCTCCCCCCTCCAAAAAAAAAAAAAAGAATAATTCCAGATTTGAAATTTCAGCACTGTGGACATGTGAAAATATAACATGAGGAGAATATACTTCAAGCCAAAAACTAGAGATGAAATAGAACTAAGGCTTATCTGTCCATAAATGTAGTAGTAACATTCCAGAAAATCCAAAACATAATTCCTCATTCATATCTCACTGTTTTGGTTTGGTTTGGGTTTTTTGTTGTTTCTTTGGTATGTTTGGTAGAGGAAACAGTGGTTAATTTCTCATGGACAAATCTAGAACCAAGAACGTAATGCAAAAATATAACACATTTTCACCTTTCTGAAGTATATAAAAGTTTATACTTAAGTCAGACTAAAATCAATCAGAATTCAGCTAAGATAGAGAAAATTTAGAGTCTTTGTAATTAATGCCAATTGCATAATACCAAATATCTAATTAAAAAGTGAGGAAAGTCATTCAGTTACCCTGGTATTTCCAAATACCTATGTGTATGCCATCCTTTTGATGAAATATACAATTTTTTCACTTTTTACCAAATATTTGCTATTTTCCTGTTAAAGAACAATAATAATTTTTAATTAAACTGCTTTCTTACCACACCAAGTCTAAACTTCCATTCAGCTTTCAGGGGCATACATAATTTTGGCCCAGTGTACACGTTTGGGGCAGCTAGCATAGTACAGTAGATAGATTACTGGGCCTGGAGCCAGGAAGACTCATTTTCTTGAGTTCAAATCTGGTCTCAGCCACTTACTAGCTGTATGACCCTGGGCAAATCACTTAACTAACCCTTTTACTTCAGTTTTCTCATCCGTAAAATGAGCTGAAGAAGGAAACGGCAGACCAGTTCAGAATTTTGCCAAGAAAATCCCAAATGGGGCCATAAAGAGTCAAAACACAATTGAACGAAAGTCCATATTTAACCTAAACTATTCAGAACATATGCATTTGTGCCAGCTCTTCATGTTCGTGGAATGTCTTGATAGAATTTAACCCCTAAAAGGAAGTTCAAGGTCCTTGGATTCAAACCCCTCATTGGAAACCCAGCCAGGCAAGAGGATTGTCCAGGGTCATACAACTAATAAATGTGACCAGCTCTTGACTTATCCAAATCCTGTCCATCCTTTAGGGCCAACTGTAAGTTTCACCTTCTATGAAGTCTTCCATAGCTACTCTGCAGTGATCTCTCTCCCTTCTCAGACCTTTTGCATTTATAATCATAGTTCATAGAATTTTAGAAGTGAATGACAATTTGAGCACAGGACAATCCAGTTGGATCCTCCTATTCACATCTCTGCTCAGTTAGACATCTTTTTAACTTAATCAGGTGATTTATTTCTTTCACAATGGCATGGTCTTTTAAAATTCTTCAGAAACAGCTTTTCTCTTGGGGTTTTGGTTTTTGTTTGTTTTCAGTTTAGATTATTAGAATTTTAGAGTCTAAGTTGTAACATAATCAAATACTTCTAAAAAGGGAATTATTTGGGTAATACTGCACAACTGTTTTTAACAATCTGTATTCTTTTTTCCCCCATACAGCTGTTGTTGGTTTGCTCTATCCTTGTATTGACAGTCACCTTGGAGAACCTCACAAATTTAAGAGAGAATGGGCCAGTGTAATGCGCTGCATAGCAGTTTTTGTTGGTATTAACCATGCAAGTGCTGTATCCTTGAAATGTTCTGAATGTGTGAGATAATTTTGAGAGGTATTTTTTCCCCCAGAGCTACTTTTTTTTGAACTGATTATACAAATCAGTGAATACAAGCTACCACATGGAATATTAGCACTGGAAAGGAACCTTAGAGATCATCTAAAACATGGTCTCCTAAATATGGTTTCAGGCTGTATAAATGGGTTGTATGAGAGAACTGCCCTACTAGCGTTGGTTTCTTAAAATCTCTCAAATATGAAATCACGTGCAAAAAATACTTGCATGACAGTTTATTTGTGTGAAAACTTGACTTATTTTGAAGGAAATCTTCCCTGACCCCATATTAGCATTTTTGGATTCTGTCAATATATTTTAATCTCCAAAGTGATCTCTGGCAAAACTAGTTTGAATGATTCGAAACTTTAACACATTAGTTTAATACAGACATGACAGACTTGCCAAGAGTGACCCACAAAACTCAAGAGTTCTGAAAAACCAGATTAAAATGTAATTGGGAAATATTAAACAAAAACATTATGCAACATAGTTAATGTTAATTTATGATTTTTCTAAGTCAGTATTCAGTGCTCAGGAATCCATTTCTATATAAGTTTGACACCACTGATTTAGTATATTTAGAATATTTTATTTTGTAATGTGTTGCTTAGTTTATCTTGAGTTGAATAAAATTTTTTAGATTTGAGGGTGTCAGTTTTTAGATTCTTTGGTAGATTTGAGGGAATAAAGTATTTGGGTTTTTCTTTTTTTCTATGATGCAGTATTTTTTTTATTCCTCTAGAGTAATTTTAAATCCGCATTGTAGATGCAGTATATAGTTGAATTTAATGGATCCATGAAGAAATCTTTCTTAGGTACACTTCCAGAATTGGAAGTGAACATTTGTCAAGTCTAGAAATAAAGATTCTAGTCTCTGCTCTGGTACATTTTATGTAATTTCAGACAAATCACTTAATCTTCCTGGGCCTCTGTTTCCTCATTATAAAATGAAACAGTTGAACTACATGACCTAGACCCTTTTAACTGTAAATGTATAATCTTATTTCATGATTACTCTTGAGAAATAATGAGAACTGAAGGTAGAATTGTTCTTTATGCTAACAAGTAGTAGTAGGTAGCAATAGTAATAATTTATAATAGTAAATAACATATAGCATTCACTATGTGCCAGGCACTATGTTATGTTAAGTGCTTTACAATCAGTGTCTTAGTACCTATATATCCCAGGGTTGTTATGAAAACTATTTTTATCCCTATTTTACAGTTGAAGAAGCTCAGGCAAACAGAGGTTAAGTGACTTGCCCAAGTTTATACAATGAGTTCATTTATTCATTGAGGCTGAATTAAAATCCACATTGTAGATGTAGCATATAATTGAATTTAATGGATCCATTAAGAAATCTTTCTTAGATATACTTTTAGACTGGAAAGGCAACATGATATAATGGAGAACATCTGTCTGAGAGTGGATTTGAACTCTGGTCTTTCTGACTCCAGGTCCAGCACTCTATTCACTGCACCACTTAACTGCCCAAGTAAATGTAGTAATAAGTGCCCATAGTAGGTGCAGTGCGGTGGCAGAAGATCCTCACTCTGCTCTGGCCTGTGGAATGCCAAGCCAGGATATGGATTTTTCACGGTAAATTAATAACTAGATTATTCCAGAGTTTTTTAGTTTAAAGGTGCCATCAGAACTCTCTCATTTCAGTGATGAGATGCTGCTTAAAAGAAAAAGTTGGTTTCTGTATCTTATGAGTCTCACAAATAAAATGCCTATTTTGTCCCTGTTAGTGGTGCTATATTAAACTATATGTAACTGCTGTCCATACAGATTTCTGAAATGAGTATTAATCCTTAATGCTATTCTGAACTGTGTACACCTGCTAGGTGTCATAAAATACTCATTTAGATTTAGTCTTAAAATAGTAATTTCTAACTTGACAATTTTGTAGAAATGTAAAACAGCCTTACATATAACTTGGTTTTAAGGTTTATTGCTACATTATGGAAACTAGACATGAACACATTTATAAGGAATAGAACTTTGAAAAAAGCAATTTGGGGCTCAGTAATCACTAAGACATTTCACGTCATGATATTCATGATTAGGCCTGCATCCAACAAAGCCTTTCAGTCTATTAAATGGATGAACTTTTTTGTAGTTGGTGAAAAATTTCACATTGAATAGTTATTCTCCCCCCACTTCCCAAAAATGAAGCTCAGTATTAGATTTGGAGTCAAAAAGGACCTAGGTTTGCTCCCAGGATTTGAATAAATGGAGAGAGGCTCTTCATCTCAGTTGCCTTATCTAAAAAGGAAGCTGATTTAGGTGGTTTCCCTTTCAGTTTTAAAGTCTGTGGTCATAAACCTATGTGTGACCAAAAAGTTGCACTTAAACGTTAAATATTAAATTTTTCCTTAACTTCCACATAATTAGAAACTGGATTTTGCCAATAATGTTCAGCTATCATTGACTTTAGCAGCTTTGTCCTTGGGTCTTTGGTGGACTTTCGATCGTTCAAGAAGTGGCCTTGGACTTGGAATTACAATAGCATTTCTAGCAACTCTGATCACTCAGTTTCTTGTATATAATGGTGTTTATCAGTGAGTATATTGTTTTAAAGCTTAACTTTTTAAAGCTACTCGTGTTTTAGAATATTGGAACTTGCCTTTTATTTTCATATGCTATTTGTGCTTAAACTGAGCTTTTCTTAATCTCACTTACCTCGTATATGTAGCATTAAGTTCTACAAAGATGTTCTGCCTTGTTCCTGAATCTCTCACATATATAATTATATGTTGTTATTCGGAAATATATTTGGGCAGTGAAACATGTTTTTCATGAGATGTTCAGCCATGAAAGCTCTATGCTTGGCTCTAATGAATCAGGTGTGGTCTTCATTAAAAGTCTGCCTCAATACTCTTTTGAATTAAGTTTTTTCTTTGTAACTTTGTAATTATAGTGGAATTGACATGTAAGTCACTTAATAAAATCATGCTTTTTTTTTTTTGTCATTCTAGGTATACATCTCCTGATTTTCTTTATATCCGTTCTTGGCTACCATGTATTTTTTTCTCAGGAGGTGTGACAGTAGGAAACATAGGACGACAGCTGGCTATGGTATGATAAATCATTCTATAATCTGTAAACTTTTTTATTTCAACCAGACAGAAATTCTGATGACTTGCCATTTATTTTCTATAGCTACAAGAAAAGGTTTTTTGCTGTTCTTACTTAATACTTTTACTGTTCATTAGATGTATAGCCTTCTGCTGACCTGTTGATTAAAAAGTTTAATGAGACTTAGAATTTGAGTGATGGATATACATACATAGATATGTGCATATATATTTATGTGTTTATATATATTTTTAAAGCATTCTCTAGTAACAATTCGTGAAGTTAAGGTTATTAGCTTAGTGTAGGAGATCGTAATGAGTTTTCCCAACATTTAATGATGTCATGTATAAAGTTAGAATCAACAATTTCTGAATCAGTTTTTCAGATTAAAGATAGGCATCTTTTGTCATTAAATAATTTTATATTCTAGCATACTAAGATCCTTAGGATCTATTCCTTTGACTTATAGAAATTTTTTATTTTTTAATCAGAAAACTTAAGGAAAGAATTTAGAATAGTATATGCAACCAGAATTGGAGACTAAATAGAAATTAAATCTCAAATTGTATACACTTTATAAGATAGTCAAATATAAGCACAGCAGAATAACTGGGCAGCTTGGGTTTGTTAACCTACTATAATATTTAATAGTTTAACATTTTAATAGTTTTTTCAGTAAATTGTAATATTAGAACAGGGATTGCCAATCTTTCTAGACTTGTGATAGTTTCTTGTCCTTCAATTTCACATATTCTCTTATTTTTCTAAAACTGCTACATGGCATTTGATTGATTTAGATTTTTTTGTTGTTGAGAATTTACTGATAGCCTGTGTTACAGGCTATCAGTAATTGAGCATACTAAGATGCCTATTAGTAGATGATAGGGAATGTAAATATTTTGATTAGATTAATGTCATTCACCATTTAAAAAAAAAAATGTATGTTTTGAATACTTAGCCAACACTGTCCTTATGGATCAAGAGCACTGTATAAGGCTTCTAATTCTTTGTAACTCAAACATCTAAGAAGGAGGGAGAGAGGATGTTGTTAAATAAGACATGATTACTACAGACAGTAAGTGCCCTGAAAACTTAACTGGTCATTCAGAGCCAAGGTGATCGAGACAGGCAGTGGTAGGAATTAAATAGAGAAGAGGGAATTGGGAGGGACACCCAAGACGGGGAACCATGAAAGCAAAGGCATAGAAGCAGAATTACCCATAGTGTGCTTGGAGATTAAAGAATATTCATTTAGTTGGAATACAAGATTTATTTAGATTAGTTGGGAGAGTAGGAGGTTGTAGAGAAAAAGATTTATGGAGGGCCTTGAATACTAGACTAGTTATCTTGTATAGGTAATAACAGGAAGCCACTGAAGGGTTTTGAGTGGGAAGATAACAAACAAAAGAGTATTTTAAGACCACTAATTTGATGATCTCAACTAAAGTCCTATTCCAGTGACTCATAGAGACATGTAAGTGATTCTCGGTTCTTGAAAACTATGCTAAGAGAGAGCACAAGCTTTGGCAAATTACACCAAGATGAAATGACATTGCATCTTGATCTATCAATGGGCTGTATTTACATTGTCTAAGCAACATCCTAGTTAAGTTCTGTGAGACTCATCACTAGGACTTTGGACGTTAGCTAATTTTTGAACCAGCAACTTATAAAAGCAATCTTACAAAAGGTTCTGAAGGGTTAAAATTTGTAATGATTTGTTAGAAGTGGGACTGGACAAGGATCACACTGAAATCACCAGTTCTTATTCACATCAATAACCTGGGAAAGAGAACAGTTAAGATACTTAAAATATTTATAGAATCACAGATATAGGGATGGAAGGAACCTTAGAGGTCATCTAGTCCAGGCTCTCCTTTTCAAAGATGAGGAAATTGTGGCCTAGTGGGGACATGACTTGCCTAAGATCACAACACATCGGCAGCAGAGGTAGGATTCAAACCCAGATTCTTTGACTGTCCATCACTCTCCACTGCATGATGATGGGCTGATGGTGTTGACAGTAGAAATACAAACTGTAAAAGAGGCATTAAAAGGGATGTTATAAATTCAACAGGGCAAGAAAAATCATGATGGCAAAATTATGGTCAGAGTAACTTAGATGAAATGACTATTTTCCATTAGAAATTAGTTGGAAAATTCTCAATTTAATAGCAGTAAATATAATTGATAATTACAATATATTCACTTCTCTTTTTTTTTTGGAGGGGCGGGGAGGCAGGGCAGCTGGGGTTAAGTGACTTGCCCAAAGTCACATGGCTAGTAAGTGTTAAGTGTCTGAGGCTGGAGATTTGAAGTCAGGTCCTCCTGACTCTAGGGCCAGTGCTCTACTCACTGCCCAACCTAGCCGCCCCATTCACTTCGTTTTACTACTTAATATCAAGATTGTTTACATCCGGCCTAATGAGAAATATTGAAAAAGTTATCAGAACTTGACCTTGTGGAGTACTCAACAGTATTAGTGGAGACATAGCACAGCTTTTTTTTTTTTTTTGCTCTTTATAGAGCAATTGGGGTTAAGTAACTTGCCCAAGGTCACACGGCTAGGTTTTTTTGCGTTAGGTGTCTGAGGTCGGATCCAAACTCAGATCCTTCTGACTCCAGGGCCAGTGCTCTACTCACTGCGCCACCTAGCCACCCCCATAGCACAGCTTTAATGAGAAGAGCATGCCTTTAGTACAAAAGCCTTGGGTTAAGTTATTAGAGGAACTTGAGGTGTCTCTTACTGGAATGCCTTCATTAACAAAGCTTTGAGGAACAAAGCTCATCTTAATAGTTTAAGCCTGAACCTGAAGAGACTTGAGGGAAATTCTTGTTTACTCAGAGCTGGGAAAGTGATGCTCTCTTATGTGCAGACTTCTTCATGCCAGGACCTGGCCTTGCCTTAAGACTGAGATGGACTCTCAGATTCATATAGACAATTATGTAAGGGAAGGAGCACAGTTTATAGAGAAGAAGGTAAGGGTCCAGGGGCTGCAGCCACCTGTCCTAGGAAAGAAGAAGAAAGTATCAAGTTCCAAAATATAATAGATATTTAAGATACAGAAATTTTTAAATGCCTCTGTAATCCTCCTCTATTTCTGCCTTTGCTAAAGAAATTTCTGACAAAAAAAAAGTAGGACCATGCAAGAGACCCTTTTTATCAACAGAAGTATTATCACTGTACAGGTGTTATTAGGTTTTGTGAAACATTGATATTAGGAAAAACATTTTTACTGGGAACAGTAGGATAGAAACAATGATGTATATATTTGTGAACAGCTGAATAGCATTACAGTGGAATTACAGTAGGATTCTGATATATCTAGATTTGGTCATAGTATGTGGTATATATTGCAAAATAAGCATGTTCTGGGCCCATATCAATTCCAGTGAAGTAAAGAGAGACAGGAACTTCAAGATTAATGGTAGCAGTATTTTCAGTAGCTTAAAATAAATAGAATTTGGAGGCTGTAATACTACACTGTTTGGAGGATCTGCAATTTCTTTAATAAAGGTTTTCCTCACACCAGCCCAGTTCACTAAGTCCTTCAATACATTCTCTTCCTAAGCTGCTGTGACCAAAAAAGGCAATGCTCTGAAACCATTCTAGTGGTGGTGATCTTATGAACATAGGTAGGCTGGCCCTAGTGCAAGAGACAGACTGTCCATCACTGGTAGCCTTTCAAACTTGGTAAGACCTGCCCAAGATCACACTCTGTTGACATAGCTTCGAGAACCCACCCCACACCACTATGAGCTATCAGTGGATATTTTTTAAGTGAAAGAATAATTACATGTTTTTAAGTGGTAGCTTCACCCCTTTAAAGACCTATCATGGGAAGTTATCCTGGGTTCTCAGAGGCTAAGCCAGGGGAACACATTCTTTTTTTTTTTTTCCTCGATCCGGGTAGCCTTTATTAATTCAAATAATTGATCCCTTATTAATTCAGATAATTGCAAACTCAGTTTGCAAGATCAGGTATATCAAGATCTTAAAGTGCAAATGCATGGTTAATTTTTAAAATACCTCATAAAAATTACTTGGATTTATATATTATTTTTTTCCACTCACATGTTAAAGATAGTTTTCAACATTCATTTTTGTAAAATTTTGAATTCTAAATTTTTCTCCCTCCCTTCCTCCCCTCCCTTTTTCCCCAAGACAGCAAGTGATCTGAGAAAGGCTGTACCTGTACAATCATGTTAAATTTATTTCTACATTAGTCATGTTGTGAAAGAAGAATCAAAACAGAAGGGAAAAACCATGAGAAAGAAAAAATTTAAAAAGGTGAAAATAGTATGCTTTGATCTACATTCAGATTCCATAGTTGTTTCTCTGATTTGGTTAGCATTTTCCATCATGAGTCTTTTGGAATTGTCTTGGATCATTGTATTGCTGAGAAGAGCTAAGCATCATAGTTGATCATTGCACAGTGTTGCTGTGTACAGTGTTCTCCTGGTTCTGCTCACTTCACTCGTCATCTGTTCATTTAAGATTTACTTCTTTGCAGGTTTTTCTGAAATCCACCTGCTCTTCATTTGTTATAGCACAATAGTATTCTATTACGTTCATATATCACAGCTTGTTTAGCCATTCCTCAATTCCCTCAATTTCCAATTCTTTGCCACCTCAAAAAGAGCTGCTATAAATATTTTTGTACATGTGGGTCTTTTGTCCTTTGGGCATAGTGGAACACAAATTCTGACAACTCTTGCCAATCTGGGAAGGCTTCCATTAAATGCCCATTTAAATATTATTTATATTTAATATCTGAGGATTGTTCTCGCTATGTTTGAAGGAGTTTATCACTAAAAAGTTGCTCAGTGAGTGCTGACTTTTTTTCAGCCACAGCAACTCACAAAGGCCGTCTGCTAACGTGGAGAGAAGTTGTGATCTATACCAGTGAAATCACAAGTCTTACATACGTACATTCAGTACACATACAGATTAAGGTAGTCTGCACCTATTTTGAGTTGGGATTTTGAATCAAAGGAAATGAAATAAAATAGGAGACAAAATTTAGACATGTTACATTTAGAGGCCCGTGGGCTTACTTGGAAAAGTTATCTTGTGCTACTTATTCATGGTACATTTATCGTATTGGATAGCCAGGTAGGTAAAGCATCATTTGAAAGTTGTTTGGCTATTTTGAGAAAGTAGAAGTAATTTCAAAAGTAAAAAATTTATCAAGTATCTCATGGTTATTCTGAAACATTTTATTTGTTTTCTTTTTTTTTCCACTAATTCATCTGTCCTATGGACCTGCTGCTTAAATGGATAAGACTTAATAGAAGCATTCTTCTGTTGCTGATTTCCCCTAACAGACAAAGGGCTTTCCTTTAAAATTACAAATCTGGTAGACTGTAAAATAATGTACTTTTTTGCTCATATCATTTTGTTAGTTACAGGATAGTGATGAAATATGTCAATTTTAGTTTTAAAGTATTCTCCTTTCATGAAAAATTCAGAAGTCAGACTTTAGGATTCATATTGTCCTCTTATTTACCTATTAACTTTCCCTAGAATGGAATGTTTTGGAGATTCAGGTTATTGATAACTCTTCATGATAAATAAGAAACTTGAAGATGGGTTTATTGTAGTATGCACACATACTGGAAGCTTTCTGTTAACAGTTTTAAAGAGGAGGCATTTTGTATACTATTTAGGGCCATCCAGAAGTAGTCAGAGAAAATTCACTACAAACAAATTGATTTTAAGCAATTTATTATGCTAAAGTTGGTGTCCTGTGTCAGATTTGTACGTTTTCAAAAATGTAATGTTTTATCATCTTTTTTTTTTTTTTTGGAGGGCAATTGGGGTTAAGTGACTTGCCCAAGGTCACACAGCTATAGTGTGTGTGTGTGTGTGTGTGTGTGTGTGTGTGTGTGTGTGTGTGTGTGTGTGTGTGTGTGTGTGTGTTTTAAGTGTCTGAGGCTGGATCTGAACTCAGGTCCTCCTGGCTCCAGGGCCAGGCTCACTGTACCACCTAGCCGCCCCTATCATAATCTTTTTATGAAAGGTTAGTAATTCTTTTTTCTAGTCTGTGACTGGAAGGGCAGTGATGAGAGTTTGTTTGAAAAGGTTTCATAGATTGAGTCTTAATTAGGACCAAAGAGAAGTAAATATACTGTCTGAAAAGGAAGACTAATATGGGCTGTATTAGAAGTAGTTGAGGATAAGACTACATGCAGAAGATAATCAATAAATATAATTTAAGTGCAGAATATGAATGTTAGAAATAGGTAAAGGCGAATGTTTGACATTTTCACTTGTCACCCTCCTACCTGAAACACAAGTCTTAAATGGACCTATCTTCTACCACACCCATAACTATACGTCTTACCTCCACAACTAGATTCCCTTTTTTTTTTTTTTTTGGTGTGGCCATAGTATTAATCGACTTGCCCAGGGTCATGCCACTAGTAAGTGTCAAGTGTCTGAGGCCAGATTTGAGCCCAGGTCCTCCTGACTCTATCCACCAGCCCACCTAGATTCTTTTTTTTTTTAATTTTTATTTAGTTTTATTTTTGCTTTTTGGAGGGGGGAAGGTCTGGGCACTTTGGGGTTAAATGACTTGCCCAAGGTCACACAGCTAGTTTTGTATTAAGTGTCTGAGGCCCGGTTTGAATTCAGGTCCTCCTGACTCCAGGGCCAGTACTCTATTCACTGTACCACCTAGCTGCCCCCCCCCCCCCCCAACACACACACATTCTAATCACCTTAAGGGTAAGGGCTTTTAGTGTCTTACATATAATAGATAACAAAACAAATATGTTTTTTGTTAAGAGGATATTATGGTACTTTTAGCATCCTTAAGACAAAGCAAAGAATAAAGGGGATTGTCAAATTATTACTCAGTTACCATGTATCATAGATAATCCTTTCTTAAATCAGCTTGGCTTTTTGTGGTAGATATTAAGTGCTGGATCATTGGACTTTTAACTAAAGTGATGACAGCTCCCCTTCATGCCATTTTCCTTAAGGTTAACAATAGCACAGTTTCCTAGAATTTAGGCTGTTTGATCACCAAGATGATTATAGTACATGTAGCTAAAATATTTTTTTGTTTAAAGAATGTTTTTGTTTGATTTTTTTCTCAATTAGATATAAAAACAAATTTTAGCATCTTTTTAAAAATAATTTTTGAATTCCAAATTTCTTCCTCCTCCTCTTTCCCCTTATTCCTCATTGGCAAGGCCAGCAGTTTGATATAAGTTATATGTGTGTACTCATGCAGTTACACATGTATCAGCCATGTTGGAAAAGTGAAATAAAGTTTTAAAAAGTATGCTTCTATCTGCATTCAGACTCCTACTAGGGATAAAAGTACAAGGAATGAACCATCTCTCCTCACAAGGAGCTAATGTTCTAATGAACATAATTAAAATTTGTACAGCATCATAAATATAAAATTAATATATTCGGACCTATACGCAGCAGCTAAATACAAGGTACTTTGGAAGGGAGGGCTGCTAGCAATTGGCTGGGGTGGGGTGGGAGTGGTGTTGGAGATCAAGAAGGATTTTATCCTCAAGGAAGAGAGGGACTCTTAAGGGAAAAGTAAGGAGGAGTGAATTCCAGGCATGTGGGATGGCCACACCTCATCAGTTCTCTGCTAGTGGACTGTGTCATATGATAGCTTGTTCCAGTGAATGTGCAGTCTTTTTTTGTTTTTGTTTTGTGTTTTTTCGGGGAGGGAAGAGGGAAGGGCAGTTGGGGTTAAGTGACTTGCCCAAGATCACACAGCTAGTAAATGTAAAGTGTCTGAGGCTGGATTTGAACTCAGGTCCTCCTGACTCCAGGGCAAGTGCTCTATTCACCGTGCCACCTAGCCTCCCCAGTGTGCAGACTTGAGGTGATGCTGATGAAACTTTAAGAAACCAATTGTGAGGCCTATTTTATACTTTTTTGGACATTGCTGCTTTTCTGAAGACTTTTAAGTTGATGTATTCACGTGATTCCCACAAAACATGCACAGTCCTTTTTCCAGTGATGTAAAGGTTACCTGAATTTAGTGACCACTTACAGTTCTAAGTTGCTGATGAATCTGATCCCTTTCTATAGGATTCCCTTTGTGTAGATTTACATATGATCCTCAGGTTTATCAATTTATAGTGCAGTATTCTATGTTATATGGTTCTTGTTCTCACTAGAGTGTCTTATCTGTGCTTCTAAAACAGTCACCAACAGGCATTCTTGAATGACCATCCCAATGTTTCTTGGTATTGCTAACATTCTGATACAGTTGAAGAGGTGATTCTCCAGGAAATGTTATCTTTAACATTGAGCCCTTTAAAAGGTTCTCCTTAAGGGGTGGCTAGGTGGCACAGTGAATAGAGCGCCGGCCCTGGAGCAGAAGGACCTGAGTTCGGATCCGGCCTCAGACACTTAACGCACACACACAAAAAAAAAACCTAGCCATGTGACCTTGGGCAAGTTACTTAACCCCAATTGCCCTCAAAAAAAAAAAAAGGTTCTCCTTAAGTACAAATATATAAAATAGTTTGAATAAAACTAATCCCATTTCATAATACTGCTTCATTCCTCTGGTGAGAGCAATGACGAGCATCATATTAGTAAATAAACTATCAGAAATCTCACTTCACCACAGGTGAATAAACTGGTTCTAACAGTGGGTTTCCTTGAAATGTTTAGCCTGGGAAGTGGTTTTTAAGAGTGCCACCCACACTATGCTCAGTGGTATATTCTTTGTTGATTTGGAATATTGTTCCTGTGTGTATATATATGCATAATCAAACTTTTAATACTAACTTTAGATCATCAATTTTATCATTCATCTATTTTTATATATGTGTGTGTGTGTGTGTGTGTGTGTGTGTGTGTGTGTATTATGTTTAAAAAAAAAGTCAGCAGAGCATGTGGTTCAAATCACTCATGTTTCAAAGTAAAAAATAAAATATGGCATATACTATATATTCATTATCTTCTCTCTCTCTGCAGGGTATCCCTGAAAAGCCACATAGTGACTAAAGTCTTCAGACTCACAATGCCAATATAGAAGCAAAGTTGAGAAGAGAACCTGTGATACTGAATTGTGATGGAAGATTTTTTACCCTGAAGAATCTATTTAGATCGGGCCAACTGCACATGTGACCTGGGGGAGGACCAGAAGGGTGGAGGTGGGGGGGGGGGGGGTTAAAGATGGTGGAATAATAATCTGTTTAAGAATAGCCAAGTAGAAAAATAACTGCTTATCTTGAAATCTTACCTCGATTTACTGCATAAGCATTTGTACCTGGCTGTGCCCCGAAAGGATTTAATGCTAAATTGTGTTAGGAACTTCAAGTATTAGATTTCATTTAAGTTATTGAAATAGTTGCCATATTTCAAAGCCTTGAACTAAAATTAAATTGCAAACTATTCCTTTTGTATTTGTGCCCAAGAGGTAGAATTGATGGTGCTTGACAAAGGTGAGGTATGGTGTAATAGGAATAATATTTATCCAGAAGATTAAAAATAGGGTTGTGTTTCAAAAAAAAATAAAATAGAGGTGATCCATGTCAGGTTGTAGCATTAACTTAATGCTTCAGGAATTGTGCCGTCATCTTAATGCTGCAATAGCACACATCCACACCCATACACTCATGGTTATCAGCAGTATAGCCACTATGCTTTTTATCCTAACAGTGAAGTTTTACATAGACAATCTTACTGGAAACAAATGGCAATGAAAAGTGTCAGCTCTACAGTGTGGTATGCTGCTGACATTTTCACCTCTGTTTATTTCTTTCTGAGATCTGTAGACATTTCACAGTAACTGTAGATCTCTGCCATTTGCTTCATTCTAAATGAGCCGAAATTATTTCTATATTTCTCTGTTACTATAGAATAGAGATTGCAACTTTTTCACAGCCCTATAGGATTTGCAATCTGTGATTGCCTTGTAAAAAGAAGAGTGCATATGTCACTGCATTAAACATTTGGTGTTTCTAAATATCAATTATATTGGTGAGCACAATGTATTCAGTTAATGGCATAGACCACAGTAGACCTAATTTGCAACTATTGGGTCTTAAACTTAAAGTGCAATGTATATTAAAACCAATCTGAGCCTTGTATTCTCTTCAATATTTATTCTTTTTTTTTTCACATGAGATGTTAACAGAAGGGTTCAGCATTTCAGTACTGCGTGGAGGCAAAATTCAGCAATAATTTCTTTCACTAGAAAAGATATTTTATTGTTGTGCCTTCCATTTGAACCCCAATCCTTTGAGAAACTCCAGTTTTGTGGGTATGGTATAGTTATAATTTTTACTCACATTGATTTTTTTTTTGTATTATGCAATGTAAATGTTTTTGGTTTTAAATCTTGTTAAGATGATTTTCACATCTGATTAAATCGACGTCACCAGTCAACAGAGTGGAATCTTGGGCTAAATAGCCTAAGAATGAGGTTTTTGTGTATATATTTATGTGGTGGTCCTCTTTTTTTTCTCTCTTTTGAGGAAAATATAAATGCTCTTGGTGCAAAACTAGAAAGCTGTAACTGATTACTTTAGAGGAAAGTTGCAAAAGTGGGGCGATTCTAAACTTGTAAAGGATCCCTTATAAATATTCTAAAATTGAAAATGAACAGTGATGTGAAAATGTTTTGTTTTCAAAATAGATATTTCTTTCAAAACCAGAAATAATTAGCAACATGCAGTAATTGAATATATAAATTTATACTTGATCATGCATAAGCAGTAAGTGTTTATTTTTCTCAGTTAAACTGGAAATGATTCTGTACCTACTAGATTTAATACAGCCAAAATGTGAATCTGAAGTTCAGTTTTTGCCAATACTTGTAGCAAGTAAACAAACCAAAGTGATCTGAGTTTGTAAAAATTTATGAACAAAATTTGCACTATTCTGAATTTGAATATTTAGGAAGATTCACATTGATATACAAGTTTTCAATAGTGTGGTGTTGTTTTTTTTTTTTTTTGCATTTTTTTTTACTATTATTTCAAGAACTTATTAAAAGGTTTAAGACCAATGATTGTGCTTGTGGAATTTTCTTTTTAAAGGAAAAGGGGTCATGTTTTTAGGTGTCTTTGATTGTTTATAAAGTCAAATGCTGAACTGGGGATAAAATCATTTTCTAGGTAGTAGATCCTGCTAATGTAGGTACTGAATTTCAACACATAGCCACTTAGTTAAAACAATTATTAGGTATAGTTCTGCCTCCATTCTAGAGTGAGGGAAATGAGTTCCCAAGGAATACTCTTACTTTACCTCCAGATGTAAAGGTGGGGAGAATGTGTGGAATTGTCTATCCAATTTACCTTTTCGTCACAAAACAGAAGTAAAATATTTCCTTTTTCCCCCTTCCATCTACACAAGAAAACAATCTTTTTTTTCCATAACTACAAGGAACTGGTAGTTAAATCGACCTAATAGTCTTTTGGGATCAAGGGGGAAGATGGGACATAAAATACAAAATAGGTAACAAATGGCCTGTTAAGATTTTGATCCATTGAAAGACAAAAATCAATTTTAAAAACTAATGATCTTAAAATTAGCAGATTCTTGGACCAAAAGTTTGGCAGTGTATTTTGTCCTCCCCATCTCGAAGTATTTCTTTGTTTAGTATCTGATTTTAAAAATAAAAAGTGTAATAGTCCTTAAGGATTATTTGCCCAGGAGAAAAGGGTGTAGTTTGAAATTGTCAGTTGCCTATTGGGACTCAGTGTGTAGCCATAGGCGAGGAGGTAACTCAGAAGGGCCAAAGGAAAAAGCACTAAGGTGGGAAGGTACAAATTTAGGCTTTGTAATTTTGCCCAAGTCTCTGGGGGCACCAATTCCCTGTGTGTCATTGAAGATCATTTGATTCTTCTACTGGCAAACAGGTTTCTATTGCTTGGTAGATTAAACAGGAAGCTGTAAACTGTCCACACAATTGTGGAACACATGTAAATTCATAGAACTCTATTCTTGATGACTTCCAGGCTTTATATATTTATTATACTTCCACTGTCAAGGCCTTATGGTGCCTTTAATTGCAAAGAAAGCTCTAAAAGATTCCCAAATTATCACCCAGGGATTATGTGAACAAGGGGATCCTGACCTGAAAAAATCAGTTAACATTGGAGTTTCTAACAGTTCTGGAAACTTCATTGGGAAGTTTGCATTATTTTTATAAAGAAAAGAGAAAATAGGGTGTATAATATTTTTTTTAGTACATAGAATACATTCTATCCCTAATTTTCCCCTCAATGTGTTGAGTCTACTAAGATGAATTGCCCTGTTTTGTTTTGGGAAAGCTCTTATTCCAGCAGAAGGCATTGTTTGGGTTTAGTTCGTTTCCTTTTGTCTGCTCTCTGCAGGTGCTGCTTTATCACAGATGGTCTGCAGTTCCTGTAGTGATTATTTCTAAGGGAAGTAGCCATCTATCTTGTGAAACAGATAAAAGAACTGAAATGATAACTTGTCAACCAAATGCCTCTGTTAGGTTAAAAAGATGCTGTGTATAAAGGTGTCCCAGTCACAAAATGCCTTAACCTGGACAGAGCTAAAAAAACTAAATAATACAGTCCCACCAAACAAATGGGTCACTGCTATACATAATAAAATACTGACAGTGCATCCATGTGTGCAAAAATAGCTAAGAGCTTATAATAGAAAAATTTCATATCAGTGACACTGAAATTTGACCTACCCAACCTGTATGGATCTGTCAGTGACAACCTATCAATGTCCCCACTAATCTAAAGCAACATTTTTGAATGAGATTTAGAGGTGGAATATTTTCTGAATGTTTTTGGTCTACAAACGATTGGATTATACTACGCCATTAACAAGGAGTAACTTGCCAAATAATTCCTCTCGTATATTTCTTTTTATTCACATAAAAGTAACTGAATAAGGGCAAAGGAGCAGCTAACAATGCCATTCTATATTTGCACATAAGGTAGGTGGTTTTTCAACTTGACCTATGCCAGGAACTGATCTACTTTAAAAACATTTTCAGTGACATTGGCTCCTATCAGGAGCCATCTAGTACAGCTGACATTTGATCTGTCCTGCACTTGGAATTACAGACTTCAATAGAAAACTGCCAGTTTAAAGGGACTTGGTTCACTAGGGAAGTGAACCAATTTAAACTTAATTTTGCCTTTTTTAATTTGAGTGTTCAAATAGCCTCTCCCTAAAAGGATAATTTTCTAAGAAGTTTCATCTTATTGTAGATTTAGATCATCTTTTTGTAATGCGGTAGCTATTTAGCATATAAGGTTCGAGCTTAGGATATTCTCTGAGCAGAGATTATTAATGTAGTAGAATGTTAATAGAAAAAGTGTTATTAAATGCAGCCTTACCT
Organism: Gymnobelideus leadbeateri; assembly: GCA_011680675.1. NCBI lineage: Eukaryota > Metazoa > Chordata > Mammalia > Diprotodontia > Petauridae > Gymnobelideus > Gymnobelideus leadbeateri. The sequence continues at coordinate 179,234 of WOXC01006736.1, forward strand.
GCTATTGCATACATTATCCTGTGAATTATGAAGCAGGCTCTATTCACTAATCTGCCATCTTGCTTGGGGGGGTAGAAAGGGAGGTTATAAGTGTTAATTTAACCACTGGAGAGAGTCTGTGTAGATCCCTGAATACAATAGGAATGGATGATCTCTCATAAGCCCTTCTGGCTCCAAGGCAGAGCATAGTTCTCTGCAACATTTGCAAAATGTGTTTTTTGTCCCAAAATCCAAATATGATATTTTGTTCATTAAGAGAACTTTACATACAAATTCGATTATATCAAGCTTTACAAAGGTCCTTTTATTTCCCCCTCCATTTTCTGTTTCATGAAGAAGCAATTTGTTAGGGCATTTTGTTTGGGGTAGTTGAAATTTAGATTCATGACAAAGCACTCAAAGACAAAACATAGCACAATTTGCCTGGTTCCTCTGGGCTTGGTCCTAGTGAAGTGGCCTGACATGACATTATTCTCACTTTGTTATTTTTAACTAGTTGCCCACAGTCAAGACTAGTTGCTGAAAAGGGGCTGACCTGTATAGACAGAGGGAGTTCCTGATTCAAATGAAATCCCAAGTCCAGCCCTATTCCTAACCCTAGACAAATTTCAGAACCATGTAACTGCAAGGATATGAGGGGAGCTAGTGTGAGAGCCCAAGTTACAATTCAGAGCTGTGAGTCTCCAGGTTACTTAGTTCACAAATCATTCTGTATCTCACAAGATCCTAAAAGCCATACAGATTAATTCCTCCAGCACCACCTCCCAGAATAATACTTAGATTTGTTACTGTTCTTCAGTTGTTTTTCAGTCATGTATGACTCTTCATGACCCCATTTGGGGTTTTCTTGGCAAAGATACTTGATCAGTTTGTCATTCCCTTCTCCACCTCATTTTACAGATAAGGAAACTGGGGCAAACAGTTAAGTGACTAGTCCTGGGTCATGCAACTATGATGTATCTGAGGCCAGATTTGTACTTAGGTCTTCCTAACTCCAGGCCCAATACTGTATCCCCTGCACCACTTTGATGCCCAGTGCATTCATCTAGATGATGCCATTTCCATTCATTCAGATGATGCTGTTGTTACAACATCAGGAGAGTGACCTCATTATCATCAATGGGGAATTGTGGTCTGCCTAAGTGAATTTTCCACATAATTAAAGCCTTCTTATTCCTGTTAATACCAAAATTTAATTTTGAAAAAATTATTTTAATAGAACTTTTGCTAAAATGTATTGTACACTATTCTACTTTCTAAAGCAAAGCAGTTATGTATGCACACATATATAGCACATATGGTATAATAGTTTATCTATGTTATATGTGTGTGTGTGTACACACATATAAATTCAGGGTTATCAGGAAATCTATTCATTATTGGATTCCTCAGAGAAAATGATGGTGCTTTTGAAAAGCTACTGAGTTATTTGAAAAGCTATTTGATAAGTGAAAGAAAACATACACACACACACACAAAAACTATTAAAAGCAAGAACAAAACCAAAAACTGTGTAGCACTAGGGGTATTTTCCATTTCTTCCCTCTATCATTTTGTCTGTCTTTACTATTCCCATTCCTTTTTATTGTCACTTCCTAATCAGTTGAGAACTGAGAAATCAGATAAGCAAACTTGTTAGTTTATTTGTGTCTTATTAGGAGTAAATAGGTCAAAACTAGGGCTCCAGAGAGTTTCCTTTTGTTGACATACAGGCTCTTTTCTGTGTCCTGGATAGTTAAGGTTGCTGATAAGTAAAGTGTGCTGTATCTTAATTGTTTTTTCAGTAATGAAGCTTTGTTCTCACTGAGCCATCTATACTCTCTTGTGTGACCCCATTTGACCATAGTCAGTTCTTCATTAGATAAGGCTAGATGGGGTCAAGGGCCTAGTACCTGGTCATTGGCCATTGAACAAACTGAAAAAAAATAGTTTTGTTGGAGGAATGAAATTCCTTATTCTAGCACTGTTGGCCCTGGCTGCTACCCCAGACTATATAGTTAGGCCTCTGACTTTATTGAAGCCTTTTTTCACACTAACTGATGCCAAAGTAACCAGCAAGTGTCTGTGAATGGCTCAGAACTAGTATAAGCTTTTCAAATTTTCCATTTGGCAGTCTCATAGTTTAATTCTAATTTGTTTTCATTATTTGTATCATAAAAGTGGAACAGGAAGGTACCTCGAGGCCAACAATGTTTTTTGTTTGTTTGTTTGTTTGCCTTTTGGAGGGCAATTGGGGTTAAGTAACTTGCCCAAGGTCACATGGCTATGTTTTTGTTTGTGTGTGCATTAAGTGTCTGAGGCTGGATCAAAACTCAGGTCCTTCTGACTCCAGGGCCAACGCTCTACTCACTGCACCACCTAGCCACTCCGAGGCCAACAATGTTAATCCCCACATTTTACAGATGAGAAAACTGAGGCTACAGGAGATTGTACAGCAGAATTTGAACTCGAGGCATCAGATTCCAGAACCAATGCACTTTACAAAGTACCATGCTACCTCCAAGATATCTACTGACTTACTTCTTTCCCCTAATTTGGTATTAGTCACAGGGGTTGCAAAGACCCAATTTGAACAAAGGCAGCTTGAATATGGCAGCTAGGTGGTGCAATGTATAGAGTACCAGGCCTGGAGTCAGGAAGACTCATCTTCCTGAGTTCAAATCTAGCCTCTGCCACTTTATAGCTGTGTGACCCTGGGCAAATCACTTAACCCTGTTGGTCTCAGTTCCCCATCTGTAAAATAGCAGGAGAAGGAAATGACAACCCACTCCAGTATCTTTGCCAAGAAAACCCCAAATAGGGTCACGAAGAGCCAGACATGACTGAACAACAACAAGCTTGAATATATTACTACCAAAAAAAAATAAAATTGAAGAGTTGGGGGGCAGGAGATGGAGAAGTAGGAATCTTTCTACTACACAATCTGCTGATAAATTACTTCCTAACTCCCAGCTCTTGCAGACCTGGCTGAGATTTGCAAGTCTATATTTCAAATATGCTATATTTAATTAACCTCTTGCAGAGCCTGTTTAACCCATTGGGTCACTTATCATTGTTCACATTCTTCCTGCTCCCATCAGGCTTGCTAAGCATGCCCTGGTCCTAACATTGGCATTCATAAGTCAGCTGTGGAAACTTATCTACTTCTCAAGAAAGGTCAGAGTGCCAAGGAAGCATTTGAAAGATCATGCAGGAGTTTCAACTATCTAAGAGTCAGGAGCATTTCCCCTAGTGCTGAGACTGGAAACACAAAGCTTGGTTAAATAATTTGGCATCTGGAGAAGTCAAAGGCTGGTTCATAAATAAAACCGGTACATCTCCTAAGATTTGTTTTTTGGCTTTTTCTTTGTATACCCAGCACTTAGCACAGTGATAGGCACATAAAGAAAATGGGTAATAAAATGTTTGTTGATTGATTGCCCAATACAAGTGACAAGAGATAGAATCAGGGCATACTGCCACATTTGTCTAAAATCCTCCTGGTTCCATTTCACCAAATGGATAAAGTTAAGATGAATGATTGGAAGGGGCAACGATAACGTGAAATTGAATGAAGTAGGTAATATAATAGTTGAGCAAGTTATTCCTCATCTGTAGCAATGAGAACTAGGCAATTTCTGAGGTTTCTTCCAGCTCAATCACTGGATGACTTCAAGTGCTCTTGGAGTTTACCACCATTAATGAACTTCAAAAGAAAAAAAAGTCTTTAGGAATAACTATTACCTAGTAATAATAAATCTTGTCCCTTAGGAATCCCCCTATTTTTTTTTTTTTTTTGCTTTTTGTAGGGAAATTGGGGTTAAGTGATTTGCCCAAGGTCAAGTGGCTAATTTTTGTGTTAAGTGTCTGAGGCCATATTTGAACTCAGGTCCTCCTGACTCCAGAGCTGGTGATCATCCCCCTACTTTCAAACTGTAACATCTGACCTGTTTGTTGCTGTTCACTCTTGATTCTCCAAGATGATGATGTGTTGACTTGCACTTGAGTTTGATTTGAGTGAGGCAGAGTTGTACAAAGTGGTCAGCCTCCCTCTTTACTCCACAGATATCAGAGTCCAGGGGTAAGAGGGCTAAGTAGAAACAGTAGGGCAGTATGAAGGAAATCTACAGGCCATCAAGCAATTCATTTTGGTGAGATTTCTGACTGTCCAAGAAGTGGAAAAGAAGACAACACACGAGTTATTGGAAAATAGAGGTTCTGTTCCCAGTTCTGCAATGGAGCAACACCTGCTCTGCAACTTACAGTCTTACAAAGTTACCTGAGGAGTGATATGCTCAGGGTCATACAGTCAGTAGGGGTTAGAGGTAAGAAATGAGTTCCAGTCTTACTGCTTCTTCAGCTGGCCCTATTCACTATGGCAGTGTCTTTCATTGGCACTGATAGATGCAATTTCCTTACCAAAAGTTCCTTATACCAATGGAATTATGGAGCTAGTCCGAACAAACAAACAACAACAATCAAACAAAACCAAACCACTCCCTGAGAAATGATGCAACCTTGGGTACATTTTCCTATCTCTTCTTTTTTCATTTTTTTTAATCTAAAAATAGGGAATGCTTTCACACGTGGGTCTGTCATAAAGTTCAACTCCAAACTTAATGTCGACAGACAGACAAATAGGATTAGAGGACCAAGGGCTCTAAACGTAGAACTGAAAGAGACCTCAGAGACCATTTAGCTGAACCCTTCCATTTTATAGATGAAGACTAGGTGAACTGAAACAACAGGCTAATTAGATCACCACCATCCAGATTATAAAGGGTTGCTTGGATGTGATCCTAGACTTGGAGGCAGAAGGGCCCTTAAGGGATCACCTAGTCTAACTTTGTCAGTTAAAAGATGAGAAAACTGAGGCTGAAGGTGAAATGACTTTCCCAAGGTCATACGGGTAGCAAGTGGTAAGAGCTGGGATTCAGACCCATGTCCTCTAGCTTCAAACCCAGCATTCTTTTTACTTCATAAGGTTTTTAATATCACTTTCCTATTATTCTCCAGTTCTTAAGATGTGTGGTTTTCTACATCAAATTGCTTTTGCTTTTTCAATGAGGGGAGGAGGAAAGGGAGGGAGGGAAAGAATTTTGAACTCAAATTTTTGAAACAAATGTTAAAAATTGTTTTCACATGTAATTGGGAAAAATATTAAAAATTTAAAAAGATATACAGTTTTTAAATGGTTACATTTAGATGATAGGCGAGTACAATATACTCAGTAGGAAGCTGGCCTCAGAGCCAAGAAGACTGGAGACCATGGGCTCAAGTTCTACCTAACCTCCCAGTATTCTCTATTGTTATTGTTCAGTCATTTCCAGTTGTATCTGGCTCTTCAAGACCCCATTTGAGACTTTCTTGGCAAAGATACTGGAGTGGTTTGCCATTTCCTTCTTCAGCTCATTTTACAGATGAGGAAACTGAGGCAAACAGGGTTAAATGAATTGCCCAAGGTAACACAGCTACCTCGTGTCTGAAGCCAGATCTGAACTCAGGAAGATGAGTCTTCCTGATTCCAGGCCTGGTATTTTATCCACTGTTCCACCTAGCTCTCTCTCTCTCTCTCTCTCTCTCTCTCTCTCTCTCTCTCTCTCTTTCTCTCCCTCTCCTATTAAGACAGTACATTGTAGAGAAAGTACCAAGCTGTACAGGGGAAGACATGAGACATTTTCCATCTGGGTGTTCCTTATATCAGTGGAATCCCAAATCCAATCTCTGTCCTAAAATTATGTATGGTGACTTCTGTTTAAGAAAACAATGATCTATTTTCAGAGATATATGGAAACCTTATTTTTCTGGGAAAGTTCCTTTCTCCAGACAGGGTCAGATTTGTGGGATTTGGTGTTTTCAGAGGAAATGGGTAGAAAATAAGGACCCTACTCCAATAGGAAATCTGTGAACTTAAGAAGCTGCCTCGGGAAGCCAAATCTTTATTAAAAGACTCCTCTTGGTAAACAAGGAAAAGTTCGAAAGTATTAGTGTAAAGTTAATTGGTTTAGATTAAAATCAGCACTGCTTGGCTAGAATTTCCACAGCTAGTTTCAAATGCTCGGTGCAGGGGGAGGATCTAGTTAATTGCTTCTCTGAAACTAGCCCGTAGGGCATCTGATTCAAGCATACAGGCCTTCGACTTGACTTTTTTACATTTTTACTAGAGAAAGAGAAAAGGTTAAATGTTCAGGTGTTGGGGGACCCGGGTACCAGAGGGCCCTGTTGGTCCTCTTCTCGTGATCCTTCTTGGCAGCTTTCCACCCCAAAATGGATGGAATCCAAAGGCAAGTTTAGTCACTAGGCATCCAGAGCACTTAGATTTGTTAGACTCTACTTTGCATTTCAATCCAGATGACAACCTGGGCTCTAGGGGATCTGACCCAAGGGATGTGCCCTGGAGAAGGCAAAAAAAAGGAAGATTTGGCAGGAGGCATAGGCAAGCTAGGCAGCCGCCTTAGGGCACAGCACTCCATGGAGTGCTACGTTTTTAAAGATTACTTTTGATACATACTCATCCTTTTAATACCAGAGAATTTCATTCTCTGTGGCCTGGAGACATGACAGTTGTTTGCATGTTGTCTCCCCGTTAGACTGTGATCCCTCTGAGAGCACAGACTGGTTTTTGCCCCTCTTTGCATCCTCAGTGCACAGTGCCTGGAACCATCCCCCAGCTAGGAAGAGTCTAAGGTAAAATTTGAACTCAGGTCTTCCAGACTCCAGGTCCAGCATTCTATCCACTGGGCTAGGGAGCTGCCTTTAGGTAAGGCATTGAGGTCCTTATCCTTTTGAGTAGGAGTGAGTGACCTCTGAGGTTCTTTCTAGTGCTATTATTAATATTATTGTTATTTTCAGAGTCCCAGGGCTCTTCTCAGAGTTGCTCTAGGAGTCCCAGGGATGCATTCTCTCAGAACGCAGTCCTGTCAGTCAAGGGCTACCCAGAGATAATTGGAGGGAGACAAAAACCACAGATCACTTAAGCCAATTGCTCCACTATCAGACCAAGAAGCTAGTGAAATGAAGTAGGTATAAAAGAATGTTTATGGAACAGAACCTATAAAGCTACGGAAAGCCGCCTTGCTACTTTGTGAAAGAGCGTCCAGCTTTCCTAGGAAGGCCCCCCCTAACCTGATTCCACCCTGCTTTGTCACCTGTCCTCCCACTGTTCCAAGTTAGCAGTTGTAGTCAGGCCTGGCTCCTCATTGCCTCACAGACCTGCCATACTCAGTTCTGTCTTCCCCTCTCAGCAGTTTCTTCCTTCCCACCCCTCCCCTGCCTTCAACAATCCTCTCCTTTCCCCTTCCCCCACAGATCTTCCCTCACTACCAAGGCCCATCCCAAGCCCAATTTACTCAATCAGGCCTTGTCCAACTGATGGGGTGCTTGGGTGCCTGTTCTTGAGCCACAGTTTGTGAAATCATATCCAGTTCCAAAATCACATTTTTCTCTCACCTCAAATCTCCCTAGCCTCAAAACACTGTCTCTGGCAGTTTCTCGAGGGATCATTCTCTAGCAAAACACTTATCTCTCTTCCTGATACAGTAGCCAGCTGCACCTATAGAATTTAGTAGTTTGACCCAACTGTGTTCTGGCTAAAGCAGCTGTGTACTGGGTCATACCTATAGTGTGTATACTAGATCCAGTCATATTATACTCCCTAGCTCATTATATACATCCTGAATCCCTCATTAGCTTGGGATATATATATTCCCAGCATCCATCTTGTCAAACACAACATTGATCGGTGGCAGCTTGGTCAGCCATTTCAAGCCTAAAACGACACCTCCATGAAGGCCCACCCTTGGGCTATTTCCTGGTGAATTCTGGGCTATACACCTGCATAGTAGATATTAAAAGTGTATGTTCCTTTAAGAACTGACCACTCCTTAACTCCTCCCTAATCCCACCCTGACTCACCTACTTAGCATATTTGGCACAGGTTCTACTATAGTTTATCCTATATAAACTTTAACTGTTCCTCTCTAAGGTTGCAGGTTCCCTAAGGACTCTTGCCCGCTGTATAGAATAACAATAAATCTTTGCCACCTTGACTTAGAGAATTCTCTGGTTGGTGAATTCATTCCAGACAGCTTTCCAGGGACTCTGGTAGTTGAGGTTCTTGGACTCCCCGAACTCCCTGACCTCCACATCAACCACTCTTGCCCACTTTGATCATACTCTTCTCTGAAGGTTTCTAGCCCTTCACAACTATATACTGCCTTGTGAGACATAACCACACATGCATACATATATACACACACGTGTGTGTATACATATACACATATGAATACATGGGAGGTATCTGACCCATATTAGCTATATGGCCCTGGGCAAGTCTTTATAACCTCTCAGTGCCCATCTCACCGAGACTTAATGGAATGGGGCTTGCCTTTGGACCCAGATTCCCAGATTGCCCAACATGGAGGCACTCTGCCTCCCCTACCACATAGATGGAGACAGCCTCCTTTGACTGGCCACCCGGATGCTTCTTTAAAACCAGAGAGACATAGAGTGTTCTCTTTTGGCCAGTGCACTTTTGTTTTGGTTTTATGATTTAATGTGGGAGTCATCTCAAATGAATGCACAGACTCAGACCACCTTCAATCCAAGTGAAGGCATTTACTAACGGTGACACTCTCCAACTGACTGAGTTCCAAGAGGAACCAGCAACTTAGTAAGACAAAACAGGCAATTTTATAGTGTAATGATACTGATTACACAACAGAAATTAATGAATATTAAAAATATTAATTTGTCAAGGATTAGTAATAGGGGTGTTAAGGGATTAAGTAATGGGAGCGGGGGCCAAGCCTTAGTGGAAATTCTCATGTGATTTCCCACAATGCATAGAAAAGCCCATGGGGGGGGCATTAATGTATGATTATGATATTGTAATAAGCCTCTTTATGTCATAAGTTGACTTAAAGGGCAGCTTTTGCTGTTACAGCTCCAGTGCCTCCTTAGGGAAAGTCCCTTCTATTGTTGTGGGGTCCACATCCGGCTCCAACATCCTGGTGGTGTTTTCTGATTGTCTGGCTATTGTGGTCCTGAGATTAGATGGATGTGGTTGTGGTCATGGACACACCTGCTGTTTCTGTGGGAAATATGAGGAATGGGTCTGGGGGCAGTGGCTAGCTAGAGGCAGGGGCTGGGATCCCATCTCATGGACATGCCTGCTGTTCTGTGAGAAATAAGAGTTTATAGACACACCTGCTGCTCTAGTGAGGCCATGAGGTTTATATGAGGAAGTCAGGATATTGAGGTGTGTGTGTGTGTGTGTGTGTGTGTGTGTGTGTGTGTGTGTGTGTGTGTGTGTGTGGCTTTATTAGGATTTCATCATTTTGGTAAGACTCTTTCCTGCTAGACAGGATGGGTGCCATGAACTGAGCAGGGGAGAAGGCAATGACTTCCTTCCCCTACTCTCTCTCTTTTTACTCCAACTAAGAGAAAGGGGCCTCGGGGTGTTTGCTTCAGTGGTTTGTCATTTGTCCTTCTCAGGTTCAGGAACCAGCAGTAATTGTCACTGGACTAGGAATTCAAGCCACAGTGACAGGGTTTTCACCACAGGCCTGGCCTTTGAGTACCCAGAATAACCTCCATGCTGCAAGCAATGAACCATTGGACAAAGAATGTCCCCTCATTCTTTGTCCAATTATCCCCCTTTAAATAGGGGGATAATTCTAGTTTATATTTATAGAGTGCTTTAAAGTTTAAAACAGTCCTTTCCTCACAACAACCCTATTAGGTAAATAGAGCAAGAATTTTTATTCCCATTTTTAACAGGTAAGTTAAGACTCAGAAGTTAAATGACTTTCCCAAGGTCAAGCAATTGGTGTGTAACAGACTTTACTAAATCTTTACTAAATCTAGTATTTCTTTTAATACTATGCCACATTGGAATTACTACTAGAAAAAAATACCTTTCTTTATCACATTGTAATGGATAACATGTTATACTTGGCATCAGATAGATGCAGATTCAAATCTCACTTCTAAATGTGTGACCATGAGCAAGTCATTTAAACTATGTGCCTCAGTTCCCCGATCTGTAAGATGGGGATAATAATACCTTTGATTACCTTTCTTCCAGAGTTGTTGTAAGATGATGGATGCCAATATAGCTCACTGCAAACTCAACAATGCTATAAAAATGCCAGCCATTATTATTCAACAGTTCCTTCTATTCTGACAGCCCATATGCTATTCTCTCCCTAGGCCATAACTGAAGCAACACCTAGCTGGAAACCAGACACCTGTGGGTGCTGCAGGAGGACTTCACACTGTATGTGGACTTCAGGGCTCTCTGGGCAACTCTCCCAATAAAATTCTCTGCTCCTGCACAGGTGGTGTGAACTTCAGTCATGCTGGCAACACTCCTGACTGCAGTGGGAGGGAGGAAGCTGAGACCAGCTGCAGCGTCTTTTTCTATTTTTATCCTCCTTCCCCCAGTGAACATGGCCTTTCAGGATTTTCCAGTTCTTTTCTAAGTAAAGTAAATCCAGGGAGCACATTCTCTTCCTCCCCCCATTGTTCATTTCAGTATGAGGACACCTCATTTTCAGAAAATGGGATGTGTTCATTTCTGCCTTGCAGATTCTGCCTTTACAATTGCTTAATCACCTTCCAAAAAGAAAAAAAGAACCTTCACTTTAGAACGATTCTTCTAGTCAATCAGTAAAGATTTATTAAGTTCCTAATATGTGCCAGACGCTCTGCTAAATGCTAGGGACACAAAGAAAGGTCAAGGCCAGTCACTGTTCTCCAGGAGCTCACAGTCTAATAGGGGAGACAATATACAAACAACAATGTACAAACAGGCTATATGGAGAATGAATTGGAAATAATCAACAGAGGCACTGGGATGAAGAAGGTTTTGGATATTAGGTGGAACTTGAAGGAAGTCAGGGGAGTCAGGAGGTGGAGATGAGGAAGGAGAGCATGCCAGACATGGGGGTCAACTAGTGAAAATGCCAAGGTAAGAGGCTGAGTGTCTGGTTGGAGAAACAAGAAAGAGGCCAGCATTGGTACATTGAAGAGTATGGGTGAAAGGAGGTAAGGTTTAAGAAGACTAGAAAAGTGGCCGTGAAAGCCAGGTTATGAAAGACTTCGAAAGCCAAACAGAAGATTTTAGCATCAGTACAAGTGCCCTACATTGCTCAAAAAAAAGTCTTAGGTGAGCATATCTGTAATAGTCCAGCGACCGAAAACACATGGTCAAGGGAATGGAAAGAGCATTGGATTTGTAATTATAAGATGTTGACTCAAATCCTCATTGTGGAAATCTGGGCAAATCACTTGACCTATTTCTTCATCTGAAATGAAGAACACTAGGAGAACATGCCAGACATGGGGGTCTGAATTTTCTGGTCAATTCAGAGGAATAAAAAATAAAATAAAATAAAATACTGTGTCCTAAAGTACTTTCCATCTTTAAATTTCTATGATTGTAGCTCTGATACAAATAAACACCGGTATGCTGATACACCTCAGGTACCTGGACCATCTGGAGAGAAGGTATCTCTAAGTCAGGGGTTCCCAACCTAGGGTCCGTGAATTTGTTTATAAGAAAATTTTGGTAACTATATTTTAGTATAATTGGTTTCTTCTGTAGTCCTTTGTATCTTATTTTTTGCATTAAAAAACATTGTTCTGAGAAAGGGTTCCTCAGCAGTCTAACAAAAGGGTCCAGGACAAACAAAAAGAGGTAAAGTACATTGGTCTGAATGATTAAAAGTTAAACATCTCTGCTGCGTAAGGTTCCTAAGAAGTTAAAGATGTCCTAGCAGTTGCTAACATCAAATATCTTTGACCTATTTGACTTCTGCCATGTTAATTTCCAATTATCATGTCTATGTTGAAGGTCATATTCTCAGGTGATCTTTATCCTTCCTCCATTTGGTCTTTACCTAAAAACACCTCTAGAAGTGACAGATCTGGGATAGATTGGACACTAGGGATGAAGGAAAGGTAAGAAACAAAGATGACTCCAAAATTTCAAGCCAGAGAGCCTGGGACAATGGTGTTTCCACCAACAGAAAGGAGGGAATTGGGAAAAAAGAGTTGGTTCCGAGAGTATAGGGGTAAGGAGTGGGAAAGAAGGCTGAATTCAGTTGTGTATATCTGGAATTGAAAACGGACCACCCAAGTGAAGTTGTCTTGAAGGTAGTTGGAAATAGATGACTGAAAAATAGAGCCAGGACAAGGCATTTGTATATCCTACCCAAGGTTTGAAAATTGAATTGAAAATTGTGTTATTATACATTGTGTTAATGTGTCATTTCACTGGCCACAAAAGAAAATATGTGCCATGGAGAATGGAATTTCTTGGCATTAAGGATAAAAGTGTGTGTGTGTGTGTGATACCCATACATATGCATATATACACATATACTTTGGTCATGAATGTTTTTACCAGTGTGGTTCTCCTTTCTATCAATACAAATTGCAAAGCAGCTGAACTTTCTCAATCTATGTGATTCTTATGCATTTCTTTCCATGTCTTTTGTCCTTTCCATGTTGAGCCTACGAACTGGGGTTGTACACCTGAGTCTTGTCTTAGGCTTTCTTCTTTTCTTTCTGTATACTCTCTCATTTGGTAATCTCATCAGCTCTCACGGATTCAAAGATCATCTCTACACAAATTATTCATTCACAGTTCATATATCCAATCCTGGTTTCTTTCCTGAACTCGTGTCATATCATCAATTTCCTAGTGGATATGTCAAACTAGTTGTCCTATAGATGTCTCAAGCTCAACTTGCTCAAAACAGAACTAATTATTTTTCTTCCTAAACCTACCCCTCTTCTAAATTTCCATTTGACTGTCAAAGGTATCAATATCCTTCCAGTATTCAGACTGCCCATCTATAATTCCTGTTATACATGATTGGCCTACGTCATTTTCTTCTCATACATGTTCTTAATGATGTGGGAGAGTGAAAATAGCTCTAGATTTGGAGACAGAGAACATACTAAATCAAAGTTTAGTTTGAGGCAAGCACGTATGATCTATTATCGTTCAACTCTTTCAGTTGTGTCTGACTCTTCATGACACTGTTTGGAGTTTTCTTGGCAAATATACAGGAGTGGTTTTGTCATTTTTCTTCTCCAGCTCATTTTATAGATGAGGAAACTGAGGCAAACAGGATTAAGTGACTTGCCTAGGTAAATAGGGTTAAGAGGCTTACATAGGGGTTGCATAGCTAGTAAGCATCTGAGGCTGAATTTGAATTCAGGCCTACCTGACTTCAGTTCTAGTGCTCTATCTACTGTACCACTTTGCCTCAGCATATATGATGTGGCAGTCAAAAAAGCTAACACCACCTTCAGCTGACTTGAAAAGCCCAGCACCCATGAATAACAGGGTCTGGCCATATTCTACTCTGTAGCAGACCAGATCTATAGTATTTCTGTTCAGTTGTGAGAACCACATTTTGGGAAGGACATTGGGAATCTGGAAAGAGTCCAGAGGAAGGCAACCCCCATCAACCAGTACATGTTATGTGCCAGATACTGGGCTAGGTGTTGGAGATACAAAAACAAAAACAAACCAGTACTTGCCCACCAGAAACTTACATTCTATTCCAACTGTCCTTGAAGACCTATCTCATATCTCCATTTCTAGTCCCAAAATCACAGAACTGGAGAGCTGGGAGGGACCTCAACAGCCAGCTCTGCCAATCTTTACGTGAAAAAAAAAATCCCCACTAAAGCATTCAACATTGCGCTGTTAGTATGGGAGCAATTGTAAGAAATAACTTCATCCCTAAATTTAGATTAGATGAAATAAGAGATGAAATTGACCTATAACTTAATTGGCCACAAACATCTGAAAAAGGAATGATCTCTTACTTCCTAAGGACTCCTACAACACTTTTAATTAGTCATGCATAATTTAGCACCTGGTTATTATTGTCTTATTGGCCATTTGTTTTGTCATGTGTTGTTTTTCTCATCCTCTGATTAGATTATAATATCCCTGAGAGGTAGGATCACATTTAACCCTACTCTGGTATCCTCTTTAGTATCTAGGATGGTAGTAGGTACATAGTTGGTGTTTATTGAGTGATTTGTTCTTTCCTTCTCTTGGGGCTCACTTTGGTAGGGAACAAAAACCCCCACCAAATATAGCCCCCACTTTAATTTACTGCTACAAAATAATCTCACTGGGAACAAAGTGACTCTGATGAGAAAATTGGGGTATGAAATTTGACAAGACACCAATGGAAGAAAGTATAAGATGCCTCCACCCCAGAAGTGAAAGTATAGTTACTTCCACACTGCATTAAAGATGCCTTGTGCTGGGGCAGGAGGTCAACTGTTAGAAAGCATGGGGAATTTTCATGAGCCAACCAGGACATCTCTGCACTGTACCCTAGGAGCCATTACCCAAGAGACTCAGTTATGGAGATAACAAACTGATCTTTCTTTGGCATGTTACTCTGTGGTCTGGGTTCATTATACTAGTAGGTATTTTTCTTGTTTGGACAAGACAGAATTGCTTAATTTGGCCTTTTGGCCATCTGGCTCTTGTTTGTAAGAGGTAGGGATGGCAATAAGGGCGTTGGGTAGACGGAAGGATAAGGATCTGTCATTTTTCATGCCTTGTTTGGCACAAGCTATATTTGAATGAGTGTGCTGCATTCAGAGACCCTTTAGTGGAGATCCATTCCACCTGAAGTGATGTCCAGACCTAGGCGGCAGGCTGGGCTGCTGCTATTTATTCTTGACAGAAGTGTGAGGCTTCAGGGAGTTCAAAATATTGTACTGAGTAGAACAGTCTTGGGATCCAGCTTTCTGTCCCACCTGATGAAAATATCCCTCACTCAAGTATTTTATTCCTCTCTAGCACATTCTTTGCTATCCTCACTTCTTGCTCCTCCTTTGCAAACCTTAGGTTGTTAGATAAACATGTTATAAAATTTTATTACACTTAAGCTTATTCTCTTCTTTTCTCTACCTACTCTCACACTTCCCCTTTCTTTACTTTTTCTTCTTCTCTTCTCTCCCCTTTGTGTTTTCTTTCTTTTATCTTTATCTCCTCCCCTTTTTCTTCAATCTTTCCTCCTCCTTCTATCCCTCTCCCTCCCTCCCTCTCTCTCCTCTTCCTTTCTCCTTTTCCCACTCTACCTCTCCTTTTCTCTCCCCTCTCTTACCTTTCTTCTTTGCTCTCACCCCTCTGCCAAGGCACAAATGTTCAAATGTACTTATATTCATACATTGTCCCTATAGGAGGTTCTCTTTCTCTTCTAGCTCAGCGAAACTTATATTTAATTGCTAAGATAAATATCATTCATACAGCCTTTATATTTCCACTTTGTAAAGAGTTTTGTTATGACTTTTAGCTCATTGCAGCAATATTTCTTCCATATCACACTATTCCTTGCCACGTAGGCCCTTGAATTTAGCTTATGACAGCAACTTCTCTCAAGGTTTCAGATCTCTGATCTGTCTCAGTAATGTAGATGATCCCTCTAAGGGTGCAGATCACAGCAGAGATACCTTCATTCTATAATACCCTTGTCCATTTCCTTCCCTAAATCCTCCATGAAGGATTCACTTCATGTTCTGATGACCTTCCTCTAAACCTCTTGACATTTCATTAATACTCTGGAATATGCAGACTGTCCATCCATTATCTTTCCCTCTTGTTACATGACTGTCCTACCTCTTTCTTGGGTCATATAACTGTCTAATGTTATCCACTATCCAGTTTGTCTTGTATAATTCATCGTTAGTAATAAGATTTGTGCTAATTAAAATATACATTATATATAACTTTTAAAACTATATAATAGGTATATACTATGCATATTTATATACAATAATTTTACATAATTTACATAATATATAACTGATGTTTAAAATATGAACCTTTATAATATAACAAAAAAGGATGGATGTTGGAGGGGATGTGGGAAAACTGGAACACTAATGCATTGTTGGTGAAGTTATGAAGTGATCCAACCATTCTGGAGAGCAATTTGGGATATGCCCAAAGGGTTAAAAAACTGTGCAAAGCCTTTGATCCAGCAACACCACTGCTACATGACATCCAAAAAAGGGGGAAAGAATCTATTTGTACAAAAATATTTATAGCAGCTCTTTTTGTAGTGGCTAAGAATTGGAAATTAAAGGAATGCCCGTCAACTGGGAAATAGCTAAATAAGCTGCAGTCTACGATTGTAATGGAATATTATTGTGCTATAAGAAATGACAAGCAGGATGATTTCAGAAAAACCTGGAAAGACTTACATGAACTGATGCAAAGTGAAGTGAACAAAACCAGGAGTATGTTATACACAATAACAGTAATATTGTTTGATGAAGAACTGTGAATGAGCTAAATATTCTCAGTAATACGATGATCCAAGAAAATCCCAAAGGACTAATGATAAAGCATACTATCCACCTCCAGAGAAAGAATTGATATTGTTTGAATACAGACTGAAGTATTTTTCACTTTCTTTCATTCTTTTTCTTCTATTCAAGTCTTCTTGTACAAAATGACTAATGTGGAAACGTTTTACATGATTACACATGTATAAAACCTGTATCTGATTGCTTACCATCTCAGGGAAGGGGGAGACAAGGATAGAGGGATGGAGTCTGGAACTCAAAACTTGAAAACAAAACCACAAATGTTAAAAAAAAATTATTTAAATATGTAACTGGGGGGAATAAAATATATTTTAAAAAATATGAGCCTTTATTTCAGAAAGCAACTTGGTATTTAAAAGTACTGTTCATCTTTCCAAATGCAATTTAACCTATTCTCCTATTCTGTGTGCTGCTCATTGTCCATCCACAATGTTAAACCAAGAACATACACTCATAGATGAGTTCTATTGGTTTCCCATCTACTTGCATATTCTGGTCTGGACAACAGACATTCTTCATCCACTTGAATTTTCTTGTGTGAATAGTTAGGTTCAACTCTTTGGGGGTGATCACAGATCTCCTTTAGGAGGGTCTCAAATATTCAAGAACTTGATGCAACCAGCAACATGTCAATCACAAAAAGGAGTATCTACAGGACCTTACCATCTACAGGGATCCCTTTCCGATTTGTTATCTGTGCTGGACATTAAATTAAATTACACAAGCAGTTCAATAACATAATTCAATTACACAGATGGGCTTTTAAAATACCCATTATATATAAAACACTGTGATAGATGCCATGGGCATAAAACAAAAACAAGAAAAAGCCTGCCCTTGAGAAGTTTACATTCTGGGAGGACAGCAGGGGACTGGGAGGGAGGCAGGGATAAATCATTTAAACAGATAAGAAAACAGGAGAGATAATCTGAGAGGGAAACCACTAAGGACTGAAGAGATCAGCAAAGACTTACCATTGGAAGAGGCACCAAAGCTTAATCAAAGCTAAAGATTCTAAGAGACCAAAGTAAAGAGGGAATGCATAGGGCAGTGATGATTCAGAAAAGGCATCCTCCGAGACAATGGCAAACATCTTTCACACTCACACACACACACACACACACACACACACACATCATTATTTTATGTCTTGCTCAATACTAATAATCAGATAAAAAGTTATTTCTGTTGTTACATCTTTCAAGGAAACCTATGACTTTAACGGTGTGGTAGAGTGAAACAAATACTGGATTGCTGAGTTTAAAAATTGGCTCTGTAATTATCTACCTTTGTTGATCTTGGTCAAGACATTTCTTTCTTCTGGGCCTTGATTTCCTTATCTGTAAAAGGGGGAGAATGGACTAGAGGGCCTCCAAGATCACCTGGCTCTAAATCCATGATACTATGAATGTGTCCATGGGAGACCACTTGTTAGAAAAGCAATATTAGAGGAAAAATTAGAAGAAAATTCTCAAGATGTGGATTCTTCTTGGTTCTTGGAATGAGAGAAAAGAAATGTTTCGTTTCTGTTTTCCTTCCTTCATTGGTACCTATGAGAAACTGAAAAGCCAAGAGCAAGAAGGAACCATGCATTTTGTCCCATCTGGCTTTCTTCTGCCTATTTCCACACAATATTCTCTGCTAACTTCATCTTTCTATCTGGTGCCTTCTTTCATATCACTCTGTTGAATCCCTAACCTCACCTTCATGCTTATGTGCGCCAAGAATATCTTGAAATGGGTGATATGGCAGGGTGGGTTGGTCAGAACCTAACCTAGGTCTTTGGTCACTGATGAACTGAATGGTGATAAAGCTATAAATTTATTGATTTTTATTTATCTGCTCTTGGCTGGTCCTGTATTTTGTGGGTGGGGAAAAGTTTCAATTTCCTTTTTAAAAAATTTATTGATGCTTTTTGCTTTTGCATAACATTTATTTCTGGATATGCTACTCCTATCCCACCCCCTCTATGCACTTCACTTAATAACGCTTCCTTTGTAATAAAGAAAAAAAATAGTTAGAACTGAAGTACATGAAACATTCCATACCCATAGCCCCCCACCTCTCCAACAAAAGAAAAGAAACACAAACCCTCATCTCTTTTCTAGGACCAAGACTGGTTATTGTATTTACAAAGCAATCAACTTCACTTTATTATTTTACTCAGTTACATTGTGGTAGTCATTGTGTAAATTGTTTTCCTAACAATGCTTACTTCATTCCGAATCCATTAGATACATCTTCCTATGTATCCCTGAATTTCATACTCATCATTTCTGATAGTATAAAAATACTCCTTTTCGTGCACACACCACAAGTGGCTTAGCCATTCCCCAATTGAGGGGCACCTAGTTTGTCTCCAGTTCTTTGCTAAGCAAGTAAGCAAGATTTTGGATGAGCAAGTATATTTTCTTTGGGTATCATTAAAGGCAGGTACAGTCCTACTCAGCAAAGTTAATCATGGTGTGATGGGAACTCTGGAGTCTCAAAAGTTATGCTGACTCAGATGCAGGCCCTACTGCATTGAAAAAACTTTGAAAAAGACCTAGTGACAGTGTATCTGTCATCCAAAAACCATTTCAGCTAAGTTCAGAGAAGCAGATCACCAGGCAGTTCACAGATGATGATTTATTTTTTCTGTCAGAGCAAAGATTGTTTACTAAAGGGTGGAGAACTTTTAATAAGAGTCAGTGGAAAGTCACCTATAGCAGTGAAATCATGAATCTTTTGAGATATACATATATACATACTGAATACATATACTATATATATAATTGAATATATACTATAAATAATGAATATATATATACTGAATATACATACTATATATATTGAGTATATATAGTATACACATATATGTATATATACTGAATATGTATATATATATATTTATATTGAAATAAATATGTATAGAGAGAGTGAGTTATTTTGGGTCTTTTTAGTACAGACCTATTATTTCATCAGTATAGGGAGTTCCCGGTTGGGAAACTCCCACACCCTGGCTCCTCCTGAACCTCCTCTCCACCCATGAGTAATCTCTTGTAACCTTGATTGCTTCCCATTCTCCAAGTTCATCATCCCTGGTCTGACTTCAGGATTCCCCAGTTTCAGTCTTGGCTGCAGAACTAATTGCTGCAATGAGGCTCTCCCTTGCCTTCCACTGTTCCCACCTTGTTAATCCTTAGCCCTTGATAACTTTCTTCATCTTCTCAGACCACAGAGCCTGACTGGCAGAAATCACTAAACTGTGCTGACTGTTTCCAATACAAAGGGATGTTTTCTGATCACAGCCTTGAGCTTAACTCCCTTACCCTACTCTCTGTATCTGCCTACATTATCTAAGGGCCTTGAATGAACTCCTCCCACATCTTCACCTATGGAAATCCTTCCCATTCTTCAAAGTCTTGCACAGGTACCACTTTCTCCATGAAATCTTTGAGGCTAGATGTAGCTATTCTCTCCTCGAATCTCTCAAGCCAAGATTTGACTTATCCTACATACTTATTCACATTTTAATTGGGGTCCTAGTTATTTGTCAGACCATTTAATCCCCACTAAATTATAAGCACCTTTAGATCATGAACTGGGTAAAAAGCAACTGCTTTTATCTTTATGTTCCTAGTGCCTAGAACAATGCTTTGCAAAAAAAAAAAAAAAAGCCAATATTCAATAGATGTTTCTTGGGTTGAATTGAATTAAATCAGTGACAGATAAAAATGAAGATGAGATTTATCACATAGGAAGCCTAGGACCTTACTCTTTCTTCTTCAGCTCCCATTAAGTTGGGGAGCCAGTTTGAGAATATATGGACTCCCCTAACATGAAGGGTAGATGAATCTAACTTCTTAGGGCTCAATTTACTGAGCCATAATGTAGTGGAAAAGGTACTGGATTAGGAGTCAGTGGTCCTGAGTTCAAATCCTGTCTCTGCTACTCCCCTTCCCCCAGCTGTGGTCATTTAACCTCTGTTTCCTTTTCTGTGAAATGAGGGAGAGGGACCATATGACCTCTAAATATGATCCTTTTGTAAAGACTTTTTTAGCTAGTGGATTATGCAATACCTTGGCAGTGGCTCTGTCAATCTGACCCAACCAAGTAGCCAGACAGGGAGGTGTCCCTGTAGCCAACCCAACTTAACTATTCATGTTGCTGAAACTGGCTAATTGTCAGGCAAATTGAGATCAAGTCTGAAACCAGTCATTTCTGCCTAAATCACCACGAATGAATGAAAAAGCATTTGTTAAGCATTTTCTTTGTGCCAGGCATGTTTGATGCTGAAAATTAGGGCTGACCCCCAGAAAAATTGTGAAGTAAATGAAGTTGATCTTTTGTGCCCTACCTCTATCCTTTTAGGGTGCCATCTGCTTGATACCTGGTGCCATCAGTTTCTAGCTTAAGTACCTAGAGTTCCCTGTGAGGTACCCATGCCCAGGCCTGCTATGAGCTGTGACTGTCATGTCCAGACCTGCCAACCTCTCCTACCCCCTCCCCCATAGTGGGTAAGATTTGATTCAGTTTAATTCACCTCAATTCAATGAATATTTTTAGTATCCTCTAATACCTTACATTTTCATAACCACTTCAAAAGGTACTTTTATATATGTGATCTCACTAGAACAACATTTAAGTGGGATGGATATAGTAAGGAAGCCAAAGCTAGTAGAACTAGGAATACTGGGAAAGGGGAACCAAGAGGGCAGATTGGAGGCAGCTCAGCTAAACTCTCTAAACACACCCCTCCAACAACTTCAAAATAATGCCTCAGATCAACATTTTGAGCAGCAGAGTCAACAGAGCAAGACATTTTCAGGTAGGAGAGATTTGTGAGGGTTAGTAATTGTAACTGAATGTGAATGAGATGAGCTCTCCCATAAAGCAGAAACAGATAGCAGAATGGATTCAAAACCAGAATCCAACTATATGTTGTTTGTGTGACATGATGGAAATAGAAAGACAACACACAGGGTTAAAATAAAGGGCTAGAGCAAAACCTAGTATGTTTTAGCTAAAAAAAAAAAAGGAAAAGGGTAGCAATCATGATCTGAGACAAAGCAAAAGCAAAATAGATCTAATTAAAAGGGATAATCAGGGAAACTACATTTTGCTAAAAGGTGCCATAGACAATGAAGTAACATAAAACAAAATTACAGCAAATTTCTCTGATAAAGGTCTCATTTCTCAAATATATACTGAATATATAGCTGAGTCAAATTTATGAAAAATAAGAGCCACTGCCCAATTGATAAATGTCCAAAGGATATGAACAGGCAGTTTTCAGAAGAAGAAATCAAAGCTATCTGTAGTCATAACAAAAAAACACCGATTTAAATCACTATTGTTTAGAGGAATGCAAATACTGGGAGGGATGAAGGGAAAATAAGTACACTAATGAACTGCCTGTAGGGTAAGGGACTAGTTTAATGTTCTGAAGAACAATTTGGAGCTGTGCTCAAAGGGCTACATGTTGTGCATAACCTTTGGCTCAGTAATACCACTACCAGGTCTGTATTCCAAAGGGATCAAGGAAAAAGGAAAAGGAACTATACATATAAAAATATTTATAGCAGCTCTTTCTGTGGTGACAAAGAATTGGAAATCTAGAGGATGCTCCTCAGTTGAGGAATGACTGAACAAGCTGTGGCATATGATTGTGATGAAGTCCTGTTGTGTTGTGGGAAATGACAAGGGGGGTGGTTTCAGAAAAACATGTCAAGATCCATATAAACTGATGCAAAGTGAATCGAGAAGAACCAGGAGATCATTGTGCACAGTAATAGCAATGTTGTAATAATGATCAGCTATGAAAGACCTGGCTACTCTGATCAATACAAGGATACAAGACAATTCCAAAGACTCATGATGAAAAAATACTATCCAATTCCAGAGAGAGAACTAATGAATTTGGAGTGTAATTTTCTCTCTTTATTTTTCTTGCTTTTTTAAAAAATGTAGCTAATATGGAAATATATTTTTCATGATTTCACATGTATAATGGATATCATATTGCCTTCTCAATGGGTGGGGAAGAAGTAGGAGGCAAGGAGAAAATTTGGAACTCAAAATTTAAAAAGAAAAAATGTTTAAAATTACTTAGTTAAAATATTTTTTAAATAAAATGAGATAGGAGCAATTTACATTTCTGTACACTTTTCATAACCCGAATGAAAGTCATATGAACTCCAAAATCCTGGACAATTTTCATTCCACTGACCATGAAAGTTTATATTTCTGTGTTTTTTCTTCACTAGAGGTACAAAGTTCCACCTAGGATTGATAACTCTTCTGCCTCATTGCTCTAATGTCAGCAAAAGGAAGTTTCATGCATTGACTAACATCATGAAATGGGTTAAAGGAGAAATAGATAAACTCCTTCAGTATTGGGTATGCTTCTTCCCCAACTCCCAACAATGCAATTATTAACATCTTCCTCATAGACATTAGAGGTTAAGTGGTCTACAAGGTCACTGACAGAGCTGAAACTGAAGAACAGACCTCCTGACACCAAGTTCAGGCTTTGTTTATTTTTTTTCCTATTTTTCTTTTTCTACAAGCCCATGCTGCTTCTCACAACCACAGAGGCTGCCCAGGCCAAAAAGAAACTTATCACCTGGTGGTCAACCTTCTGGTAATGTTCTGCTCCAAATTTAGCTGAGCTGGGCCTCAGATGACAGACACCTGGTCTGCGGAGAGTTCTGTCCCCAAAGCCTTTCTTGCTTTTCAGACCTGCCAGAGTCTGTACTCAGCATAACCTTAAAAAGAGAAAAGGAAAATCCAAGGTCACCTTCATATCACAATGAAGAAGTGGAGTTGTATTGGTGGCCACACTCCACCCTCCCATTCTGAATGTTTTCTCTGGCTTTCTCCCATGCTTGGAATGTTTTCACTTGTTCTCTCTGCTTCCTGACTTCCCTCATGTCCCAGCTAACATCCCACCTTCTCCATGAAGCCTTTCCCAATCCCTCTTAATTCCAGTGCCCTCCCTCTCTTGATAACTTCCTATTTATCCTGCATATAACTTTGTTCAGACATAGTTATTTGCCTGCTATTTCCCCCTTTATATTGTGAGTTCCTTGAGAACAGAAACTGTCCCTGGCCTTTCTTTGTAAGCCCCTTGCTTAGAACAGTGCATAGCACACAGTAGCAACTTGATAAATGTTTATTGACTGACCAACATTCATTAAAATATACATATACAAAGAGAGCAATATCTACCAATAAAAATCTCACTTTATGTTTTGTGACCTTGGGTGAATCACCAGTGCCTTGCCTGGGTCTCAGTTTCCTCAGCTATAAAATTAAGAAGTTGGACTGGATCAAAGGTTCTTATCATTTTTTGTATCATTGAACATCTTTGGCATTCTGGTGAGGCCTTTCCAGAATAATGGTTTTAAATATATAATTGCAAAGCAAACCAATTATACTGAAGTATAATCAAAATATTAAAAAAAACTTCACAGGTCCCAGCTTCAGAACCCCTGTACTGAACTGTATCTAAAGAATAAAGGTACCTAACCGTGTGACCTTGGGCAAGTTACTTAACCCCAATTGCCCTCCAAAAAAAAAAAAAGAATGAAGGAACAGGGGTGACTAGCTGGCACAGTAAATAGAGCACTGGCCCTGGAGTCAGGAGGACCTGAGTTCAAATCTGCCTCAGACACTTAACACTTACTATCCATGTAACCTTGGGCAAGTCACTTAACCCCAATTGCCCCTACGAAAAGCAAAAAAGAATAAAGGAATGAAGCATTTATTAAGCTGTTGTAAGTACTTCACAAATATTTCATTTCATACATACAACAACCCTAGGAAGCTGGTGCTATTACTATCCCCATTTTATAATTGAGGAAACAGGCAAGTAGACACAAGGGTCACACAGCTGGTAACTGTCTGTGGTAACATTTGAACTCAGGTCTTGCTGACTCCAGGGGAAGGAGGGGAATGAATAAGCACTTATTAAGCACCTATTATATTCAAGGCACTGTGGTAAGCACTTTACACTTATGATCTCATTTGATCCTTACAACCACACTGGACAGTAGATGCTATTATTTTACATTTGAGGAAACTAAGGCAGGCAGAGGTCACACAACTAGTAAGGTCAAATTCAAACTCAGGTCTTCCTAACTTTAAGCTCAGGGCATAGAGCTGCCTCTAAGAACACTCTATTAGTCCTTGATTCTAATTTGACCTCTAATCCTCCTTCTAGAACCTAGCACCGGCTTCAGTCCACAACAATCCCATCATCATTCAAATCTTTAAAGTTCATTGGGCTTCCAGGATGGGATTGGTATGCTGAAACGAGCCCAATGGCAAACAGTGAGTCAGGGCATATAGGTGGATTCTCAAGCACCTGGGTGCTTCAGGTGACATGCTACATCCTCTCCTTCCTACCCTCAGAGCCCAAGACAGGCACCAGACTGTGTGACATAAGGGCCAGTCACCTCAGCTGCAGGAAATTAGGTCAGTGGCTCTAGGTTAATGAGGGAGTGGAATGAGGCTCTGCCAGTCAAAGTTGCCCTAGGGCTGCTGGAGGGCAGCCCTAATCTCCTAACCTCCTTTCCTCCCTCTGTGGGAAGAGACAGACCTTGTCTCATCCGAGGACAGGCTGAAGAGTCCACCCTTCATCTTTTGCCCCTGACCACCTACCAGAGGATTCCCCAGGCTGGTAGAGGTGACTTTGAACACTGGTCCTTTTACCCTCACTCCCAACCAGAAAACAAGGGAGGCATCTGAACACATTAAAGAGACTACTCTTTGACATTCTTTTCCTCCTCAATTTCCTTTTTCCAACATTTCTTCCTTCTTTCTCTCCCTCCTTCCTTTCTTTCTTATCTTCTACCCTCTTCCCTTCTTCATATCTTTTTTCATTCTTTACCCATGTTAATGCTTCTTCCTTTTCCCCATCCCTCTTTCTGCATTTCTTTTCTTATCCTCTACCTCCTCTTTCTTCCCATACTCTTCTTCTTTTCTCTTATTTAAACCTTCACTTTATTCCTCCTTGGTTTCTTCTGTTCCCCTTCATTATTCCCTTAACTCTTTATGTCCTCCTTTCTTCTTTCTGTCCTTTTCTTCCCTCCTCTATTTCCCTTTTGTTAACCTTCCTTTTTTCCTCCATACTCCCCTTTTTTCTGCTCCTCTCCCCAATTTTCTCATCTCACTTCTACTCTCCCTCTTCCTCTTGTTTTTTCCATGACCCTTTTAATATTCCTCTGTTCTCTTTTCCATCCACCCCTACCATTACCAATAAGTATGAAAAACTTCCCAGCCCACACCTTCTATTAAGCTGACCTAAAGAGAGGTCTGGAGACAGTAGAAAGAACAATGACTGGAATCAAAGGCTTTGGCTTCAAATCCCAACTTTGATGCCCATGACCTGTGTGGCATTGGGCAAGTCACTTAATCGCCCTGGGCCTCAGTTTCCCCACTTATAAAATAAGGAGGTTGCATGAGATGGCCTCCGAGGTCCCTTCCAATTCAACGTTATAGTTAATATATGCCAACTTAATGCTGATCCACCCCATCAGTTCTCAATCCAAACCTGGGCAACCAAAGTAAATCAACAAGGGCAGAAAGTATCCAACTACGAGCCAGACATTTGAGCATTTGAGTCTCTGTTTTGAGGCACTTGGGATCTCAAACTTTACAGAGGAAGTTGACCTGAAACAAAAAAGTGACAGGACGTATGTAAATGGAAGACAGAATGGGGTCTAGAATGAAGTCAAGAGTTTTTTTTTTTTATTTGGTAGAAAGGTCTACAAATACACATCTTTTCTCCCTTTTAAAACTGATGAGTGTTTCCAGAGAAGCCTTCCCTGCCTTAACCCAGAGTAATTCTACTGTCAGGAGTCTTAAAAGCAATGGAAGACTGACAGAGGGGAGGTACTTTTGGAGAGGCAGACCTCTTTACTTTCCTTTTATTTTTTTATCACATCTAGGGAAGGACAGTTGAATTGGACATGCAGGAAGGTAGTGGCTGCTGACAATTTCCTTAATAAGGGTATCAGCCTCTTTCTTGTTCTGAGGATCTGTTGTTTATGGCAGTAGATAAAATCAGAGGGAGCCTTGGCCTCTAAGTTTCTATTCTTAAAACTATCCTGTGTACTGTGACTATTCATTTGATTGTTTTGGAACAAAGAAGGTCAAGAGATCAAGGTGAGATATTTTTGTGGTAATGCAGTATAACTCTGGGAAATGTGGTTCCCTGTGTAGATTTTCCTGGTACTTGTATTTCTTGACATTGTGTATGTTCTAGAAAAGTATTGTGCATTGGGTTGTGTTGTAAGCAGCTTTGGGCTTGGGCTGTCTCATAAGGTTTTTAACAACTAGACAACACAGTTTCAGTCACGATTAAATGAGGTTGGACAAGATAATCTCTCCATCATTTGGTGACCTTCTGGGTCCTTCTCTTTCCTTTAGGGTCATAGTTGTATTAGTAAATGGATGACCCTGGCAATGGTATCTCTCACACCACAGGTGATCTCCTTTCTATATAAACCAACACTAGTTCCCATGACTTAACCCTTTCACTGTTCATAAACATGGTTCCTCATGCTCCTTTCCAAAAAAGATCAGAGGCTCATATAGACTGAGTCCAATTCCCACGAGGAGGAGGATCATTTTCTTTCTTATATTCATTACCCCCATCTATAGTTGCTATAGGAAGTGTTTTAAACATAGTGGTATTTGGTTCATGAATTAATGAATAAAAAAAGTCCAAAAAATTTCAAGTCAGCAAGTATTTATTAAGTGCTTTCTATGTGCTAAGCGCTAAATATATGAAGCACAAAAATAGTCCCTGCCTTTAAGGAGCTCATGTTCTAATGGAAGAAATGATATGCGAGTTATTATGTACATACAAGATATATGGAGAGAGTAAACTGGAGATAACCTCAAAGGCAAGACAATATGGAGTTGAGGGGAGTCAGGAAAGGTTTCTTGTAGAATGTGAGATTTGAAGGACAACAGGAAATCTAAGGTAGTCCGAAGGTAGAAATGGAGCACTAGAGCATTCCAGGCATGGGTGATTGGCCAATGAAACTGATCAGAGGAAGTAGAGGGGGTGTTTTGTTTAGAGAACAGCAAGGAGCCCAGCCTCACTGAGTCACAGAGTATGCAGGGGGAAGTAGACTGTAAGAAGACTGGAAAGGTAGGAAAGGGCCCACTGTGAAGGGCTTTAAATGTCAAATGGAGCATTTTCTATCTGATCCTGAAGGTAATAGGGAACCAGGGAACCACTGGAGCATATTGAGTAGGGGTGGGAGGAGATGACACATTTCAGAACAGCACCTGAGGAAGCTCACTTTGGCAGCTGAGTGGAGAATGGACTGGAGGAGAGACTTGAGGGAGGGAGACTAACCATCAGGCTATTGCAGTTGTCCAGGTGTGAGATAATAAAGGCTAAAAAAACCAAAACAACCCACCATTTGTTATATGTTTACTGCTTGCACTAGGGATACAAATGAAAAGAGATATTCTCTAGGCTGAAGTAACTTACCCTCTAAAAGGGGGAGACAACTCTTATGGGGGAGTAGTGGCCAGGGAAGCATGAAGTCACAGGGATGGTCAATCCTAGGGCATTTAATTGACATTCCCTTTCCCAATACAATGAGATTGTTGGCCTGATCATTGTTGCAAGAGTAAGGGGTAGAAAGAGGAAGATGTTAAGTAGTATGAACATGGTAGGAAAGTGGTGATAAAATAAGGGTGAGTGGCTGGGGTTGGCTAGAGGTAGGGAGCCCTTACCAATATGCATCTGATCCCTAGGTTTCCCCTAATTTGGGGAACTCCCATGTAGGCATTCAAAGTAACAACACATATAGATAGAAGAGCCTTTATCTAACCCCATAGACTATGCAAAATATACAAAGGACTCACAGAAACCCATAAACAGACAAAGAAATGTGTAAAACATTCAAATTGCCCATCAGCTCCTCCTGGAAAGGAACTAAACTTGGGGTTGCCATTGGGGTGATCCTTTGGCATACTGGTAGTTCCCTAACCCTCCCACAGGATTCCATATATTATTTTCCAGACCCATAGCATAACCTAGCAGTTTGGATTCCTCCCATAAGGCAAATGGGGTTGCTGAATTAGCAAGGACTATATGAAAAGGAGGAGGAAGGAAGGAAGGAAGGAAAGGAAAAGACATGAAGGAAGGGAGGAAAGTAGTGAGAGACAAAAAGAAGGAAGGTGGGAGAGAAGGAAGGAGGGAAGAAAGTGGAGAAAGAGGGAGGAAAAGAAGGAAGTTAGTACAAAAAATCAACTTCATATATATAAAATGTGGGTAAGTGTAGCAGCAAGCACCCTAGCATACCCAGGATGGCTGCTAGTACAGGTTCTTAGATCTGCTTTTCTAAAGGAAAGCAACTCAAAATGAGTCAACAATCTTACTTTAATCAAACTTATATCATTTACCTACTTCAGCGGAAAAAGTCAACACCCTGAACTTCAGAGAATACAAACAGAAGTTATAAGCAGACAGAGAAACAAATCAGCAGATAGGGCTTCCAGCTCTCTGACCATTACATCCATACCTAGTCAGTTATCAGAGAGAAGCACCAACATTTGGGTTTTCAAAGCTGGGGAGCTCAGTGGCTACCCAGAGTCTCATCTAGACAAATCACACAAATCTTCCCAAAGTGAGCCTGAAAGCAAAACCTCACATCAGGGTATATATAGCCTTCTCCTGGGTCAGATAATATCACAACCCTCTTGACCCACTCCCCAATCACAAAGCAACAAGGTGTGGGCATTCCTGAAAAACAAGCCTCCTGCCACAGGCTCCGTGTAACCACATTCAGCCTATTTGGGGGCAGAGTATATATTCAAATCAGGTTCTCATTTAAGCCTATCAAAGGGCCAAGTGGCAGGGAAGATCTTCAGATTCCCATTCCCATAACAGTAACGAATAGGGAGACAGTAATTCTTCTGAAAAGCATCTAAGTGAGGGTTTTTAATGGACTAAAAACTCAATATGAGTCAGCAATATGATTTGGCAGGCAAAAAATTTATTCTGCTGGGCCTCCATAGGCAGAATCAGAAACAATCAGTTCAAGTTTCAAAGAGTCAGATTTAGGCTTGATAAAAAGAACTTCTGGGGCAGCTAGGTGGCCCAGTGGATAGAGCCCCAGTCCTGGAGTCAGTAGGACCTGAGTTCAAATCTGACCTTGGACATTTGACACTTGCTAACTGTGTGACCTTGGGCAAGTCACTTAACCCCAACTGCCTTGCCCCGCCCCCCCCCCCCAAAAGAGAGAGAAGAACTTCTTAATGATTTGATCTGTTCAAGAGTAAAAGGGGCTGCCTGAACAGGGAATAGGCTCTCTACCCTTGGAAATCTTCAAGCAGTGCCTAGATTCTCACTTGTGGATGTTATAGTGGTTATTCCTTTTGTGTGTGGGTTGGATTAGATGATCACTGAGGTCCCTTCCAATCTCAAATTCTGTGATTCCATGTTCATGTGACCCAGAGCCTCTGATTCCTAACCCAGTGTTGTTTCTCCTATATTTTGATGCCTTTCCACTATCATTGAGAGAGACTGGAGCCTTCCCAACTTCCAATATTTCCTGAAACCTACAGATGATGGGGACTTTGTCTAAGTTCAGACAATAGGTAGGAAAACTGGCCCAAGTTGTAGGGAATATTCTTTGCTACATATTTGTTCACAAGGGCAGCGG
The DNA here is from genome assembly GCA_011680675.1 of Gymnobelideus leadbeateri. Lineage (NCBI taxonomy): Eukaryota > Metazoa > Chordata > Mammalia > Diprotodontia > Petauridae > Gymnobelideus > Gymnobelideus leadbeateri. The sequence goes on from WOXC01006736.1 coordinate 209,266, forward strand.
GCTTATTTGGATGACAGACTGAAGCAGTGGGTGCTTTAAGATTTCCAGTCTACTTGGCAGATCTTGGCAGTGAAATAAGGGCTTGGCTCATATAGCATGAGTATACAGCAGAAACTTCTCCTGCATAATTTTGTATTTTGTATTAGTTATGAGTGTTGGAAAAAATTAATATTGATACAAATCTGTCTCCTTGTAACTACCAAAATAATTTTTAGTACTTCACTGCAGAGTAGTTAGTAGCACGGCCTAAGTAAGGTAGGAGAGAAGTAGGGGCCTGTATGCTGTTAGCACTAGGGCATAAGCACACTAGATAATTTGTCCCAGCCTTTTTTTATTTTCCACAATTAAGCTGCAGAGTGGGAGTGTGTGCCTCTTCCAGATAAAAATTATCCCAAATTCAGTGTTTACAGCAGAAAGAATAACACTGAGTGTAATGTTGGCATGGTGAGAAATAATTCTGTTGATGAGCACATCACTCAGGTGGAGTAATTTGGGGGATGACAAATATGGCATCCATAGGAATGGTGTTCAGACTTCAATGACTTGGGGAAAACCATCTCTGCTTTGAATGATGTTCAAGTTCTTGCACCATCCTGTAATGGTAATGGGAATTCAAAGATCTTCCCTGCCCCTTAATAGGTCTAACTAAACACATGGAGCATGTGGTGGGAGGAGTTTGCTGAATGGGTGGAGCAGGAAGCGGTGGAGCAGGAAATGAGTCACAGTAGCTAGAGTGGAGGGAAAGAGAGGACATAGGCAAGCAGACAGCTAGGATTGTGAGTGTTTGTGGGAAGGCTCAAGTAGGGGGAAGGCTTGGGGATGATGGTGCCCACTGCAGTGTTATTGTGTATAGATTTCTTTGTTGCTATGATGAATTTGTCTTTCTGTTGTTGGGATTCAGCTTTCTGGTGTTTGAATAAATGTTTTGGTTATGTATTTCATGTGGGGAGTCTGTTACATTTGTGATTTAGAACTATACTAGCATATTGATAGTCACTTTTGGTGCTGTCACAATGCATTGGCGATACACATCCATAAACCTGGCTCATAAAGACAAGACTCCACTGTAATAGGTAGACCTTGGAGTCAAGGTGACCTAAGGAGAAAAGCTTGGGGACAGCTTCTGCTCAAGGAGATAAAGCAGCAACAAAAGAATATACAAGCTGTTCCTCTTGATAAGATCCTGAAAGTAGGGGAGGAGCCAAGATGGCAGAGTAGAAACAGGACTTCCGAGGGGCTCCAGCTTCCACCTTTCCTAATTCATGTAAAAGGGGACTCTGAACAAACCTTGGAGTGACAGAACCCACTAAATGACACAGAGAAGCTAACCTCCCACTGAGGACAGCCCAGCAGCCTGGCAGGAATCTACCAGTGCAGTGCTCTTGGAGCCGACCCCAGCCCCAACCGAGCCAGAGGTTTTAGCTCCAGGACGGGCCTGACCAGCTGCTGAATAGAGGGACATCAGATCACTAGCACCAGTGGCAGTTTCCAGAATTATCACCACGTAGATGTGAAGGACAAAGTGAGAGGTCAGTGCAGTGGATCCAGAAGTTGGGAGTACTTAGCCTTTTGCCCCCAGGGCAAGAAGCCTCTGAGGAGCCTCAATGGTGCAGCTGCCTCCACATGGCAGCTTCTGCTCCTGGCCTGCAGAATGTAGGGGGACCAAGCAACCAGTCTGAGGGGTAATTGCTCTTGCTTTGACCTACTTGGATCTGGATTGCAGTCTGGGGTGGAGGTCCTGGGGTGTGTGACCAGCTTGTCAGAGTGTATGGAGGCTTCAGAGAGGGCACCCAATTAATACCTCTGGCAGCTGAGAAAACCCCAGTGTTTGCAACAAAGCTTCCCTGTCTGGTGGCAGAGTCCTACTGTGGCAAAAAACCCAGGTGTCAAGTGACTGAGTGGTGACATGAGCAGGCAAAGGAAACAAAATAAACAGAGTACCCCAACTTTATATTCCTATTTTAGGGACAAAAAGGATCAAAGCATGGAATAGGAGGAAGACAGTGAAGTCAGAACTCCTGCACCAAAAGCTTCAAAGAAAAATATGAGCTGGTTATAGGCCATAGAGGATCTTAAGAAGCAAATAAGAGAAGTGGAGGAAAATTTGGGAAGAGAAATGAGAATGATGCAAGAAAATTATGACATGAGAGTCAACAGCCTGACTGAGGAAAACAACACCTTAAAAAACAGACTAACTCAAGTTGCAAAAGAGGCTCAAAAAGCCAATGAGGAGAAGAATGCCTTAAAAAGCCGAATTTGCCAGATGGAAAAAAAAAATCTCAAAAGCTCACTGAGGAGAATCATTCCTTCAGAATTAGACTGGAGCAAATGGAAGCTAGTGACTTTATGAGAAATCAAGATGCTGTTAAACAGAGCCAAACAAATTAAAGAATAGAAGGCAATGTGAAATATCTCACTGGAAAAACCATTGACCTGGAAAATAGATCCAGGAGAGACAATCTAAAAATTATTGGACTACCTGAAAACCATGATCAAAGAAAAAAAATCTAGAAACCATTCTTCAAGAAATTCTCAAGGAAAATTGCCCTGATGTTTTAGAATGAGAGGGCAAAATAGAGGTTGAAAGAATCCACAGATCACCTTCTGAAAAAGATTCCAAAAAGAAAACTCCTAGGAATATTGTAGCCAGGTTCCAGAATTCCCAGATCAAGGAGAGAATATTACAAGCAGCCAGGAAGAAACAATTTCAATATTGTGGAAACACAATCAGGATAACACAGGATCTGGCAGCTGCTACACTGAGGGACTGAAGGGCATGGAATATGATATTCCACAGGTCAAAGGACTTGGGATTAAAACCAAGAATCACCTACCCAGAAAAACCGAGTATCATGTTTCAGGGGAAAATATGGTCATTTAGTGGAATAGAGGACTTTCAAACATTCTTGAGGAAAAAACCAGAGTTGAATAGAAAATTTGACATTCAGATACAAGAAGCAAGAAATGCTTGGGAAGATAAACCAGGAAAAGAAATCATAAGGAACTTATCAAAGTTGAACTATTTACATTCCTACATGGAAAAACAGTAATTGTAACTGATGAAACTTTTCTCAGTATGAAAATAGTTGAAGGGAATATATATATATGTATATATTCACACATATATACATATATATGTATGTATAAATATAAATGTCTATATATTGAAGGTTATATAGGCATATGAATACATATGTGAATGTGTGTATATATGTTTACAGGTATACATAGATAGAGAGCACAGGACCAATTTAATAGGAAGGGATGATACTTAAGAGGTGAAATTAAGAGGTGAGAGAGGAATATAATGAGACGAGATGGGGAGAGACAGAATGGGGTAAACTATCTCATATAGAAGAGGCAAGGGAAAATGGTTACAATGGAGGGGAAGAACAGGAAGGCAAAAAGGCAAAACCTTATTCTCATTGATTTTGGCTCAGGGAGGGAATGACATACACACTAAATAGGGTATCTCACCCTACAAGAGAGTAGGGAGGAAGAGAATGAGAGGGGGGATGGTGGAAAGGAGGGCAGGCTGGGGGGTAGGGAAGTTGGAAGCACCCACTTTTGAAAAGGGACAGGATCAAAGTAGAGAATAGAACAAGTGGGAGGTGGGATAGAAGGGAGGGAAATATAGTCAGTCTTTTACAATATATCTATTATGGTAATGTTTTGCATAGCTACACATGTATAACCTATACTGAATTGCTTATCTTCCCAGTAAGGGTGGGTGACAAGGGAGAAAGGGAATGAATCTGGAATTCAAAGTTTTAAAAATGAATGTTTAAAAATACATGAATACAATTATTAATACTATTTTACATATAATTGAGAAATAAGATATACAGGCATTGGGACATAGAGATCTGCCATACCCTACTGGAAAAGTCAAAGGGGATATGGGAGAAGATATGGGAGAGAGCAGAATGGAGGAGGGGATATCCTGTGGGACTGCTATTTTGGGGTGGTAGGTAGGGAAAAACTGGGAAAAAATTTGTAACTCAAAATCTGGTGGAAATGAATGATCTAAACCAGAAGTTAATAAAGCATTTGGGAAAAAAAAAGATCCTGAAAGTACAAACAGGATGTAGGACATAATTGAAATGATCATTATTACTAAACAATCCTTTAAGAGAAAGGGAACAAGGGATAGTCATAGGATGGAGAGTATTTGGCATAGAATATCAAATTACATTATGCTGTCTCTTAGATAATGCAGTACATAGGAAGGAATGCTAGGTTTGAAGACAAAGGATGTGAGTTCCAATCTCAGCTCTCTCACCTGCTAGCTATGTGACCTTAGGTAAGTCACTTAACCTTCTTCAGCTTCAGGTTTCAGCTTTAAATCTAGGTGCCTGTGAGACTATGAGTTGTGTGGAATATGGAAAGTAGCCAATCAACAATAAGCAGTTGCAGTAAATGTTTAACAACTGGCTCTCCCAAGAAAAAAAATGTACCCCTGACATTTTAAAGTTTAAAGTTGCATTTTCATTATCACTTTCTTAAGTCTAAACAATTGACAAAATCATAACTCAAGCTCTGATTTGTGAGCATTTGTTTATCTCTGGGGTGCAAATGCTTATACTGAAAGTTTAACAATGGATACTCTAGAGCTTCACAGCTAGGTGGTGCAGTGTATAGAGCATGGGGCTTGAAATCAGAAAGACTCATCTTCCCAAGTTCAAATCCAGTCACAAATACTTAGTAACTGTGTGACCCTGGGCAAATCACTTAAAACCCAGTTTGCTTCAGTTCTTCATCTGTAAAATGAGCCGGAGAAGGAAACTGCAAACCACTCCAGTATCTCTGCCAAGAAAACCCTCACTGAGATCACAGAAAGTTGGACACAATCAACTAAACTACAACAATTTCTACAACAATTGTAGATTGTGCCCATATAACAGTGCAAGGGAATCAAGGAAGTAACTCCATGACCTCCCAAGTCTATTGTTAGTAAGCCAAATAACATATTTCTTCCTAGAGATGGGAAGGGTGGAAGATAAGTTAGAAGGAAGCATGACGTCAGTTGTCTTATTATAAAAGCACCATAGTCAAGGATGACAAAACTGAGACCTGTTGGTTTAGTCAGAACTAAAATAAGAGACAGAGTGCAATTCACAACTGATCTGCATTGTGTTACCATCATGAGGGCAGGGGTATATTCAAGGAAAATAAAGGGCAATTACTAGTAATCAAAGATTTAATCAGGCTTCCTGACTTTTGTGTCTTTAAGGAGCTTTGGGATGTTCACAGAGAGCAAACCTGGATTATCCTCTCAGTCCTGAGCTGGGAGCTGTCTCATCCCAGTTTCCTAAGGAAGGAAATAGGTATGCTTCCTTGTCTTCTTCCCTGTTCCCTTAGGGAGGATCATGTATTTGTCTGCCTCTTCCCTCAATGTCTAGTGTGTCTTTTGGCCAACCTTGGTATTGTCCCCAAGTATCAAGACCTCAGTGGTAAGGGATGAGTCTATGATAAAACCTTTCAAAGAAATCTTCGTGTGTATTTCTGATATGGCTACATGTCCTGAGACTCCATCTCATCACACTAAGGATGCATTTGAGAGCTTGAAGCTAACAGTAGTGATTCTTCTACATGATGGTTCTTCAAGTACTTTATCAATAATCAGGTCTGCCATAGGTTTTACTTTCTAGTTCCTTTAATCTTCCTCATGTAACATGGTTTATTCACTGGGGTGTAGCGGAAAAAGAACCAGGGGTAAAAGAAAATGAACACTCAATTTAAACATTGTGGGTCTTCTCTTAATGAACTATGAATCCCTGAGATTATGGGATTGTAGATTTAGAGGTAGAAGGGTCATTAAGAATCAGATAGGCCAGCCCCCTCGTTTGATAGATGAAACTAAGGCTCAGAAAAAATAAGGAATTTGCGTGTGGGTCACACAAGTACTAAGTAACAGATGGGAGATTTGAACCTGATTCCTCTCACTGGAAATCCAGCACCATGCCCTGCTGCCTCCAAACACAAATTACCCAAACCCAGGATCAAACCAGGTTGGCAGACCAATGCTCTCCCAACTGAGCTATTTCAGTTACACTGTGAACCGATTTGGTGTTATTTAGCAGGTCTCCCGGCCGAGGATTCTGGTTACGATTTCCAACAAGGATTTTGTTCTACTATTTCAGGTTTCACCTATCTTCCTCCGGGTAGAATAGTGAATTTCCCTGGAATGTTTTTCAAGCAGCCCCAAAACTGCCCCCTGGTGACCTAGATATGATTTATCAACAAGAAAGGCTTACCGCCCACTTAGGCAGAGAGACACCTCCTCATTCCATTTTGTCCCAACACTTCCATTTTGTGAAAACAACAGAACAAGGCAGCCGGCTTCCTTGGCCACAGGCTCTCCTAGAATGTCATGTTCACAAAAGCTCCCTCCTTCAAGTTACCCCCAGAAGCTGAGGCTGTGGGAAAGCCCAGCCCCTTACATCAATTTAATTGTTCTTTGTTATGCAGCCTGGTGTCCTAACTTTGATTACACGGTGTCGGCTCCCCCTGCTGGCTATTACAACATTTGTGCATCTTCTCTTGCCTTTCTCTCTATTTGCTTTCTTTTTTCCCTTTTCCTTCCTCTCCATTATAATCTGTTCTTTCCTTCTCCTCTGCTTTCTTTCTCATTCTTTCTTCTCTTCTCTCCCCTCATTTCTTTCTTACCTTCCATCTTCTTTCTTTGTTTGTTTTTTGCCTTCTGTCTTCTTTCTTATCTTTCCTCTTCCTTTCCTTTCTTTTTCACCTTCCCTCTTCTTTTTTCCCTCTTATTTCTTTCTATCTTTCCCTCTGCCTTCTTTTTTCCCTTCCTTTTTAAACTCTCTCCTCATCTTCCTTTCCTTTCTTACCATCCTTCTTTCTTTCTCTTTTCTCCTACCTCCAATTAAAGACCTGAGGAAATTCCTTGACTATGAATCTTTACATTACAGCTTCCCCCAAACCCACAGCCCCTGCCCAAATTGAAATGGGATTTCTTGTGGTGCAACAAAACATTAGGATTAATGTTCTCCTTTTCCCCAAAGAAACTTTTAATATATGAGAAAATTCCAGTCAGTGAATTACTTATCTAGATAGCAAAAATCTGGGATTCGAGTTTGGTTTTTTGTGCCCCTAAAACTGGAATTTTAAAAAATTAAATGATCTAAGTTTGTCACCAGAAGGTCAAGTTAATTATGCAATAGAGATTGCCATATTATTGTGGATGGATTCTTTCCCAGGCCACCTTCGAATCTGTTGATTAAAAAAAAAAATCAAACCAGAAAAACTCACACTCGTGTTAGAAACCAACAGATATTCCAGACTGTGGGGTTTCCAGGGAGGCCTGAATTCTCAGAAAGAGAATTGCTGACACTTCCCACATCCAAATATGCCCCCAATTAAAAGAGTTGCTCCACAGGGAAAGAGAATTCCTGGCTCGAAAACCTGACTTTGGAGGCTGGACTGTCAGGAATTCAATGAAATGGGATCCTTGGTGGGCATGAGATTGCTGCAAGGTTGTGTGTGTGTGTGTGTGTGTGTGTGTGTGCGCACATGTGGATACACAAGGAGTCATGTGTGATGCAAAGTAGTACCCAGACCCTAGTGGACACAACTGCCTTAAGGTGTCTCCCAGCTGCTAAATCCATTGTGAGTCTGAGGGAGCCGTCTGTTGACCTGGTGAAGAAAGCAAAGCTTCCACTTAATTCCCAGATGCTCCTGCCTGCTGTTGAAGCCCAGAAAGGCAAAGAAAATACTTATGCACGATAATTTGAAGCTGGGAAGGTAAGAACCTTTGCCCTTGAGACCCAGGTAAAAATATAACAGATGCTGCAGCCTCTGCCAAAATGAATTTTTACATAAGTAAAAAATGATAGCAGGAACATTAATGAAATAAATGCACTCCCCTCCCTCCACCACAACCTTCATGGAGGAAAACATCTGGAAAATAACATTAGGAGAAAAACATCTATTGCAAGCTAGGGAAAACTTTCTGCATATAAACTACCAGCACAAACCTCTCCATAGTTGTTGAAGATGATGAAGACTCGATTTCATTTCCCCCTTTGGGTGAGGAATTGCTATTCCTGGCTTGTCACTCTAACAGCCTTTGCCCTCTATATCCAAGGAAGCTCCAGGAGATACTTACAGGGTCTTTTCAGGATGGACCAATGTCAGCTATCCCTGGCATGAAGTCTAGAGCTACTTACAATGTCTGTAACTGGGGTGGTTGGGAGGCACAGTTACTCTAGGTACAATTCAAGGGTGGATGGAGAGGTTTGAGGACAGGGTGAGGGGTCCATGAAAATGTCCACAGCCCCACAGTCACACCTACTCTCCTACAAAGTAGATCTGGGGTGGGGCAAGGAATCTACGGTATTATTAACAAGAACAAAGATCTGAAGAACTTGTTTCCAGAATGGGAAATTTTGCAGTAATCTGCAGTGGATATTTGATGTCTCTCTTCCTGCAATGGCCATTTAATGATGATCTGTACTCTAAGTATGGGTTTGTTCCTTGCTAGAAGAGAAGGTAAAAGGTCTTGAATAACACATCAATGCTCTCTAGGTACTCAGGTAGAATGAAACGTTCCTTTCCAAAATGAAAGATCATAGTAGCAGAGTCTTTGTTCTCATTCTACCAACTCTACAACTATCTTTGCTGGGCCAGGACCCCAGGAAGTGACTGATTACTTACCTAAGTATTCCAATGTCAACTCTGAGGGACTGGGGTTATTCCTAGTCCTATCTCCTATGAGACCCCACTGGTACATTCCCTTCCCTGACTATCAATTGATATTAATTAGCCAGCCAAAGTTAAATTAGCTTTTACTTAAATGTATTATTTACTAAGACAGGATAGTAAGGAGAGTTGGTATTCCACCCACTGCAAAGTCTGGGAAAGACTCTCCCACAAATACATATAAAGTCCAGGGGGAAGTGTGATTGAGCTTAGAAATCACTAATAGCTAAGGTGTAAATGCATAGCTCCTGATTTTGAGAAATCCTTTCCTCCCTTTGTGGAGACTTCCTGAAATTCCCCTTAGATTCAGCTTTCTACTGGTGTATTAGTAAGCACCCTAGAACACTCAGGATGACCTTCTAGCTCTTAAAGGAAAGGCTGCTCAAAAAGAGGTTAACAATCCTATTTTTAATTACATTCACTAGTTCAGGAGAAAGGTCACCACCCTGAATATGGAGAAAATACAAACAGAGAAATTAGCACAAAGACCAACAGACAGGGCTCTGTCTGAGTAAAGCAATATTGCTATACACTTTACATACATCACTGGGTTGAGGGAGCATGGAAATCTGAGCAGTGGTGGGAGGGGGGGCGGGCTCCTGAACAAATGGCTATTCAGAGTCTTGACCAGGAAATCAAAAGATCCTTCTCATGAACGAAGCCTTAAAGCAAAATGCCAACTTCCCAGAATCTATAACAAAGACTTGGAATCTGATTGACTGAGTGCTGAGGAGCTTGAAAATCCTTGTGTCCCAGCATTTAATTGGAAACTCTCTATAACCCAGAGCCTAATTAGCTCTGGGTCAGGTTTCTATTGCCTACTAATGGGCAGGGAAGATCTTCAAATTCCCTTAACATTACAACTGGGCTCCTTGTAGAGTTTTGAATCCATCTTTCCTTAATGTATTTGTTTTATCCCTGGGCTACTGCTGCTCATGAGACACTGTTAGAAGATATAAAGTCCAACTCTTCTGATTTTTTGAAGTTAACATGGTCATCCTCTGTAAAGGGAGAAGAGAGTAGACAGAGGCTCTAGATTTACCTTCCCAGCCTACCAACTACCACTGCTAAGCTGGGTCCCCCAAGGTGACTGGATCCTGCTCCTCCCCAAGATCCTCTGAGGGGTGCTTTGTTTGTTTTAGTATTTCTACTACTCACAAGCCTTAATTAAGTGTATTTTCCCCAATATCAATTGATCAATTGATATTTCCTTAATATCAATGAACCAATTAACATCAATTAGTTTTTACAAAGGGATATTTACTCAAAAGCTATGATAAGGAACAGAGTACAACATTTTCTCCCCTCCCCCCTAAGTCTAGGACATGCTCTCCTATAAGTAAATATAGAATCTTAGGGAAAATGAGGATCAAAGAATCATAGCTGGAAGTGACCTCAGAGGATGTCCATTCCAATCCCTTCATTTTCTAAATGAGAAAACTGAGGGTTCAGAGAGGTTAAGTGATTCGAGATCACAGAGGTGGTAAACTCCAGCCAGACCAAACTCAGCTGATCCAAATTCAGTAGCTCTGACTCCAAATTTAATGCTCTGACTTGGATAAGGGTATAGTTTGTCTATTAAATTTGCCGACAATCCAAAACTCAGGAAGATAATTAAAACGTTAGGTGACAGCTAGGATCAAACAAGGTTTTATTAGACTAGAATCACTTATGATGAAATTTAATGGAGATAAGGATAAATGCTTATACTTGAGTTCAGAAAGTCAACTTTATAAGCATTAAGATGGTGGAGAATAGGACAGCTGAACAAAAGTTCATTAAGATGGATGGATAGATGGAGGGAGGGAGGAAGAAAGGAGAGAGAGAGAGAGAGAGAGAGAGAGAGAGAGAGAGAGAGAGAGAGAGAGAGAGAGAGATACAAGGTCAATATAAGATATAATGTGATTTGGTCATCAAAAAAGATGGTGCTATGTTGGTCTGCATTAAGAAAGGCACAGTAGGGGTGGCTAGGTGGCGCAGTGAGTAGAGCACCGGCCCTGGAGTCAGAAGGACCTGAGTTTGGATCCGGCCTCAGACACAACACACACCACACACAAACAAAAAGGCCATATGACCTTGGGCAAGTTACTTAACCCCAATTGCCCTCCAAAAAAGCCAAAAAAAAAAAAAAGGCACAGTATCTAGGAATAAGGAGGTTGTGGTAACCTTCTTCTGTCCTGCCTTCCTATCTTGTAAGTCACATTTAATTCTGGTTGTCTCATTTTTGGAAAGACAATTTATAAACAAGAGAATGTCCAGAAGAAAACAAAGAAGATGTTGAAGGGCTCTGAGATCATGACACATGAAGATCAACTGAAGAAATTGGGAAAATTCAGCTAGGAGAAGAGAAAGCATGATAGCTGACTTCAAATGTCTGAGTGACTAAATGCAAACTAAATGGGTCCTGCTTGGCCCCAGGAGGCAGAATTTGGAGCAATAGGTGGACATTGCAGAGAGATATAATGGGGGCTTAATAAAAAGAACTGCCCAACAATGAGAGCTCTCACATGAAATGGGCTACCTCAGCAAGCAATGGGTTTCTTTCACTAGAAACCTTCCCAAAAAGGCTGGATGACCACTTTGGGGCTGTGTTATAGAAAAGATTTCTGTTAAGGCATGAATTGGATTGGATGGTCAATGAAGTTCCTTTCAATTCTGAAATTCTGAGATTCAACCTCTATCTCACTTCTTAGGAAATTTGTATAAATGTCTGTACTAGGGGCTGGTGTCCACAGATTCCTTGGGGTCATTTCAGGGCTTTCATGAACTTGGATGGAAAAAAAATGATATCTTGATTTTAACTAACCTCTAACTAAAATCTGGAATTTCCTTCAATTATTTCCAAATGTCATTCTGAGATGGCATTACTAGCTTGCCAAAGCAGTCTACAACATACAAAAAAAAGTTTAAAAAGCCCAGCACTAGACTAGAGAATGAAATTCTCTTATCTAGGAAGGGCAGATGTCTTGAGCTTCTGAAAGGTCCTGGCTGGGTTACAGAGGAACTGTGGATAGCCATTGGGACCTTGGAACTTTTTTTTTCTTTTTGGAGGGCAATTGGAGTTAAGTGGCTTGCCCAAAGTCACACAGCTAATTTTTGTGTTGTGTCTGAGGCCAAATTTGAACTCATATCCTCCTGACTCCAAGGCCAGTGCTCTATTCACTGTACCACCTAGCTGCCCCGGACCTGGGAACTTATAATGAGATGGGAGGGCACCAGAAACAAATTTGACTTGCCTTGCCAAAAATCACTGCTTAACATTGTTACAACACACTAGTGTGCAAATAGGTAAGGATGCCCCTACTTACATGTGGCAAGGAGAATCTAACAGAAGTTCCCTTGCATAATCTTCTTGCCTGCCAGGAGACCAGATTCTCCCAGGCTAAAGAAGCATGTGGTAAAATCTGAACATCATTGCACGGATGTTTAATTGAAAATTTCTACCTACTCCTTGCCTATGTGGGATTGCAATGGTTCTTCCAGTCATGCTCCAGAATGAGGCTGAGTAGTATCTTCTACAACCTAGAGATATCCCATGACGCCACCTGAAACTTCTTGAGCTGAAAGTCCTCTGACTTCAGAAATACCAAAGCCAGAGGGTCTGGCCTGTCCACTCAGAGTGGGGGCCAAAGGCACTGGATTAATCATGTAGAATCAAAGCTTTTGTTTCTCAAGGTGCTGAACAGGTCTGTAGAGAGAGGGGTGGGAAAAGGCCCTATACAGTAGATCCTAGAATGTAGGTACTTTGGGAATCATTTAGTTCAACCCCATCATTTTATAGATGAGGAAATCAAGGCCCAGAGAGATGAATTGACTTAGCCAAGGTCACAAAGATAGGAGATCTGAGATCAAGTCCTTTAATTCCAAATCCAGTGTTCTTTCTACCTTGTGATGCTACCATATGCATTGGTACCAAAAGATCACATAACTTGAAAAACAGGGAAAGAGATATAGTTCAGTGTCAGACTTGAAGGTTCCAATATGAGGAGAAACCAAATGTTGAGTTTCACAAAGAGTCTGAGGGTAACTTGCCTGGGCAGAGTGCCTTCTAGCTCCTCTGGGCTCAATCTCTTTTTAGCTGTTTGACCTTAATAAAGTTACTTCTGCAATCTAGAACTATTTCTTCATCTATAAATCAGTCAATCAATCAAGCAAGCATTCAGTAGGCATCCACTGTTTGGTAGGCACTGCTCTAGGCCCTGGAAAATATAAAAACAAAATCAAAATAATTCCTTCCGTTGAGGAAGGAGGAGGGGCAGGAAAGAGAACAAGTTTTGATGGAATGCTTCTGGTGTGCCAGGCATGCTAGTAAGCACTTTATTTGACCCTCCCTGAGAGGCAGATGCTATAATTATACCCATCTTGCAGTTGAGAAAACTAGAACAAACAGAGGTTAAATGATTTGTCCAGGGTCACTCATCTAGTAAGTGTCTGAGACTATCTGAGTTTGGGGTCTTCCTGATTCCAGACTCAAGGAGTTTATATTCTAATGAGGAAGATAATATGTGTGAATATGTATGTATGCGTATATATACACATAAATGTATGTGTTTCTGTATGTATATATGTATGTGTGTGTGCATGTGTATATATATAAAGGAAATCCTAGTAATCTTGGAGAGGAAGGCACTGGATAATCTCTATGGCAGCTAGGTGATTCAGTGAATAGAGCGCTGGACCTGGAATCCAGATGATCTGAGTTCAAATCCAGCCTCAGACATTCACTAGCTATGTGACCCTGGGCAAAACAGTTATCCTCTGTTGGATTCAGTTTTTTCCTCTATAAAATGGGGACACTAATAATGCCTACTCTGCCCCCGCCCCAGGCCGTTGTGAAGATAAATGAGATAAAATCTGTGAAGTGTTTTATTTTATACAACACTTAATAGCAGTATAGAAATGCTAGCTATTGTAGCTTTACATGATTTTATATCTATGATTTGGAATTAGGTTTGGATGGACAGTCCCTTGCCAACACTGGCTTAGGAAGAAACATGTCGATATGAAAATAAACAGAAGAATTTAAAAGCAGGGCTAGTGTCTTTCCTAAGCAGAAGCACTGTACTTCCTCACTCTAGATCCCAAGTTTAGCTCTGAGCCCCTAGGAGGTGTCAAAGAAAGGCACTAATATGACACTTTAAATGTTCAAAGTGCTCTTCTCCAAATATTCCTGGAAGATGGGTATTCTGCATTTTACAGGTGAGGAAACTGAGGTTTTGGGGAGTCTTATGCCTTAACCTTGGATGCTGGGGAATCAAAGGTCTAGCACCCAGGCAATAGACAGGCATTACATCTCACTCTGCCAAGGAGAGTGCCATGATCAGCCCATTCCATCTCAGAGATGGGCAACAGAAGTGAGTTGTTGTACTCCCTAAATTATGGAAATAACACAAAAACCATGTTATATGTCCTTGTTGTGGATGTTAAATCATTTTTCAGTCATGTTTGATTCTCCACGACCCTATCAAGGGTTTTCTTCACAGAGATACTGGAGTGGTTTGCCATTTCCTTCTCCAGTTCATTTTACAGATGAGGAAACTGAGGCAGACAGGGTTAAGTGACTTGCCCAAGATCACACATCTAGTATCTGAGGCTGGATTTCAATTTAGGAAGATGAGTCTTCCTGATTCCAGGCCCAGCACTCTATCCACTGGCTGCCCCCACCAAGATGCAGTCTACAGCTAGCCAGTCTGATGGAGATAAAGCATAGCTGTTTGAGAATGTCTCATAGATTCTTGTTTCAGTTCTCCAGGGGAGAAGTCTCCTGAGTATTTAATCACATATCTACACAAAGCAGGACACAAGGCAACATGGACAATCCATGTCCTCCATGCTGGTCTTTGGATCCTATTTCTCTGAGATGCTATGACTCCTCTCCTGCTTTTGATCTTTGCTTGGGACTTCTCAGTAATTCAACAAGTTTGCTTACAGTTTGTTTATACTTCTCAAATTTGAAACCTCATATCTGTATCTGAATGGGCCTTACAGAGCTTCTTATCTCAGACACTATAAATGATAGGGTTGTAGGCAGCAGATATCCTTCTTACTATGTTAGAGAACTCATAAAGGGATATAGGCAATCTTAGCAAGCAAAGGTTTCAAAATATATTTCTCCCAATGATGTACAAATATTTTCTTTTACTAGGGGTCTCCATTTGCAGTTACACCAAAGAGTCTTTCACTGATTTATTTTCCAACCTACCATTCCTTAATCAGTCTTCAATTTAGTCATCCCGGTACACCTTGGTGACATTCATAGCAAATGTCTGAAGCAAGATTTGAACTCAAGTCTCCTGACTATAGGTCCAGCCTTGTTTCCACTATATCACACAGTCTCCTTAGGACAGTTCTATCTGATATAGATCATTCTGCTTCCCTTGCTACAAGAGGCAACTCAAGTCTTTGCTTCAAAGCCCTGAAGTCTTTGCTGCCCCTCCCCAAACCCCAGCTGCTAATTCTCTGTCTTCCAAAATGACCTTGTTATCTATTGTGCATTTATGTGTTATCTATTATGCATTTATTGGCATTGGTGCAAGTTGTCTTCTTTGATAGAATGCAATCTTTCCCAAATAGAATGGAAGCTCTTTGAGGGCAGATTCAGTTCTGTTTTTATCTATCACTGGACTAAGCATAGTGTCTAGCACATAGTAGGCATTTAATAAATGCCTGTTGATTGATCTATAATATTACAGAAGGTGAAGCTTTCCTGCATAAGGGTGGATTAACTGTGTAAATTAATCAAGAAACATCACCTCATACAAGTCTCAATCAACCGACCAGTCAAAGACTTTAGATTAAGTGTGAAAAGTCTTTGGGCGAACTGGAGTGAAGTTGGCAGGAAAAGTGTTAAAATTGACTTTGTAAATTTAGTCATGCCTTGGGGGTGGTCTTTTGTGAAATCGAGGACCATTAAGAAACCAAAGATTGGAGCATAAGGCAAATCTTTAGATTCTACAGAGGAGTGTTCCAGATAAACCCTAGGAGGAGGAAGAAGAGGAGGAGGAGCAGGAGGAGGAAGAGGAGGAGGAAGAGAGAGGAGGCGGAGGAGAGAACTTTTGTTTTGGTCTTAACCTTGGTCTCTCTCTCCCCTCTCTCCCCAACCTTGATTGAAGGAGAATGATATGAGTTTTGAAGGGTCCAGAAGATTCTGGACTTTCCATCTTCCCATCAGTGTCCTGAAGAACTATCTCTTAAGACAGTAGCTTCTGATGATTGTGTCTGTATCCGGAACCAAAGGCAGACTGGATGCAGACTGACAATTCTACAAAGGGCCTCGAAAAGAAATTACACTATGCTTAAAGAGAATTTCTTTTAATACCCCAGAAAAGGAAGAAGACTAAATAGCTGGAAGCCTCCCACTTTCCACTTACAGTCTCTAAGCTTGAGCTTAAATAGGTGGGACAGTGTCACAGACTTTGGTGGAGGGAGGTTTTATTATAACTAATTTTACTAGATAATCTTTGTTGTTGTTAAGCCATTTCAGTCATTCTGACTCTTTGTGACTCCATTTGGGATTTCCTTGGCAAAGATACTGGAGTAGTTTGCCATTTCCTTCCCCAGCCCATTTTACAGATGAGGAAACTGAGGCAGACAGGGTTAAGTGACTTGCCCAAGATCACACAGCTAGTGTCTGAGGCCACATTTGAACTCAGGTCCTCCTGCCTCCACAGCCAGCCTCTATCTAATGATGCCACCTATTTGCTATCTTAGTAATTACCCCCTTTTCTAAAAGTTACTTAAGCTTTGCTGACTAAATTGATTCTTAATTGATAATCTTGCTGAGAGTACCCTGAGGAGTTGGGGGTGAGTAGGAGAAGGTTCTAGTGTTATAGTTCTAAAGCCCTTACCCTCAGGGCTACCCCTAGAGACCTCCAGGGATCTAGTAGCCTTACTCTGGGGATCCAGGTGGGGCACTCTCCTCACAGTATATGCTAAACTTGGTTTTAGTGGGATTTGAACTTGCCTTCTCCCCTGGAACTCTCCTCTCTAGTTGTGTAGCCCTGCAAAATTTAATTTTCCGGAGAGTGTATATCAAGAACCTTCATAAGTGTTGACTCAGCTCCAGAAAAATGTAAAAAGCAGAGATTGGGCTAAAAATGCTTATAAAGGACAAGGGAGTTATAAGTTGTCTCATCAACTTTCTCCTCCTCTCAGCACACCCCAGAGAACCTGAGAAGCCCTATGCACATCACCAGGCACTGCAGAGATATAGGTCCAGATACAGGATGGAAAGGAGAGAAGTCAAATGTGGAAAAAGTTAGAGTTGAATCCCACTGAGTAAGGGAATATTCTGGCTCAGTCACTAAGGGTTTTTTGCCTTGGTAACAGTGAAACCTTCCATGCATCAAACTGGGTCTCAGTCTCCTAGAAAAATACCCCCAGAAGCAGCATGGAAGATGCCCACTCTCGTTTAAATCATAGTTATCCCCACATTTACTCTGCTGGAAGGGGATACATCTAGAGCTAGAAGGAACCTCATAGGACACCTAGTTTACCCCCACCCCCCCTGCCCCACCATTTTACACACTGAGATTCAGAGATGAGCAGTGACTTACCTAAGGTCACACAGCTAGAAGGTGACAGAGACAGGATTTGGACTCTTATCCAATAACAGGTTCAGGACTTCAAGGTCAGGGCTCTTTCCACTTGACTACAGAGCCTCAGGAGGGCTGACTTAACATTTATGAAACCATGTTTAGGTTTAGAGTGAGGGATGGGAGGTACCAGTGGGAGAGGCTTCAATTTTCCCTACCTGTCCTAAGCAGAGGGGAGTCTGAGTAGAGGACCAATAAAGATCAGCAAAGTTAGTGAACAGATTTTTGCTAAGCACTCACCCTGTACAGGGTGCTATGGTGTATGCAGAAGAAGTAAAGGCCAGGGAGTAATTTAGAGTCTGATTCCAAAGACAAGACCCTAACAACTTGAACAAAGAGGAGACAATAGAAGGCCACTGACGGTATGGATACCAGTGCTACAGGAACTTAGAAAAGGAAGAAATCTGAGCTGGTTGGAGCCACTGAAGTGGTAATCAATAGGTAGAGGCATCATAGTCCCTATTGGATAGAGTACCACATTTGGAATTGTAAAAACCTGAGTTCAAATACCACCCCTGTCACTTACTAGCTGTGTGACCCTGGGCAAGTCATATAACCTCTCTGGGTCTCAGTTTTCTGTAAAATGTGGGGGCTAAACTCAGGGACCCTAAAATTCAGTAAAGAAAGCCTGAAAGAGGAAGTGGACTGACCAAAACAAAAATATAGGTAGGTGTAAACCCTAGTCAGTATACTTTGCTTGCATCTATGTAGTTGAACATTTTTTCTTCTTTTTTTGGCGGAGGGGCGTGTAGGGGTAGAGATTTGAGGAAAGGGAAAGGTATAGTTGTATATTCCACAGCACAGCACAGTTATCACTGATGAGTTCCCTGAAGTGGGAGGGAACAAAGGACAGAAGCAGGTAGCTCTCTATTGGGGAAAAGATGGGAAGGAACATACATAGGCTTGTCTTAAATAAACTGGCAATAATGTGTCCATTCCCCCTTTTGATTTCTCTAATCAATCCTTTTACCTGTAAGCTTGAGGGTGTTCTGTCTCTCAGAGACTACTCTGGAGAAAGAATAATTAAAACATCCATTATTTAAGACTCCGTTTGTAATTCTATTATGAAGACAATAATTTATTATCCAAAGAAAGGCCTGTATCTTTATTACAAACATCAGGGCAAGTGAAAATATTGACTGGGGCTACCTGCTAGGGGCTGTAGTTATGCAAATGTTAAGTTACTTAAAAGGAAATCCAAATATATTATCATTTACCGCCAGGCACTAAAGACTCCAGGGGAAGCATCCAAACAAAGAGTTAAAAGTTCAGAAAATAAAGGATAATAGGACACTCATTAATGAAATGTGCCATTGTTATTCACTGCTGGAAATTAGTCCCTGTTTAAGTACAAGTGGTTCTAGAGGCAGTTAGGGAGCACGATGGATAAAGTACTGGAACTGAAATGAGGAAAATCCAGATTCAGATACAACTGCAGACACTTTTAAGCAGTGTGACCCTAGGCAAGTCACTTTACCTGCAAAATGGAGATAATAATAGCATTTACCTCCCAGGATTAGGGCCAGCTAAGTAGTGCAGTAAATAGAGTGCTGGGCCATATGAATCTTCCTGAGTTCAAATCCCGAATTCAGATACTAGTTGTATGACCCTGGGCAAGTCACTTCACCCTGTTTGCCTCAGTTTCCTCATCTGTAAAATGAGCTGGAGAAGGAAATGGCAAGGAATTCTGCCAAGAAAACCCCAAATGGTGTCATGAAAGAGTTGGACATGACTGAAAAATGACTGAACAAAAACCTCCGAAGATTATTGTGAAGATCAAATGAGATACTATTTATAGGGCATTTGGCACACAATATGGTTGAGTGCTTAACTCCTTCTTTCTAGATAAATTGAGCAAGGCTAGCAAATAAGAACAAGGAATACTGTCATAATCAACAATCTGAATCCAGTTTATGGTGTTTGGTTGCTCTTCTTGACTCATGGGAGATTAAAATCACTGTATGCTTCCAAGACAATCAATCAGTAAGTATCCATTACTTATCTATTATCTACCCAATGATGATTTGGAGGCTACACAAAATATGTATTAGTCAGAGTTCCTGCCTTGTAGCTGAAAGGGAAGAATGGAGTAGAAAGAACTTTTTTTTTTTTTTTTAGAGGGGAAGGTAGGGCAAATAGGGTCAAGTGACTTGCCCAAGGTCACATGGCTAGTTTGGTGTTAAGTGTCTGAAGCCAGATTTGAACTCAGGTCCTCCTGACTCCAGGGCTGGGACTCTATTCACTGCACCACCTAGCCACCCCTAGAAAGAACTTCTGATTTGAAATCAGAAGGCCTGGATTCCTCTCTTGGATCTGCCACTTATGACTTTGAGACTGTGGGTAAGTCACTTAATCCCCTTGGTCCTCAGTTTCCTTATTTGTAAGGGGGTTGGGCCAAGTGGGAGCATGGGAATGGTATAAAAGAAGCTCCTTAGCCTTAGGAAGACCTGATCTCAAGTCCCACCTCTTACACATGGGCATGGGCAGATCTCTTAAACATAACCTCTCAGTTCCTCCTCCATTCACTTGGCAGTTCTTCATTGAAGACAAATTGGAGAGCAAGTCAATGTGTATTTATTTAAGTCCCTATTGCTACTAGACATTGTGTGTGCTAAAGGCAGGGATACAAAGAAAGGCAAAAACAGTCCCTGTCCTCCAGGAGCCCACAACCTAATGGAGGCTCTTCCAGACACAAATTACACATCTGGAGCAAAAGAAGGAGTTTTATCCCCAGAAGTTCCCCACATCCTGCAATCACTCGTAGGTCTGTACCTAAAAAAAATATTGGGAGGTCAGAGGTCTTAGGTCTTTCCCATTCTGACACTGAACATAGCTCCATTGGAGCTCCTGAAATCCAGGGACTACATGGATGAGCTAATGTGGAAAAGCAAGAAGAGCAAGGAACTGGACATTGGAGCCTCTTGTTGGGTGGTTCTGCCATTGACTTACTGTATGACCTGACCTTCAGCAGGTCATGGAACCTTTCTAAACCTCAATTTTTTTATCTGTAAAATGGGAATTATGTATGGCTTACCTGTCTCACAAGGTTATTTGGAGAAGTACTTGGGCACTTTATTATGTTTCATCAATCTCTGAGTCACCTTTTGACTTTCAGTCTAGTTAAGGGGAAGATAGGAATGTATAGAATTACCAATACTTTTACAAGAAGAGAGAGAGAGAAAGGGGAGGAGAGAGAGAGAGAGAGAGAGAGAGAGAGAGAGAGAGAGAGAGAGAGAGAGAGAGAGAGAGAATATCTTGGATCTGTGATTTCATCACAACAGGGATCTATCAGTGTCAAAAATCCTCCCACTGATGAAAACCAACTGACTGCAACATATGGGTTTAGAATGCTACCCCTGGAACTGAGAAGTTAAATGATTTACCCAGAGTCACATAGCTAATATCTGTCAGAAGCAGATCCCAACCCAGATGTCACTGACTCCAACACTACTCATCTATTCACTACACTACCCTGTAATGCTTCTCTATGTTATTCCAGACAATAGAAACTTTTAAAATGTTCTGTCAACTGGGGCAAATCTGTTGGAGGCAGCTAGGTGGAATGATGGGTAGAGCACTGAGCTTAGTGTCAGGAAGATCTGAATTCACATCTTGCCTCAGGTGTTTACTAGCTTTGTATATGTCACTAAACTTCTCAGTCTCAGTTTCCTCATTTGTAAAATGAGGGGGTCCTTAACTGTATGATTCTATATAAAAGATATTCCAGGACAAGGGGTTGGTAGGAGTTAAGGAAAAGAAACTTCCCCAAAGTCACTGCCAATGAGATAAGGCAAAGCCTTGTCAGAAAATGATTTGTTGTTAATTGCCTCTTTTCTTTCTTAGGGAAGCTCTTTGTCTTAGGGGGGTATTACTGGCTTTTAATTTTTAACCTCAGCAGCAGCAATAGACTTCAAATGGAGTAGGGAAAGCAGCCTGCTCATCAAGAAGGGTAAGTAGTTCATTGTTTTTTCATTAAGGTCTAAAATTACTGATCAGAGCAGGTGCGATATTATCATTTAATTTGTCTCTATTCAATTTTTTAGGCTGCAAGGGCTCTCCTGAGCCTCAGGGGGCACTAGCAAAAACCTGCTCCAGGCACCAATCATCTCAATGACTTGCAAAATCCAATGGAACGAGCAAGCAACTGACCTACCATAGCTGAAGAATTAACCACAATGAGCTCACTGGGGAGACTTCCACCAGGAGCTGACTTTGTACTGTGATGCCATCCAAGTGTGGACTCCCTTGCAGGAAGGATCTGTCAAAGCAGCAAAGTCAAGCTACTATTTTAAAAAAGAAAGAAAATTCTCTCCAAAGCTGTCTATCTCTGCCCGGAGTAGCTTATAGATAGAAACTCAAGGTAAAAATGTGCATCCTTCCTGCTCTGGAAATTATGATGAGTTAAATGGCTGCCAGACTTAGCCAGAACATGGCCGCCATATTGTCAGCACTTTTTGGCAACAGTCACTGATGTTGAATGTAATGGGAAGTAACTTCCTCAGTCTTCAGACAGAAAGTAGTTCATTGCTTCTTTCATAATGGTCCAAAGTTACAGAACAGAGCACGGGATCTTGTGATCCCAATCCTAGCTAGGTTCTATCACCTACGTCCTCAAGCTTACTCATGTGCTGCTGAATCAAACTAGAGGAAGACATACAAGGGCACTGACTAGGTCCACTATAAATGTATCTTATCTAGTCTCAGCTGGTTTTAGATGCAACAGACAAAGGCTTTTATTCCTTTCCAGTTGGATTTCTATCACACTCCCTACAGCAGCTATTCCAAACCCTCTCTTCTCTCCTTTACTCCCTTCCACTACCCTTTCTACTAAAGCCCTTGCCTCGTACTTTCCATTACAGACCAATCAAGGTAACATTTCTCTTCTTCTCTTCTCCAAATCTCAAAGCCCATTGACATAATCTCCATTCTCTTCTCCTTTACTTCAGACTGATGAAAAAGTGACCCTTCTCCTTGCTAAGACCAAACCCTTTACATCTGTCAATACCTTTGCTCCTGCTCCTTTCTTTTTCCTCTGGCAGATTGCCAACACAATCATCCAGTTGCCATTCTAGCTATTGGTTCCTCCCCTTACTCCCTACAGTCATGTCCATGATTTTCCCCCATCCCTAAAAAAACTCCTCATTTGACCCAAGCTATTGTCCTATTTCTCTTCTCCTTTCATCTCCAAGCTCCTAATGGAGTGTATCCACATTTATTGCTTCCGCTCCTTCTCCTCTCACACACTTCTCAAACCTTCACAATCTGGCTCTTAACAATATTCAATTGAAACTACTCTCTCCAAAGTTACCAATGACCCCTTACTGGTAAAATCTGTTGGCTTTTTCTCAATCCTCATTCTCCTTGACCTTTTTGTGGTATTCGACATTGTTGATCAAATTTTCTTCTGATATATTGTCTCCTCTATGGGATTTTGTGACACTGCTCTCTTGATTCTCCTTCTATCTCTACCACTACCTCTTCTCTGTCTTCTTTGAGGGTTCCTCATGCAAATCTAATGCTTTAATTACTGATATACTCCAAGGCTCTTCCCCCTTTACACTCTGCCAGTGACCTCATCAGTTCCCATGGGCTTAATTATAATCTATCTGAAGATGACATCCAAATCTATATCAGTTGACTTATAGCAAATATTTATTATTATTAGCAAATATTTATTAAGCTACTACCATGTGTCAGGTACTGAACTGGGTGCTGGAGAGACAAAGACACAAATGAAAAAGTCCCTATTCTCAGGCAGCTTACATTCTACTGGGGGAGATAACCTATAACTAACCCTATACTCTCCTGGGTATTAGTTCTTTTCAACTGTCTAATGGATTTTCTAAATTAATGTTATATAAACATTTCAAACTCAACATGCTCCCAATAGTATTAATGACTTTTCCACAAAACCTACCATGCTTTCAAATTTCCCTAGTATTTATTGTTAGTATTTATATAGAGCACTGTAATGGCTCCAAAATGCTTTTTATATATGTGTTAAGTCATTTGATCCTCATGACAACCCTATGAGGTAGGTGCTATTATTATTCCCATTTTACAGATGAAGAAACTAAAGCATTGAGAGTTTAAATGACTTTCCTAAGGTCACACAGCTAAAAACTGTCTGAGGCAGAATTCAAATTCAAGTCTTCCTGACACCAGGGCACCATAATGCTTTCTATTACCCAGATTTGCAACCTCAGAGGCATCTTCTTCTCACTATCCCTCACCCCAGGATTCCAGCAAATTGCTAGATCTTGTCAGTTCTACCTCCCCAACATCTCTAGAATCTTCTCTCTACTTATACTCTCTCCATTTCAGTTCAGGTCCTCATCACCTCTCACCTAGACTATTAGAATAGCCCCCAAATTGATCTTCCAGTCTCAAGTCTCTGCCATCTTCAACCATCTAAACCACAACTTCCAAAATGACTTTCCTTAAGCAGGAGTCTACCAAATCACACCCCCAGTCAATAAACACTGGTGGCTCCCATTACCTCTGGGACTAAATACAAATCACCTTATTTGGCATTTAAAGCCCTTTACAACCTTGACCCAAACTACCCGTGTAGCCTTTTCATATGTTATCCCTACTAATGAACTTTATGGCACAGCCAAACAGACCTTACTGTCCTCTCTAGACACTCCATCTCCCTGCTTTTGCACTGGTTCTCCCCCATGCCAGCAATGTATTCCTCTTACCTCTTATAATCCCCATTTTCCTTCAAAGCTCAACCCAACTGCTACCTTCTACATGAAACTTTTACTGACCCACTCCCCTCAGCTACTACTACATCCCCTTCCCCAAATACCTGAGATGTTTTTATCTATTTAAGTATGTGATTTCAATAATATAGGAAACACCTATCAGAGCAGATGGGCCCTTCCTCTGTAATTTATACTCTTATAGAGTTGCCTGAGGCACTGAGAGGTCCACTGATTTGCCAGAGGTCACATGGTCAGTAGGTGTCACAGGCAGGACTTAGACCCAGGTCTTTCTGACCCCATCACACTAGCTTGCCTCTCAATGAAATCAAAAGTCTGGTCCAAAAGACAAGCTGAATGTATGTACCTGTATCCCTTAATAGAATGCAACCTCCTTGTGGGAAGAGGTGGTATCATTTTTGTCTTTATATTTCCAGCACCTAAAGCTCCCAAGATGGTGCCTGGCTGAAGTAGGAAGAATATCTCCCAGAACAACCCCTCACGTGGGTTGGGCTAGTTCTTTTCCCTAAAAGCTAATACTGAAACATCCCAAAGATTTAACTGACTCATAGGACTGAAGGTTCCAATGATTGATGACAATTCCAGGTAGTCTGGGTTGTTGTTGTTGTTGTTGTTGTTGATGATGATGATGATGATGATGATGATGATGATGATGATGATGATGAATAATCATAAGAGTAATGTTTCAACTCGGTGGTGGATTGGATTTAAGTGAGGCAGAGCTGTACAAAGTTGTCCTCCAGAGTCATCAGGGTCTAGTGTAAGACAAAAGTCAAAATGACTGGCAATGACCCAGGATGCCTTTGGCCTTTCTAAATAAAGGTCTTCTCAGGTTTCAGTTTGTCTGAGGCAACACCCATTCAATAACTAAGGATTGAGACAAAAGATGACCTAATTTACCTCACTAAAGCATCAATATGAGAGGGATAGTCTGAGTACCAAAAACCATGAGGGACTACAGCTTTTTCCTGATGCTTGATCAGTGGACCAGCATGCTGAGTCAGAGTAGTTGCACTCAACTGAATCAACTCAAGTGTCATATCCTTGTGGAATCCTTCTCCTGCTATGACAAAGCAGATTTCCTTTTGCTGATCATTAGACCCTGGTTTCATTCTAATCTCAAACCTAAAAAGATGCCAAGATTCCAGTTGCCCTGAAACCCTGACATGTGAAGTAGGTGCTCAATAAATACTTATTGACTGACTGGTGGATGGCCAAGTATAAGGGAGTGGATCCATAATATTATTGATGATGGCAGTGCCATCACCAGCCTTGCTCCAGAAAGCCAACACTCTTCTATGCCTATGGTTGGGGTGACAGGAAGGTATGCCTTCAGTATGAAGGACAGGATAATAGCTATAGTGTGTTCCACTTCTGACTTGCAAAACTACTCCTCTTTATTTGACTCAAAGACTAGCTTTAATGTAGAACAAGGATTGACAAGCTGTTGATAGGTAGAGCCATCTCTGGGCAAAATTGTAAAATTGATCTTTAGTACTCTCATCTCTCTATCCATGCCCCTTTCCCTCAGTCCCTTCATTCTGGTCCTTGAGTGACTGTTATTCTCTACTAAGATACCTAGGCTGATAATAAAAGACCTCTCAATGACATGTGTATTTTAGATGAGGATTCTTGGAGAGAAATCATATTCAAATCACAAAAGAACAAATCTACAATACTGGGGTGTTATACTGGGGTGAAGCTATAATAATAGAGTTAATATTTGGAAGGGGGCACCTCATCCATCATAAGGTTAGCCTCATTCATAGAAAGGAAATATTTATGGAGAAGAGTCTACACAGGTGCATTTCTGAGCACTTGTGTGATACTCAGGAATCCCCTCACATGTGGGCTTCCTGAAAACTGGTTCAAGTTTGAGGTATGTTGTAGATCAGCATCCACCAAAATCTTAACTTGTGACACCTCACAGAAGTAGAATTCCACTTTTACTAGGCTAACCAAAGGACAAAGAGATCCAAAGTAAAAAAATGCTTAATTTTAAACAAGAAAACAAAATAAGTGACAATAAAGATTTTCCTGAGACAGTTGGCAACAAAGATTTCCCCATACATATAGGGGTTCACTGTCCTGCAGGAAGGGGATCCATGCATGAGCCTCATCAAACATACATAACTGGACAAAACATGGAGGCCCATGTATTTAGGGCACAGTTATGGCCCAGAAACATACAGGGCCAGATACATATGTGGGAACACATATAGCCAGGGAACCTACATGGCTAAGATAACTGATGTCTTCATGACTGCAGTCACAGACATTCTCTAAAAATGTCACCACATCATCCATCATCTTCCCTGTGGTCCTATTGGTCATCAGATTTTGATGTGGCTTCTCCATTGAGTTGCTGCTCTCTACTGCCATCTATTGGCCTTCAGAGGTGATACTTTCTTCTCTGCATATAGAGAATTCCTAGCTTATCGCCCCAGGAGCTCTATCTTTTGTGACATGGGCTTCAGCCAGCCATACCCAGCCAGCTAACTAGAGAAACATTCTGGCATTTTAAAATTTGGCTCTGCTGCTACTCCACTTCTCTTATTCTCTCAACTCCTGTCTGAGTTGTAGTCCACAGTTCCATTGTGCTCCTAGCACACCTCTGGCTCACTGACCTTGAAATTATTCTAGGGAGTTCATTTAGCAAAAGTGCAGAGAAGCCACAGGGAATTGGGGTGAGGAGAGTCTTTCCAAATCCTGCAGTGTCACTGGTGACCATGATAATCACCTTGGGTTTGAGATTAAAAAGGAATTTACCCTATTTGCTTCTAGTAATCAAACTTATTCTACTTTCTATAGAAGTGAGAGAAGAGTCTTCCTTGTCTTGCAGTAGAAGGCACTTAATAAAATGCTTGTTGGATTGTACCGGTATGGAACGCACTAGAAATTTTCTAATATTTTGGCCTCTAATTTTGGGGGGGGTCAAGAAATCAGTATATGTTGTCTTCAAATTGAAGAGTTTAGTTTTTAGTACGACTTTCTGTTCTCTTCTCTCATCTCCTTCCCCTTCCCTTAGGACTCTACTATCAGATCTCTAGGAACCCTAGACCCTCAGAGCACAGTAAGAGAGTTCTGAGTTTCCCTGGGGCAAGTACCTCCTCCTTCAAGACTTTTCCTCCTTCTCTGGGACTCTCCTCAATTAAAAATTTATTCTCTCCCAGAACTCAGCTCTAAACTATCTGCCACTTGGAAAGGTATCTAAAAACCCATTCACATTAAGATATGAAGGACCAATAACACTCAAATGGGTTTAACTTCTCCCAGGCCTGGTTAAGGAGAGATTTTTTTTGGCATCTCAGGGTGCAAACTTCACACAGAAAAACCCAGGATAGGGACTGTTGTAAAATACCCCTTACATGTCTCCACTTGGCTACAGTCAACTATGCCAATAGTTGGAACTGACCTAAGGAACAGTGTTTGAGAAGGGGAAGGGAAGAGAGGAAAACAGTATTAGTTCTTTTGGCAACCTTATCTCTACTTAGTTCCTGATCAGGTCCGTGCAGTTCTTGAATCAGACTCTTACTCTTCCCCTCCTTTCTTCTTTCTCTTGTCTTTCCTTTCATCTTCCCTCACTCCCACCTCATATTACCCTAACTCTTCCAAAGCAACCTCAAATGCAGGAAGTGGAATTATGACCTTAAGAAAGATCACAAGAAAAAAAAAATTTAAATAAAAATTTAAAATTTAAAAAAGAAAAAAGAAAAAAAGAAAGGTCATAAGTGATCCATCCATGAATATTCTCTGTCTATATGTGTTCCCTACATATATATGCATATGTGTGTACGTGTGTATATATTTATATCTATATCTGTCTATATATCTATGTCTAGCCATGTATCTATTTATCTGTGTGGCTCAATGTGTTTCCATTGTTTTTCTTTGTGTTTGATTTTTTCATGACCCCATTTGGGGTTTTCTTGGCAAAGATACTAGACTGGTTTGCCATTTCCTTCTCCAGCCCATTTTACAGATGAGGAAACTGAGGCAAACAGGGTTAAGTGACTTGCCCAAGGTGGTACAGCTAATTTAATGTCCCAGGTCAGATTTGAACTCAGAAAGATAAGTCTTCATGACTCCAGGTCTGGTATTCTATCCACTTAACCACCTAGCTGCCCCCATGTGTTTCTAGACTACAGCTGTTGCCTACTCAGCTCTCTGGGCCTCAGTTTCTTCATGTGTCAAATGAATGAATGGGTTAGCCTAAATGACTCCTAAGGTTCTCATCAGTTCCTAGTCTATGGACTCTCTTCCTTTATTCTGCCATCTTCCATTTCTCCCTCTCTAAGTTTCTGTTCCCTGTCCTTTGTCCTAAAACCCAAAGCATAGTATGATGGTATAGTCAGAGCTGGTGGGAAGACTGACATTTACCATTTCAGTTACTTTTCTCCCCCTAATCTCAAGGCCTGTGTTGTCATTATAGAGACAGAAATACCTTTCATCCACATATTTCAAAACAGATGTGGAGCCAGATTCTCCCCATGTTTCACTATAAGCTGAACACCTTTCAATGCTGTGTTCAGTCTTTCAAGGTCACCAGGGGTCCTCCCATTCAGTATACCAAGCAAGTGGCTACACAGTAGGGGAAACAATAGTTTGATCAGAAAGTCAGTAGTTCGAATGGTTCCTAGCCTTCAATCCTCAGGTATTGAGACAGAACATGAAGGAGCCCAGAGGTCACTGCAGAGAGGAGACACTATGAGGGCTGAGTGTGGTCTATTATCAACTTAAACACTTTCCCATATAACAGAGCTTCCCAACAATATGTCAAGGCCAGGACTGGCCTGTGGTAAAACTGGAAAGGAAGTGAAGTTTATCTTTAGCACCCCTCCATTGTTCCTTTTCTTAACTCCCCCTTTACCCTGACTTGGCTAGAAGTTACTGTTTTATCTATTAGGCAAGTAGGCTGTTTTCATTGCTGGTATCAGCACTATCAAATGAAAAGCTCCATGAGGAAAAGGCTGACTCTCACAGAGGTGAAGGTTTTTTGTTTGCTTTTGTTTTTACCATGCAATGCCCTTGATTATGCATGCCTCCATTCTCTTCTATTAGGCTGGCTAATTGCAAGCTTACAAGCTTATTATCTGTCACGCTGCTAGTGTCATAGAATCACAGGGTTTAGTTAGAGTTTCAAGGGGCTTGTAGAGTCTCTCTTCCAACCTTCTTCATTTGCAGCTTCTGTCACCAGAGTCCTGTCACTGGACTGATGAAATGCAATTCAATCCCTGCTTAGGAAGCTCCTCTTCTATACCCAAAGCAAAAAAAAAAAGTAGGAGGGAGAAATATTGAGAATAGGGGTCCGAACTGGGGTCATGGACTAGACCAGGGGTGGGGAATCTGAGGCCTCAAGGCCACATGTGACCTTCTGGTCTTTGGGTGAAGCCTTTTAACTGAGTCCAAGTTTTATAGAACAAATCCTTTTATTAAGGGGATTGGTTCTGTGAAGTTTAGATTCAGTTAGAGGGCTGTACTTGAGGACCTAGAGGACCACATGTGGCCTTGAGGCTATAGGTTTCCCCACTCCAGGACTAGAATCCAATAAAACTCAAAAATGGGCGATGTCTTATGTGAATACGTAGGAATATACTTTCAGAAAACCAGCCCTAGAAAAGTTGACAAATGGCCAAACATGGAACTGGACAGGCCCTTCTCCTTGACCCCTGTTGTAAACCTTAAAGGAGGTTCCCTGCTGGATATCTGATTGTATTCTCTTTTGATCTGAAAGATCTCCAAGGTTTCTGTTCCAGAGGGTTGATGATGAAGCATCCTACTCACCTCTTCAAAGAGAGGTAGAATGGTCATATATTTTCTGGACTTGCCCAGTGGGAATTCTTGGTTATAAATACTTGCAACAAATATGTTATTTTTTCTTTTCTTTTTTCCATTAAGGAGGAAGTAGGGGAGAGAGAGAGAGAGATAGAGAGATAGAGAGAGAGAGCGAGAGAGAGAGAGAGAGAGAGAGAGAAGAAAAGAGACAGAGACAGAGACACAGAGACAGACAGACAAGAGACAGAGGTGCCTAAATTATACAGATGATTAATGTCAATTTTTCAAACAATTAAAAAAAACCTGGATGAGCCAAATGATTTTCTAATTTAGAGTTCACAGAGTATCTACTTTTGAACCAGAACATGTGGCACAAAACATTTTGAAATCAACTTTCTAAGACAACCTTAGTTGATCTGTGGGGTAAGGTGGGGTCCCTGGGACAGCTTAATTATACTGTTTGGGAGGTCTTTAAAGAGAGGGGTAGGGGTGGGGGAGGAAGAATCAAGGTGGGGCTGGGCCAGGTAGGAACTCAGAGTGCTGCTGCTGCTGAGGGAAGAAATAAGCTATTCCATTCCTATTTATGTAATTTTTCTTGCTTAGTTCAATTGTTTCTATCCTCTAATGGACTGTGAGTGTTTTATTCCCCCAAATTTTGGCATCCTGCAGAAAGCCACACCTCAATTATAGCTCCAGTTCTTATATACTTTTCCTTCTGCATAAGACTTCATATATTTGCATAGTATTTTATATTTTTTTTCAAAATGTTTTCACAGACCTGATCTTTTTTTGAGCCCAGTGCTATTTAGCCCTGGCCTCTAGAAGGAAGAATTTTAACAACCACCCCTGACACTTCAGCATGAACATTCCATCTGGGGTCTTCACACCACAGAAATGGACCCAGATTGGATTTAATAAGACTCCATTGTGGAATGGTTCCCTCTGCTCCTTTGGTCACTGACAAAAACATAACAAAAAATTACAGAGAGAAGGAGTGTCCTGACAAGCATTTGGTGAATCTGATCGTTGACTATGATTTGACTGATTTATCTATGAGGCCACTGGCTGGTTTTTTCTGCTGGTTTCAGCATTTTAAATTAGATAGTACATTGTCAGCTAGACAATACTACAAGAAAATGCTTAATATCTGCATCTAGGAGGCCAGGCCCATTTTAATTTTCCGTTAGCTCATTGTTGGAGCTGAAATGAACCTTGAAGATCACCCTTTAAAACATTCTCATTTTTAGTCAAGAAAACAGTGGTCCAGAATGATTTAATCATTTTCACTGACTTAGCCAACAAATCAATGGATTTTCTGTAAAGAAAAATTCATTTGTCCCTTGCAGACAGACAGGAAACTGATCTACTAAGTTGCAAAAGATCTGTCCCTGCCCCAAGGATTATAGGAGGGTAGGATGATTAGAGCATCATAGACTATGGAGCAAAAGGAAACCCAAAAGGTCATCCTGCAGAACCCTTTCTCCCTAGCAGGGGGCTTTTGGGGGTTTGTTTTGCATTTATAATGCTGATTAGTGTGCTCCACAGGAAATGGTCAAACTGGTTCTCTTCTCAACAGGCTCATGGGGGATCAGGAGAAGAGAATAGTGGAGCTTTACATGCAAGGGAGAAATATGCTATGGGTTTTAGCCTGCTTTGTAATTAGCTTACACAGTGTTCATAACTAGGGACTAATTAAGTCAATGCTGGATTATTCCGGGGCTCAGCTCCATCTTCATACCAGTTAGTGGATTAGCCTGGATCTTGATTTCTTTTCCTGCCCTACACCTTTGGTGTCATGGCACAGTTCATCATCACCTTCACCAAAGGGTCCATTTTAGAATTCATCAGCAATTCCAAGAAATACAAAGGAGAAATTCATGTAGTTTACATCCTTGTAGTTCCAAGTAATAGATAATTCGTTGCACCTGAGTGTCATTCCCCCTTCTTCATTTAAGATTCTTTCCACTGCTAACATAGGTCATTAAGGTTTCTAGGACAAGAAGATAAACCCCATAGTGTGATAAGGGGTTGGTGACCTCTTTCATCGCTTCATGGCTTCCTAGACTTAGAGCTGGAAGGGGAGAGCCATTAGAGGTCATCCAGTCCAGTCCCCTCATTTTACAGGCAAGGAAACTGAAGCCAAGAGAGGGGAGGTGATTTCTCAAGGATATCGACTAAGGGGCAGGTTTGAATTTGAATTCAGGTTCTCTGACTCCAAATCCATTTCTTCCCACTATTCAGGCTGCTATAGAGAAAAGGGAGCTGACTGTGTTCTAAGTAGCCCTGTGATCCTCCAATAGGATGGAAAATAGGTAATGAGGATACAATTTAAAAGTCAATGATGCTTAGGGCTTCTTCGTGCAAAAAAAAGCAATAACATCTTTCTTACATTCATTCAACATGTATTTATTGATTGCCTTTCATGTACAAAGCACTGTGCTATGAGAAATTCTAAAAGACACTATATAAAACAAAGTCACTACATTCTAGGAGTTTACTATCTAGTCAGGGGACAGGGAGGGAAGGAATAAGAGATATAAATATGTCTTCTTACCCAAATTAATATAAGTAGAATAAAATAAGTTCCTTAATGTCAAGGGCTGTTTTGGATTTTCTCTCCATATCCTAATGCTGTGCAAATAAAAAAAATAATAATAATAGTAGGGATTTTGGTGATGGTGATGACAATAACAGCTAGCATTTCTATAGGTCTTTAAGGTCTGCAAAGCACTTTACAAACATTCTCTCATTTGAGCTTCACTATAATTCTAGGAGGTGTTATTTTACAGATGGGGAAACTGAGGCAGACAGAGGTTAAATGATTTGCCCATGATCACACAGCACTCCTGTGTCCAGCACTCTGTGCCACTGAACTCCTCTGTTGACACCAAATACCTATTTGTTGAATTAAATTGAATTGCAAATCTCCATCTCTTGACTCCATAACTTTGCACCACAGTAGTGTATTATTATTATTATCTCTCATTTTATTGATGAAGAAGCTAAGGCAAAGAGAGGTTTAGTGATGACCATGCACAGTCACACATTTAATAAATGTCTGAGTTGGAATTTAAACCCAGGACCCCTTCTACTATACAGGTCTAGGAAGTGGAGAAGGAATGAGTTGAATTCATAAGAAATGGAGAGGTTAGTATGAGAGACTAACACCTGTCTTAGAAGTGGGAGGACTGAGGGAGAGGAGGAGGAGGAGGAAGAAGAAGAAGGAGGAGGAGGAGGAGGAGGAGGAGGAGGAGGAGGAGGAGGAAGAGGAGGAGGAGGAGGAGGAAGAGGGAGGAAGGAAGAAAGGAGGAGGAGGAAGAAGAAATAGAAGAAGAGGAGATCATATGACCCCTTACAGCCCTATGAGTCTGTAATTAGGTTCCCTGACCAAAATTTTGTCAACCAATTATAAACTTTTCACATAAAGTTTTGGGAAATGTTATACAAACTGTAAAAAGCATATGCCTGATTCATTGGTTTGAGTACTACAGAACCTTATTAGAAAGGTATGGCATATGTTTTTCTGAACTCACCAACAATGTATATTAATGAAGAAACCTAGAAGCACACACAGAATATACTACAGAAAATCGTCAGCAGCATGGGTATGAGGCAATCATTGGCACTATCCTTTGTCTTTTAAGCACATTTCCTCCATTTTTCTCTTCTCTCATCATTAAATTCTTTTCCTCTTCTTCCCTCATTCCTCTACTATTTCTATTCCCTCTTTTCCCTACCACATACAGAATTTTCTTCCTCCTTTTCCTTCTCTGCTGCCAATGACTTACAACTGCCAGAGACACAGGTTAGAATCTACGGACCTTGTTTAGCCCTGTAACCAATACATCTGATACACACACACACACACACACACACACACACACACACACACACACACACACACAGGATTCTTTTTGCATTGACCACTTTACTCAGGATTCAGTATCATAGGATTTAGAGCTGATTTTTAGAGGTATAATCCTTTTTATAGATTAGGAAACTGAGACCCACATACCATTAAGGGACTTGGTCCTTTAAGCATCAAAACTTTGTTCACTTAAATAATTTTAAATTGAAATATTTTTAAATTTATTATGATGATAATAACTTAACCTCTTCCCAATGACTATCATATTTGTGCTGTGTATACTGATGGACTTTTGAAAAAATGTATATATGTATGTATATATATATATATACACACACACACACACACACACACACACACACACACACACATATGTATGTATGTGTATACTATTTGCCCTTGCACTAAATGACCAAAGATAGATAAATTCTTCGGAATTTTCTATTTTTTCTTCTGACCTGTCCTTTATTGTCATTTCTTATTACTTTCAGTGTGACTACCTCTATAAACTCCTAAGAAACAAGATTACTAAACTAATTAGAATTGTGTTAAATTAAAAGTAACCAGGCTTTGAATTAGGACCTGATGGGGTCTATGACTGACCTACGATAACATTATTGCGTCATTTCTGCTGATCAGAGGATATTTTTCTTCTAACTTCCTGATTCTTGGCTATGTTCCAGATAGATGAGATTTCTGGACAGCTAAACTCCTGAGAAGTGAGGCAGTACTATATCATTGCAAACTTTTCCTGAGAAAAACCAAGATGGATCATAGGCCAAAATTTGCTCCCGTCTTAGCAATAACCTAAGGATGTCTATTTATGATTCTTTTATGATTGTGAACTTCTTAAGGATCGATCCAGACATTATGCTTTGTATCCCTCACGGTGCTCAGAACATAGTGGATACTTGGAGACACAGAGTGGTGTGGTAAACAGAGCCCAGAAGCCAGAGTTGATAAACTTGGGTTTTAGGATCATAGCTTTTGAGCTGGAAGGGCGCTCGGAGTTTCACTTGGCCCAAGGAAACAGACACAGAGAATGATATGCCCAAGGTCAGAAAGAGCAGAGCTGGGATTTGAACTTATGTCTCTGAACACCAAATCCAGCACTCTTTCTGCTGTACAGTTCTGCAGAAAGTCCCTGTTCTGCTGTTAACAAGTTGGGGAGCCTGAGGCAAATCATTTAACCTCTTTGGCCTCAATTTAGTCCCTAGTAAAAAAAAAGGGGGGGGGGACGTGTGTGATCTCTGAGGTCTGCCCCACCTCTAAAATTCTATGATTCTAAAGATTTATTGAGGGATTGAATCAGTGGATGAGGTTTCCACATGTTCTCATCAGAATGATATTTGCCCACAGAAATAATCTCAGTTCAGGACTGTGTAGATTTCCCCCTAGCAGCATTTGATCTTTGATCATTTCAACAGTTCTGCCCAACAGTGTGTGGCTAACAGTACTAAACCAGGGTGGAGGAAAAGAAAAGTAGTAATAAGCACTTTCGAGAAGATACATTTATATTTAATTCTTAAAAAGTTGTTCTGTTGGAATAATAAAAAACAGAGAAGACAAAATGGAATGCACATTGTAATAACCTTGGCTGTAACAATAAACGCTGAGAGTCCAAGTTCTTCTGCATTCTTTCTCTCATTAGATCCACATAAGAATGCTAGGAGGTGCACAGGGCCAGTCACTAGTCTCTCTGGGCCCCAGTTTCCTCATCAAAATAAATGACTTGTCCAAGGTCACCAAACAAGCATGCATCTGAAATAGGGCTAGAGCTCAATTATCTTTATTTGTGGTCTAGTTCCTCTAACTAATAGGAAAATGTCGCTAAACCCTAAATATAAATGTGAGTTGTTAATTAGTATAAGATTTGGAGCTGGCTTCTATTCAAGCCAACCCATTTTTCTGCCTTGAATATAAAAATCCAAGGAACACTGAAAAAAAACAAACAACTCAGTCACTTGAACTAGTCTGTGTATTGTAACTATTCCCCTGCTTCTGTCTTGTTCATCTTTCTACTGTAGATGAGACCCCATTAGTCTTCTTCTTCTACATTAAGAAGACATGTTATTGGCCCCATATGCTCCTCTCCCCCTCCCCCAACGTGGCCACTATGAGACCCCAGCTCATAGTCTAATAGGATTTAGAGCTGGAGAGCTGGAAGGGACTTTGGCAATAATGTAGTCCAACCCAATCATTTCACAGATTTACAAAGTCCTGGTGACCTTTCCAATTCACACTGTCATGGAAGGTGGCACAGGATAGTAAAAAAAAAAAAAAAGAGGGGGTGTGTGGGATGGGGTAGGGACGATGGATTTGGAGCCCTGTAATTGGGTTCACATCCTAGCTCTGATACTTACTACCTGAGTGACTGGGTGAGTCACTTAATTTCCCTCAGTCTCAGTTTCCTTGAGGGTTAAAGGAGTGGGTTTGACTAGATGGTCTCTAAGGGCCCAATCCAGCTCCCAATACAAGGACAATAAAAATTCACATTCGTTATTTGGTTTTTACAGAACATTTCCTACACAACAGGTTCTGTGACGTATGATGTGCATACACTATTATTCCCACTTTGCTGCTGAGGAACAAGTTCAGAGAAGGGAAATTACTCTCTCATGGGCACACATCTATCAAGTGTGGGAGCAAAGACATAAAGCTGGAATAGATGCTTCAAGGCCAGTACTCTCCACCACATATTATGCCTTTTCTCATAACCAGTTGTTTTCAGATTGGGGATAGAGGCCAGGGTCAGTGGGCATCAGACTGAAAATAGCTAACTGGCCCTGGCAGCCACCCTCCCAGCAAAGCTATAAACCTGGCCTCTTAGGCTCTTAGGTTTCATGCTCCAACCAGCCAGGCTGATAAGTTACAGAGATAGTAGAGGGAGATTGTGGGGGCACTTGGTACTGATGAGCTTCCTGGTTTTGAATTTTCTGTTCTCCATTCTTCATGAAACCTCACAAAGGCATTTCACTGCTCCCTGCACCTGGGAACCCTATCATAACAAATCGAGCTGAAGAGAAGGCAAAGGAAATATAATGCGCCTTAATCTGATCACCCTCTTATTGGCGGATAGTTTAAAGAACAAACTCTCTTTTGTGTTTCCTTATTGAGTGTGTCACACGTTGATAAAAGGAAGCAGAGGGAAAAGAAAATACAATTTCATAGTAGTTCTCCCTCGTCCCCTCACCGGCACCCCCAGTTAGAATCAGCCCAGTTGTATGTGGTGTTCTGGTTGGGATGGCCCAGCTGAAGCTTAAGGGGATTGAGATGCCGGGCCTTCCCAGTATGGAGGACTCTTGGGACAATGGACCCAGGAGGAAGAGCTGGATAAGCCGGAGATGGGCCTTGTGCCACTTCGGGAAGAAAGAGCAAACACTGTGTTCCCAGAAGAAGGAGGGTGGGGTGTGGTGGCAGCCCTCAGGCTGCTACAGGACGGCACTTGGGGCGCCTTGTCAGGAATTTGGGAAGACCCAAGGCTGGAGACGTGGGTCGTAATTAATCTTCTCCCTCTCCAAAATTCAAGCCCACCTTTTTCTAGCATCGATATTCCAAGTACGACGGTGAAGAGCTGAAAGGAGGTTGAGCTTGCGGCCTTATGCTAATCACCTAAGGGAGCTAAATTCAGTTCTTGAAAGTCTGCGGGGTTCTCTCTGAGCCTCTCCCAGGTCCCTCAGCTCCCCGACTGCCTCTGCAAGGCTGAAGACTCGGGACTTTTTTCCGGTTTGGAGCATCCCAGAGACAGGCGGCCCTGTAGGAAGAGGTGCACCTACCTTTACCCTGGAGGGACGCAGACTGGGTAGCGAAGCAGGGACGTGACTGGAGGGAGGAAGCTGAAAAAGCGATTGAAAGCCCAAGGCTAGACTTTTCATTTAGCAAAACTCCTTTCCAATGTTCTTTTTTCCTTCCTGTCCTACCCACTTCCTTCTTAAACCCCATTTTCTGTGGTTATGTGATGTTAGTGTCCAGAGAAGAGTTCTTAAGGCTCCTTTAATCTTCTCAACGTGGACCTGGAAGGAGGAAGACCTGTGCTCGAATCCCTAAATACTTAAAAATCTTCTCACCTCTCTGGGCTTCTGTTTCCTCATATTCCAAAATACAGAGATTGGACTATGATAATCTTTGAGGGCTCTTTCAGCTTTAAGTGTGTGAGCCTATGATTTGCTTGGGACGATATGTGTTTATATATGACCAGATGTATTGGCACCTGATTTATAAATATGGATTGTCCTACGCAAGTAACAATTAATCATTTAAAATCACAATTATATAATCCATCACTATATCTATGTTCGCAGGCCAGTGAAAATCTGAATTTTAGCACTGTGGACCCACAATTTTGCAGAGTTGTGAACAGATTCTCAGTTCCTTTCACCTTAGGAAAAAAGGACACCGATTGATTGCCTTATTTGATCTCACAAAAGCAAGTTGAAATCTGGCACTGTCTCAGTCCTTAGCCCCCGACTCTGGACCAACTGCCTTCAATCCTGTCCTTATTAATGTACTCTCCCAGGCTGAGCTTAGGTTCAAATATGACCCTTTTGATCTTTGTGCAAACCCCCACTGGTTCCAAGCAGCGACGAAATTTTCCTCCTCTCCCTACACCACTGTTTGGTCGTGGTTTGTGTGTGTTGTTAAATAGGTTGCTGCGCCGAGACGGGATCTGGAGGACGTAGATTGAGGGAACAGGCTTCCCTAGCGTTGGCTCAGTCATTGACTGCCAGTGGACCGGGCTATTTGTCTACATTTCCTTAGATGTTTGACAGTGGGAAAATCAGTATACTTCTCAGTCTCAGTATCCTTGCCTGTAAAATGGAGATGAGCTACTTACTTGAGTTACCTATGTCGAAGGAATGTTACCAAGTGAAGCCTTTATAAAGTCCAAAAGCGCCATAGAAATATTGTTTTGCAAATGTCAGAGGCAGTTATCACGTAATATGTAGTCGCTACTATGTTGGAATATCATCCCCTGCTAGAATGTAAGCTCCATGAGGGCAAGAATCTTATCTTACTTAAGTTTTGCGACCCCTACAACCGCCTGCCCACCCGCCCTCCTTCCCACCAGTCTATTACAGTGGTCTGAGCACAGTAGGCGCTTAACAAATGCTTGCTAAATGTTGAGTAGATGGAAATGGAAATTGTTATTGTAGCCACACAATTTTCCCTAAGTGAAACACAGAAGAATCTACCTTCCATCCCACTTCGGTATTAGCAACCGACTTGCGTTAGGGCCTTGGCTTTGAGACTTGACTTTAAGTAGCCGGGGGCAGCTACAACTCTCCTCCTTCAGGGGCAAGCTAAATTGGGACAAATCAATCCTCTCACTTGCACCAGGTCCGTCAGCGCACAGGGACAACCAGGTGCATGGGCCAGAGAAGGACTATGAAATTAAGAGTCCACCCCTAAATATAATCTGATATAGAAACGAAATCTAAAGGCACGGAAAGAAAATGGGTGTGGTTGCACCTGGGTGTGTATATGGCCACCTTCGCCACGAGGACACTTTTGCCAGAGGAATTATGAATTTCTCTACACTTTGTTATATGCTATAACCACTTTGATGACAGACCGTCTTATGTTTCTCTTGACAGTATGGAAACATTTCTTCTCGCCTGACAAACGCCAGACCTACTTCTTTGGACAAATCTTCCGTTTTCTAGATGACTGCAACCACCGAGAAACTTGAGAAGTAACCAAGGATAGGATCAACTTTTTAAGCAACAAGAAAACCTTCACCTAAAAAACACATAGCCTGCAAATTATATTCAATCATTAGATGTTTGCCTCCTCCCGCTTCAAAACAACCAAACAAAGCAACACATCCCTCAGCCTGCTTGTTTCCACATGCGAATTAATTACGAAATGAGCTCCCTTCTCGTTCCTTTCAATTATAGGTCCCGACCTACCGAGAGGTTTATTTCCTTGACTTTGGAGTAAATTACCTTTGTCAATTTCTAAATATTTCTTTCCGTAAAAGAAAGTGGCCCTTCTCTTTCCTCCTCCTTGCTAGCTCCCCTCTCCCTGAGTGAAGAATCCTCCCAGCGAGTAAAGAATTTATCCTGAGCAAAGAATTCGGATTCATCGACCTGCGAATACCTGAGGTGTTTGGGGGTACCTTTTTCTCTCTTTTAAGTTTTCTGTAAGTGGCCCCTGGCGAGAAGTAACCCCTTTTTCAAGACAGTCCGGGAAGAGATGGTGTAAATTCTTCGGACAGCTACATGAAACCATTAAAATATTAGCAATAATAACTATCCCTTATATGTGAGACTCTAAAGTTTACATTTATGAAACACAAAATCCGATAGCCCCTCCCTTGGTAAATCTACCTGAAAGCCTAAGAAGAGGTTTTAGTATTATGCAAACTTTATTATGTTTTTCTTGGTTGTATTCAATCTTCTGAATATACAGTCATCTATGTAAGTTTTTTTTAATGTAGTAAATGGGCTGCTAAATGAATTTCAAATTGTAATTTTTATGGTTAATTTGAAATCTCGCCCTTGTTGGATAATCCTGTTAGTTGGTGGCAAAACAAGGCGAAACTCTTGTCGAGGCACTCGCGATTCTAATAGGCATTTTATGTTAAATTACAGCTAATAGACTGAACAAAAGGGAAATGCGGATTTTCGGACTGAGCCCTCTTCCAGGGTCAACCTTACAGTTGTGAGGTGATCACGAAAATTAACCGAGGGGGGAGGGGATTGGGAGAGTTTTCACTCACCCCTCAGCCTCTCATACAGCCTCCCTGGCTTTGAAATTAAACAGACAAATTTGGAAGCCCTATTATTTTATGTTAATGCATCCTTGTGCCCTAAATTCGCTCCCGTCTCTATCTTACCCTGGGGCCTCCCAACTACTGAGCCCCCAACTCACTGAGGAACGAAGGAAAGCTGTAGGGAGCCTGAACTCCGGGCTCAATGTCTGGAGGTGTCTGAGGCAGTCATCGGGCCTAGCCTAGGCCACCAGGGGCATTGATTGGGAGCTCTAAGTGGACTGACTGGAAGGCAGCGGAATGAGGAAATGGGCAGAGAATCTCTCTCTGTCTCTCTCTCTGTCTCTCTCTGTCTCTCTCTGTCTCTCTCTGTCTCTCTCTGTCTCTCTCTCTCTCTCTCTCTCTCTCTCTCTCTCTCTCTCTCTGCCTGTCTGTGTGTCTCTCTCCCTCTCCATCTTCCTCTCCCCCTCTCTCCTTTCCTCCCTCCCTCCTTTCCCCCTTTCTTTTTTCCTCCTCCTGAAGGTTCTTATTTAAGTCCCTCTGGAAATCTACTAGGTGGATAATCGAGGCATAAAGAGATAATAATACACACCTTTCCCTCTCTTTTTCATTACAATCTCCCCTCCCTTTCAATCCACCTCTAACCCCTAGACCTAACCTCCTCCCACTAGTATGCCTGGTCTGTAACCCTGAAAGGGCCCAGACAGGTTGGAGCTTGTACCTTTTTTTTTTCTTTTGGTCTAAAAACAAGACCCCAAACCAACAAACAGCCCACCCTCAAGGGGAATTTAACCAGTTTATTTATGTTTGCCAACCCTGAACCCGAGAGAGAAGATAAATAACCTCTGGGCTAGAACCTTGGTAGTGGTGGCGGGGGTGGGGGGGGATGCCGGGGAGACAGACAGTCGCTGGGACTGAAAACTAACTAGCTTTCTTTTAGAACAGCCGGTGTGTCGGCGCTGGGTTTCCATGAGTCAAAAGCGTCTGGCTAGGGGGGTAGAGTGGGGGCTGGGGGGGGGGGGGGGGAGATGTGTTATGTCTTGTTCTCCCGCTTGTCGCTGATACTCTGTTTCTTGTCATTGGCTACTGCCTTTTACCGTTCCAGTGAGTTTGATTGAAACGCGACTGGAAGGAAGGTGTCGAGGAAACAGGGAGAGACTAGGAGAGAAGGGGGAGGGGGACGAGGAAGGGAGAGAGAAGAAGAGGTAAGAGAAAGAAGGAAAAGGCAAGGGGAGAAAAAGGAAAGGGTGCGGCATGGGGGGAGAAAAGAAGGCGCGATGGAGATCGAGAAAGATATAGAAAGAAAGAAAAAGCAGGAGAGCAGAGACAGCTGGAGACAGCCGAGGAAACGAGGAAAGGAGACGCACTCACTTCCCTAGCCTGGGCTACCGCCTCACAGCAGGATGGGCAGGGACTGCTATTTTGAAATCCGCTGGCTGGACCCTCTGGGGTGCAGAATTCGGAGGTCAAGTGTCACTTCCTCTGCCAGTCAATCTTCAATATTCCTCGTAATGTTTTTAAATGGACGAATTCATTACGTGGGGACATGTGAATGGGGAGAGGCAATTCAGCACGGTGTTCGATCCATAGCGTCCACTA
This sequence comes from Gymnobelideus leadbeateri, assembly GCA_011680675.1. NCBI lineage: Eukaryota > Metazoa > Chordata > Mammalia > Diprotodontia > Petauridae > Gymnobelideus > Gymnobelideus leadbeateri. The sequence goes on from WOXC01006736.1 coordinate 251,263, forward strand.
ATGGTTCATTTTGCTCAGTGGAATACGGTATTGTAAAACCGGAAAGAGGTCCCTAATCGATATTGTTTACCTTCTTTCAAGCTACAGGGAGGAAAGAAAACGGTGGGATTTTTAAAGGTCACTTAAGCAAGGTGGGAAAGTTTGATGCTGGTTAAGATCCTAATTTTTCTTCCTTCCTTCCTTTCCCACCCTCTCTTCCTTCTAGTTTTGCTTTTGCCTCAGACTACTGCCTCTCCAGGCTTCCTTTAAAACCCACCCACTCCACTCCATTTTGCAAAGAACAGTTGAGGATTGATTGTACGTGGATGGAAAAATCAGTTACACCAGAAACGTACTCGCACACGGTATTCTCACACACGAGACACCTACGCTCGATCGTCCACGTGTTGGCAGCAAATTCATCTCGGTTCAGCTAAATCCCATATCAATTTCCCAAACAGTATTAAAAAAAAAAATAAAAGGTCACTTTAAAATCAGGGATGGTGAACGAAATGGAAGACTAATATTTCAAACTGGCTCTCCGCAACCTTTAAAAGATAAAATATTAGATAAATGTTGGGGAGGTATATTCCCTTTATTTCTTCCCCCACCACGAATCCTAGGCCAAGGCAGGCAGAGAGTGAAAAATCAAAATCCCTTGGATGTAGATATGTTCACACAACATAGCCCTAAAATTGGGGAAGGAGAGAGATTAAGGCAACTAAAGCCCAGAAAAATCAAACTTAGTAATAAAAGAGAGGCCGGTTTTTCTCCCTCTCTAACTTCCTGAAGACAGAGAGAAGAATAGGGTGAAAAAAATGTAGCCAGTGGATGGTATTTTTAAAATGACGTTGAAAAGAGAGTAAGTTGCCTGAAGTAATAACTTGCATGACCTCCTAAGCACCTCCGTTTGATGATGGGAATGTCCTATTCTTTAGAAACCACCTCGTTCCCCTCACCACCATTTATTTTGTGTAGTCAGTCAGAACTTGGAATGCTATGAATCCTTTCCCTCCCCCCCTCACCCTTATAATTTATTTTTACACAAGGAGGGGAGCGTAATAAAAACATAAAGAATCAGGCTGTAAGAACTATAGTTCTTGGTTGTCTCTAACCAATAAAAACTTATCCTTCTCTTTGTGTGGGTGGCATGAATGGCGCAAGGAATATGTTGCCGATGGTGAGGCCAATCTAAACCTTCGAATTGAAAGAGACATAGAAGGGTGGATCTATTACAGGTGTTCCCAGTTTAAGGAAAGGAGGTTTACTTAGGTGAGCACAAAAGAGTACAGAAAGGAAATTTTGTGTCCCTGTTATTGAAGCCAACCACTGAAGAGTCCATGTACCCCCTCAGCTTCAGGTCATCCGACATCTACCAAAAGAATCACAATTGGAGAATGCCAGTTGAAGTTAAAAAGTGGCATTCATTATGAATACAAAAGAAAGTCATCTTTTTACTCATAAAATATAAAGGCAATTGAAAAGGAGGGAAATCAGGGGCACATCACTATAAGCACAGTTAATAATTACTATTACCATCACGGTCTTTCCCCCCAAGTGATTAGATTTTTGTCCCTACATCATTACGAATCAAAGCAATGTCTAATGGTCTAAAGTTACACAAATCAGGTTCTTTCTTCCAAGCCTAAGGTTCACACTGGAACCTTCTATACTGTTCTACATTCTTTGGGATGTTTCTATTTACCTGGCTAGGCTGCTCCTTAAGGAAACACCTTTCCACAGTTCCTTTACTGATTATTGTCTGAGTGGCTTTTGTTTTGTTATGTGAAGATACATTTTTTGTGTGTGCCTAGAATTATTCATCTGCTATTGAAAATATATTGTGGTCTGTGACAATTATATTTTCAGGAAGAAAAGAAGTTGCTTAATGTAAGAAATAGGTAAAGAATGGTACAAAGAAACAAAACAAGACAAAGTCTTCACAATTCTCAGGTAACCTTTGAGAATCTCCACATTATTTCCTCAGTCTTCACTCATCATACACACACACACACACATACAGAGAGAGAGAGAGAGAGAGAGAGAGAGAGAGAGAGAGAGAGAGAGAGAGAGAAAATGACCAGCATTAAATGTGAATACCTTCCATTAAACAAGCTCTTCAGAGCATTTCTTCTTACAAATATGTAATCTTGTGTTTAAATGTTCCTGTCACCTAGCTTCTTAATTAAACGTGCCACATTTGGGGCATTTTCCTTGCTACCTTCTTTAAGCCAAGATGTTTTTCATTTTTAAAAACACAATCTATTTAAAATTTCTCCTCGGGTTTGGGTTGCCAAACATAATGTGTCAGGACAGGAGGCAAATGTTGTTTTAGCTGGAAGGTCCTAATAACAAACCATTTATGCAAGCACATTAGGACGGGAAGAATAATTTCTGTTAGTTAAAATTTTTGAGCCAGAAAATTAAAAACAAATATTTAACTTCCCAATTTGGACGCCAGGCTTTCGATGGCTGCTAAACTTTTACAATGCATATTCAATGAATTAAACACAATCTTTACTAGCCAAATAAAATGGGTTTAATGTAGTTCAAAAATAAGTTTGAATATATTCATGTATAAGTAAACTGCATGGGCATATCCACAGAGGACAGAAACTGGGGTGTATACTGTATAACTTTGTCCAGAGTGGAGTATAAATTATTTCAAAGCTGACTTTAAAAATGCCAAATAAAAGACCGTTGATGAAGGAAGGAAGGAAGGTGGTGGTGATCTAAATTTTTTTGTTTTGTTTTACTGTTTCTAATGAAGTCCTGGGGGGAACCGAAATGCTTTTTTTTTTTAAACCACCTTATTGGAAAACAAGACTTTTTTGTCTTCATTCTTCCAGGTCTGATTCATTTTTAAGAGCTCTCCAGTTTCTCCTCTGTAGTTGGTGGCCCTGAACTTGACAGATATGTTTGCATGTATAGGTGGGCTAAATACGTATATACACACACAACATACAAACACACCCTCTAAGCTTTCTAATTAAATTAACATTAATAACTGCTGGTAATTCTATTGTACACCAGAACTAACCCATCACCACAGAGCTACAAAAGATGAACATTTCTGGCATTTCGGCAACTGCCCCCTATGGTCTGAGTGTTTGCTACTTATCAAGTCAGCATAGGAGCTGAGTTGATTTCCAAAACACTTTCAGTGAGGATTGATACTAGGGTAGGATGGAGAGACAGAACCAGTAAAGTGCCAGGTTGGCTTTTCCCTGAGATCTGTGTTAAGTGGGTTCTTGGTATGGGGGAATGGCACTGGGCCAGATGTCACCTTAGCTTTCTCCTAAAGCCTGCCTACCCAGGCCTTTGCCTGAAATCATTTTAAAATCAGAAAGCAGGGATTCAATGCCACTCCCCCAATCTATGATCTCTATGGTTCTTAAACTCTCAGAACTTGTGTTTCCATGATGTTTTGTGTTCCAACTGACTGGGGAAAAGGGCAGGTCTGGGCATACAAAGCATCTGCTAAAATCATTCTTGAGATGTTTCCTTCCTTGCCCCCTCCCACCAGCCCTGGCTTAGACCCAGGACTATTCAACCTCAATGTCTTAGGGTGTCTATTTCACTCTCCATGGCAAGGTCAATGGGGCTGCTTCCTTGGCTACCAGTTCAGCTCCAGAGCAACAAAGAAGGACCCAATAGGCCTCAGGTGGAATAGATTCCTGTCTGAACTTTCTTTAGGAGATTTTGGGTTTGGGAGGATGGGGTGAAAAAGCAGAGCAAAGTAACCCCAAAATGCAGAGCCTAGGGTTGGGTCTCTAAGCACTGCCAGAGGTAGGATTAAGGTGAGGAGTATAAATAAAAACACTAGGTCTCCCCTGTATAAACTGGGGACAGGGATGTATATAGTCATTCAGTGACTCTGTTCCATGAGGCAATCTGTGGGCTCCTCTCTGTACACACTGTTTACTTCTGGTTAATAGTCTCAAAAATCAATATTCTCACACATTAATAAAAGGAATAATATCCATCTATGTGATCTGTTATACACAACATACAGGCATGATGTAAGTATGCATAAACCTAGATATGTTTATATGTAAGTACAGTAAAATACATGTGTTTAGTACATGTCTGGATAGCTCTTGCCTCTGTTATTTTTCAAAGATCTAGCTTTGTCAAATATTCACTGGCTTAGAAGCTCTTGGCTGTGACCCCTCCCCCACAGGACCACACTAAAAACCCTGGACCAGGTAAACAGAATGATGTGTCAGGTTAGACAGACTGTTTAACTCTCCATTCAGCTTGTGTTCCCAGGCCTGCCATATGAAGCGTCCCAAGAACGGACAAGAAAGCTGAGAAAATCTAATAAATCACAAATAGTATTGAATTTGCTGACAGATAGCAAATGCTGACTATGAAATAAAACTCAAGTTCTTTTTTTTTTTTTTTTGTACTGCAAGATATAGATATTCAAATAGCAAGTGGAAATGGACCGGAAAGACTTGGGTTCTCCTGAAGACTTCAGGAATTCCCATTGTCATTTAAAATATCTGCATCCATACACAAATATGTATGTACATATGTCTAGCATGTGTATATGAAGGAGATAAGCGTATATATGTATGAATATATGTATACATATTTATATACATACATATTTTCCAGCCTAAGTGATGGATGGCTCCCATTTCTTTAAAAGGAAAGTAGTAAGTACGTGTTATCCGGCTTCTCAGCAATGTTCTGTTGATTTTTTTTCAAGGACATGAGTCAAGAGTTTGAGAAAGAAGTCAACTAATCAAAATGAAATCAAAAGATACGGGGCCTCCAAATGTATATCTATAGCTAGATTACTTCCAGGTTATACTAGAACATGTGGGAACATGTATACATATATGTGGACTTGGAAGAAAACCATAAGAAGGCGAAAGCAAAAGAAAACACTATTGGTCTTATTAGGGAAAATTAAAGGAAAAGAAAAGAAAAAGAAAGAAATATAAACTTTACTTTCTTGGAGGTTGGTTAGAGTTAAAATAGTTTACTCTTTAAAAAGTTACCCCCCAAAAAACAGAGCAGCTTGCTTTCACAAGGAAAAGCCCCATACACTTGAGCTCACTTACACACACACACACACACACACACACACACACACACACACACACACACACACGAGTGTTCTTAGATGACAAATAAGGTAGGGTCGAAAAGAGGCCAGACCAAGCAATCTGTGCTTTCACTTCTTGTGTAAAAAAAGCAACCTTCTGCTGAAGCCCTTCCAGAAATGCTTCAGGCTGCTCTTTTTAGGAAGTTCTGACCCAGGGTCTTTTGGGGACACCTGTCGCACATGATAATCCAACCTGGGAGCCTGCCACTTCTCTGTGTGAAGAAAATGAAACAGACAGCACAAGGAGAGTCTTTCCTTTTCTCACCCGATACCTCCGACCACCGCCAAAATAGTAATACTGGTAATTACCATTATCAGTATTATTATGACCCTCAATAGGGACTATTGTCAAAGAAGGCTTTCTTTGCATTTAGCAGAGAACCCCACTGAATCTATTATGTCACCCTGGATCGTGGAGATCTCCTTCAGGCCAAGGTTTTGGTGCTGGTTTTGGCTCTGTACCAGTCTGCAAATACCGTTTTCCTCCATTTATCCCAAACCACTTACATTCTGGTCTGGGCGCCCCAATCAGAGTTGCTGTCCACACACAGACACACACGTTAATCTTTAATTAACCAGCTAAACACACGCTGTTTTTGTCTAACAAATAACTTAAAAGTCTCAGAAAAATCTACATGAATTCATGATGGGTAATTAGAGCTGCTCAATTTAATTAGTCTGAATGGGTAAGGAGGTAAGCAAGGACAATAGAAAAAACAGAGCCTTTAATAAACATCCTTGTTCCACTTGAGCCTACACCTCTTTGCCTTCCTTCAGTATAAGGATTCGTGGGCACTAGTTTTAAAGTCTGAAAACCAATCTTGAATTGTTCATTAAACAATAATAACAAATTAAGTTAAATGAGAAGGATCTCCTTTAGCTCAATGTGGGGATAAGAGGTCTTAGGAAATACCAAAAACAAGACAAAAAAAAAAAAGTATGGACTTCTCCAGAGCATCTGAGCTGTCCTTACATCAAGGGAACGCCAGGGGGCAAGAGGAGTTAACAAAGGCCTACTAAAAAGGCATCTTCTCCCCCTCCCCCCTTTCCCTTCATCTCTTCTGGCGTATCACACGTTACAAGGCTAAAAGTCGTTTTGCAAGGTTATATGTTTCAAATTCCACCCAGACTCCTATCGCTCATCATTCACTTCTGGGGCACAATAAACAGCTTCCTTAAAATAAACAAACAAATAAATAGATGAATAAATAAATAACACAAGCAAGTGGAAAGAATATTTTTTTTAAATTGCAAAAGAACGCCAAAATGTATTTAACCTCCTCATTAATCCGACTTACCTTGCTGATATTTTGGCCTAATCCTATTTCCTCCATGCATTATAATGACTGTTAAATGACATATTTTGTTCTTCTGGCAGACGTTTTACATGACAAATGCATTGTTATGTGAAGTTTTTCCTTCCTCTCCCCCTTCTTTCCTGGTCGACTAGGTAGAGAGAGAGGGGAGAGCTGGAGAAGTCTTCCTGGGCCACTGATGGTCCATGCTGGAGGTCTTCTGAGTTATACAGCCTTCGAGGCTAGACAGAAACCAAACGAAATCACTCAAGGGAAACTTCACTGGAGACAAAAACACATTCAATTTCCTGAGTCCATTCCTTTTCCTGGGTTATTTGTTTTTGCAAAGGCACATTAAACAAATCCAGTCCTCAAAACGAAATCTCCTTTGCTTCCTCCAACTATGAAAATAATATCTAAAAATATCTATGTGTGTATATGTATACTAGAATAATGATAGCAATAAAAAGAAAAATAGTACCCCAGCTCTTTGAAAAATAAACTCAGCTGCTGCCTAAAGACCTTTTTGGGGACAACTTTTCTTTTCAGAATAGGGTGAGTAAGGGAAGGGGTGCTGATGATATCTTTAACTAGGATACTATTTCCCAGGAAGTTTAGCACTGCTTATGCCATCGTCCTTTAGCATTTTAACCTTCCGCCTTCCAGTCCTTAGTGATTTTGTCTCAGATTTTCTTTTATTTCATAAAAGCAGGGTATCCCAAACCACAGGCCTTAATACCAACGCTCAGCTTTTTGAAGAAAAAAAAGTGTTGGTTATGGGTGGGGTGCGGAGAGATTGGTGGTTAGATGGTGGAGTCAAATACTGATAGCTTAGTATTTTATATTTATTTCACACCCACTTCTTCAATGTGGGAGTGGGGAGGGCTCTGAGATCCATACCCTAGTATCATTTCTCTTTGAAATGTCATGAACTTGGCGCTTTCAGACCCAACCAGCCTGGCTGAGCCTGGAGACAATAGGGATTGTCAGAGGGCCCAGCGTTGAGCTTTTTCTGCGTGTTCACAAAGCGTTAAAGCTTTATCCAACAAAACGGCTCTGTCTGACCCCAGCCAGACAAAAGCCAACTTCCATCTTCCGCCACAGAGGGGAATTGGGGCAGAGAGAGGGGATGTACAGTACCGCAGCTGAGGAAGAAAGGGGGGGAGAAGAGAAGTGAGGGGTGTAGTGGTGAGAGTTCCCAGTTGATCCTCCCCCACCGACGCACGGCCTGACGCTTCCTTTGGCTCTAGAACTTGTGTGTGTGTGTGTGTGTGTGTGTGTGTGTGTGTGTGTGTGTGTGTGTGTTAGGGAGGGGAGGAGGTAAACGGAGGAAGGGCAAGGTTGCGGGAACTGCAGCTATGTCCCCATAACCTGCGTGCGGTGCCTGGTGGACCTATTCCTTCCTCTCCAAGGTGTCTTGTGAGCGGGCTATTTCATTAGTGCCAGGGGCTTTCACCTGGTCTATTCCTTTCGTGTAATTGGCCTAATTAAGGCCTTAGCAAAATGGCGATCTCCCCCTCCTCTTTCTCCTCATCTCCATCTTTACCACTTTCTCCTCTTTTTCTTTTCGATTTCCTCCTCCCTCCCCGTTTCTCCCAATTTCTCTCGTCTCCTAGGCAGCGCTCTGGCGGCCAAGGAACCCAGCTACTTCCCAGCCCAGCACTGGTTTTCAAGCTTTTAATCAGTTTTTGTTATTGTTGTTTTTTTCAACCTCTCTTACTGCGGGGTGGACATATGAGTGAACTGGGGTGGGGGTTGGGAGGAGGAAGCACTTTGCAGGGCTTTCCAGGATCAGAAAGGACAGAGTGAATGTTGATTCTTTCTTCCAAAGCCTATGGTGGTGACTTCCTACTTTCTTTCTCCCTACACTCAATCTTAGACAGAAAAAATGGTAACAAAGCAGCAACAAACCCGTTAGTTCTGAGATCCCGGGTAAGAGATTCGATCTTGCGGCGGAGTTCAATGCGCTCTGAACAGCGGGTGTTTCTGTGGGCCATTTCCACTGCTTAACTAATCCTGCTGTGTGCCCCAGGGGTCGGTCCCTGACCCGGAGGCTCATTTCTTTCTTTCAGAGGAGGCTACTGTGGGTCTGACCTCCAGCTCCCCACCCCCACTCACCATCACTAACCCTTCCTCTTCCTTCCCCCGCCCCTCACTCAACCCGTAACCCCAACTCCAAGGCACACTTCCCATTTAGTGACCCAGGCGGAACCCCGCCTGACAAGGATGAGTCCTGGTTTTTTCGACCTTTCCAATCCAGAAAACTGGACCCTCCTCTTTAGCCACCCCCCCCACCCCAAAAAAGAGCAGGAGTGGCTGGGGAGGAACCTGTAGGTCCCACTCGGGAGAATGGTTCTTCTGATGTCTACTGAATCTTCTTCAGTGGGAGGTAAGTGCTATGGGTTGTAAATCCCTTAACCTGGGTCCTGCCTTTTCTCTCTTTTATCCCAGGGTGGTTTTCGACCTGAATATATTTACATGTGGCATTTCTTCTTCCTCTGACCAGCCCTGCTTTTGAGCTGAGGAGTTAGGTAGAATTTAGAGACCAGCAGGCCTACTCTTAGAAAATGTACCAACTCGGCCAGTTTAAAAGTGAAGAAAGTTGGTCACTTTTCTTCTGAATTCTGGCAGGGAGGCGAGGAGAGAATTATTTTGAATCTCCCTAAGCACATGCCCCTCCAAACTCCTGATGAGGAATGACCCAGATAGAATTGGTTGGCCTTCAAAAGAGGGTAGGCAGACCTCAAAAGGGAGAAGATTCTGCTCTTTTCCTCCCACAATATCTCTGGTATCTTTAAGAGGTGGAGACTACACTTTCCGATTCACTTCTTAAAAACTTTAAGGAAATGAATGAGAGAAGAGGAAGGATCCTTTGGATTCCTTTGACCAAGATTTCATGTCAAAAACCTTCCTTGGGGGTCAGTAATTCAGGCAACTTTTCATCCCCTTCTGCAGTTTCTGAACATGTTTAGGAATAGTTGGCATTTCTACAGTGGTTTCAGGTTTAGAAAGCTCTTTTCTCATAGAAATCCAGATAGGTGCTCACTGCAAATAGTAACATATCCCCATATTACAGATGGAGAAATAAGCGAAGAGACTGTGATTTGCCCAGGGTTATATGGCTATCCCCCCAAGCAGTTATTGCCCTACCTCTCTTCTCTCCCAGCGAAGTTAAGTCATTGTTTGCGCAAGATAAGGACCTGGGTCCCTGGACTCCCTGTCAGATGCTTTTCTTCCACTTCTTCCTTTGATCAGCCCTCTAGGCCTTTTGTCTATTGCTACTTTGGGAGATGAACCATTGGAAACTTTTCCTCTGCAAACTCGGGATTACTCAGGGAGAATTGGGAGGCAATTTACTTACATTTAAGTTGAAGAGGGACCATCCCGAAAGCCCAGAAGCTAGAAATAGCAAGGATCAGTATAGACCCAAAAGCAGCAAGGTGACTTCATATTTTGAGCCAGGAAGGGAATCCCTTCAACAGTGCAATGGGTCTGTAACTTTGTCCTAGGCTAGGGACTTGCCTGAGTCTCATAGCTACTTAGTGTCAGGAGCCTAACTTGAACTTGCCTCAAAAATCCATTCCCTATTCACTAAGCCAAGTCCGGTCCCACATGCAAGACACAAAACAGGGTGAACTCGACCATGCCTTTTCCAACGATATGGCTAAGATTTTAACCTGGTGTGAGGCCTAAACTAGTCTACTTGTCAGAATGTATGAGTACTTAAAAAGCGACTACACTAACTATTCGGTTAGGCTGTCATCTAGACAGTGAGATCTGGGCTTCTTTCGTTTGGAATACTACAGAAACCTTAGCTCTCAGCCAAAGAACACATCACCAGAAATAGCCACAAACGTTCAATGCGCAACCGTGCTCATAGGTGCAAGTGGCAATGGGACTGGAGAGCAGGACGGGAAATCGGACCCCTAGTTCTGTAGGAGGGGCAGAGAGGTTCCGTTCCCCAGGGAACTTTATTTAAGATGCCGAGTATATGCCACTGCTGATGTTTCTTCTGGGAACGCAGCCCAGGCTGGTAGGTCCTTCCCCTTGGAGCCTACCCCGGACGAGCTGGATGCTTTAAGCCAATTTTGCGGTGCGGGAAAGCGCAAGCAGAGCTGTAAAATCCGCTCCGACTTCTCGTCTAGCTAGCGATTCCAGTCAGACGGTGGCGAGCGAGCTCTCCCGTAACGACAGCTTCCTTAGGCCCTGGAATGGGGAAAGAGCCACGGGTGGAACGAAGCTTCCCCAGGGCTACCTTCTCCAGGGAAGCTCTCTCCTTTTCTCCCATCCCTACCGGTCTTCCCTCCATGCTTGGGTTACCTGGGAGATTGAGACACGGAGGTGTTGACACGAGTCAGCCTCTCCCACATCCAAGCTGCCCCATCAGCTCACAATCCCAGCTCCTATTAGCCAAGTACTTACGAGCTTTGTGGCCTGGAACGAGTCACTTCAGCTATCCGGGCCTCAGTTTCTTCAGCTGTAAACTGGGTTTGAAAAGACTTATGAGAATGAGGATGTATGCAGTTCTCATAAAACAATCTACCCAGTAACAATCTACACAATAACAACAAAATTGTAAAAACGAACAACTTTGAAAGACTTCAGGGGCCCTAATTATGGCAGTGATCACAACCGTGATTCCAGAGACCCAATGGAGAAAGAATGCTACATGCCTTCTGACGGAAATATGCAGAATGAAATACGAATTTTTCTATGTGGCTAATTTTGGAATTTGTTTTGCTTCATTATCATATTTGTTTAAAGGGGGGGTTGTTTTTCTTTTCTTGGCTGGGGGAGAAGGAAATAAAACCAATAATTAAATAAGTGAATTTAAATTAAGTTAAAAAATAAAGAGATGGTTATTGCCAACTTCAGAGAGTTGCTGTAAGAAAAGTACTTTAGGATTCGTGAGCACCGTATTGACATGTGCTATTATTACTTCAAGAATCCTTCATTTCCTTGTAAACCCTCTATGCCTTAGTGGACCCTGTGCATGAACTGCTGTGAGCAGTAAGTAGCATTTCATCCTCTGGAAGCCAACTGTGGTGACAAGTCCCTTAATATTTAACTAGTCTGGTCCACCTATGACAGTGTGTCTATAGTCTTGAGTGTAAACCTTTAGAAGTCAGCAGGATCTGCCAAAGCTTGTGGTATGCAGCCATGGTCTTCAAGAATCCAGGGTCACCTCTATACCAACATGAGGCCCTAAAGCAAGCAGGATTTTAGGTGAGGGTTATTGTTATACAGGCTGTAGGGCATTCTGGATTTCATTTCTTTGTCTTTCAGCCCCAGGGTTACACTTTTGGCTGGATCTGGACTTAACGCAGCCCAGAATTCTCAAGTGCCAGGCAGCCTGTCTTTAGGAGCCCAGAAGGCAATACTGTAGCAGAAAGGTAGGAAGGTTGTGGGAAGAATTGTAAAAACAGTGAACATTTGCTTGGCCACTCTGTCTTCCTGTTTCTTGGCCCCATACCCAGACATTTCTTTTCTAACTCTGTCTCATTCTCCTCTCCAGACTTCCACTATATAGGAGTTGGTTCTTTGAGATATTTTCCTATCTCCTCCTCACATGAAATCCAGCTTCTTCTGTGTACCATTGCCTTGGGAACCTGATCTCTCCTAATAATACTTTCCATATGAGTAGCTGCTTTATTCCATTCAAATTTATTTTTAATATATTACCTCATTTGATTTTCATGACAACTTTTTGGGCAAATCACTTAACCTCTTTGAGACTCAGCTGTCAAATCTCATCTCACAGTCACACAGCTAGCTAATGGCCAAGCTTGGACTAAAACCCCTATCTTCTGACTTCAAGTCCAATTCTCCCCTAGTACAAAAAAAAAAAAAAGCTAAAAGCCACTTTCCCTTGACCCAGCTACCTCATACCACAACCCCCCCCAAATTATTGTCCTTCCTGTCCTCTCCCCTCTAATGCCAAACATTGAAAAACTATGTGTGTTTCTTTACAACCCATTTACCCCTGAAACCACTTTCATTCAGACTTTTGGGTCCCACCACTCTAAAAGATTGTTGTTGTTGTTGTCTTGTTTTGCTTTTCCCTGAGATCACCAATGATTTCTTATTTGCTCAACCCAATGACTATTTAAAATTATTTTTTTCAATAAATAAATCTATTTTCTCTTGCTCCCATGTCCTCTCCACTGGGGGGGTGGGTGGGGGTGGAACCAAATTCTTGTGATGAATAATCATAGTCAAGGAAAATAAAACCTAATCATTGGTCATGTAAAATGTACATATATGTGTATGTACGTATGTATGTATGTATGTATGTATGAATTTTCATTCTGGGTTCATCACCCCTCCATGAAAAGGTAGGTAGCATGTTTCATCATGTGTCTTTTGAAATTGTGGACCAGTAGCTTTTTTGGTCAATTCTTACCCTCATTAACGCTCCTATATTTTATACCCTTTCCTCTGTTGACCTTCATGATGCCATTCTTATCCTAGATGTTGTACTAATGTTCATTCTTCTCCATAGGCTCACCCTCTCCCTTTCCTGGACCCTTCTGTTTGGGTGTGCCACTCTCCCCTCCCCAGGGTCATTGACTCTTTTCTCTTCTTGATACTCTTCCTTAATGATCTCATCCACTTCCATGGCTTCAATAATTGTTCCTATAGAGAAAATTTCAAATCCATATCTTTAGTCCCCATCTCTGCTCTGGACCCCCAATCCATATTCCTTGCTTCAGGACCTCTCCACACCTGAATGATCCACCTGCATTTCAACTTACCATGTCCAAAACTGAATTCTGGCGTTGTCATCTTTCACTCAAAATCTGCCCCCCTTCTTCCATCCAATCTTCTCTATTTCTGTAGTTATTGAAATGACTACAATGTTAGATACAAAATCTTGGAATCAGTCATCAGAGACTTTTCATTCTCCTTTACACACACACACTCCATATTCAATCAATTAGCAAATTCTGCTGTTTCTGTCTCTACAGCAGGCTTCCTATTCATACATTCATCTTCCTTTACATTGCCACCACCCTAGTTAAAGCCCATGTTCTCTGAGTCTTGGACTAATATACTCATCTTCTAACTGGTCTCCCTCTCTTTTCCTTTTTTATCTGTTGAATCCCTACCAATTTTTAAAGATTTCAACTCTAAGATGTGCCAATTGTCTTCCCCAGTCTCAGTGAAAATGATAGCATCTTAGGCAAAGGTAGAGGATAGAGGGGAACAGTGCTATTTAGTACCTATGATTATCATCCCATCCCCTGATCCTGAGTAAGTAATCACTTTCCTCCTTGAACCTCACATAGCCTTATAACAATCTAAGAAGGCATGCCAAGAAGGGGAAACAGCATGGACAATATCATAGAAGTAGAAGATCGAATGTTGCTTTCAGGGAAACTAATTTAGATTAGTTTGGCATGGGAGTTAATAATATGAGATCAGATTGGTGCTAAAATTTGGAAGTCCTTGATTACCAAACCAAGGAGTTTGAGCTTCCCAGAGGAAGCAATAGGGAGCCATGAAAGATTTTTGAGTGAAAGAATGAAATATCCAGATCTATGCTTAAGAAAGATTAATTTTGGTAATGATATTAAAGACAGGTGGGAACATAGTAGCAAAACGATGTGGGAAGACTCATAGATGAAAATTTATTAATTTATTTAGCAATCCTGTTTGGAGGAAGGGAGAAAGCAGAAATATTCATTCACAATTTTCACCCAGCACTTCTCACACACTAAGCAGGAATCATGTCCCAAGAAAGAAAGGAGAATAAGCATTTTACCTAATACCTATAGGATGCTGAGTGCTTTTTTATGGATATCATCTCATTTGATTCTCATTGCAACCCTATAGGGTAGGTGCTATTATTATCCCCATCTTATAGTTGAGGAAATTAAGGTAAACGGAAGTTAAATGACTTCCCCAGGGTCACACAACTTCTATGCATCTGAGACTGGATTCAGTCTCAGGACTTCCTGACTCCAGGTCCAGTACTCTATCCACTGAGTCACCAGATTCCTCTAAAGAGGAGAACTTGTGGCAGCAGTCTTCAGTATTCTTTCCTATGTCAAAAGCAACCAAGGCTATCCATATGTAATATGAGGCAGCTTTCTCCAGACCAGCTCCAATTCTGATTTCTCTCTGCCTAACTCCATTAGTGTGAGCCTAGGTAAGTCAAAGTCACTTAAACTCTCTGGGCCTCAGTTTCTTCATCTGTAAAATGAGGACCTTTAAGGTCCTTTCCAGTTCTAAATCTATGATTCTACGATCCTACCTAGCCTATTCTTCCAATTTCACGGTGGTAACATCCACTTGGAACATAGGTGGTGTGGTATAGAAAGCAACAGTCCCCTTTTTCCTTGGCCAGTCAAATGAATCAAGTGGATTCATGGCCAAGGAGTAAGCAGGTATGGATCCTGAATCTCCAGAAGTTTTCCCAAAGAACTTTCCCCATGGAGACCCCAAGACTTGAGGCTGAGATCCTATTTGCCCCATTAAAAACCATAACTCTAGATCAGAGAGCGAGTTCCAGACTTCTCTTTTTGTCTCCACCATGCTCCAGCAAAAGCCCCAAATGGAACAATGGTAACTCTTGAGAATTCTGTTCAGACCAAGGTATGAAATGCTAAACATTAGTGGGAGAAGGAAGTTATTATGATTATGAGGGAGATGAGGGATGCATAAATATGAGGGCAAAGGCAGCAAAGAGACTGTGGGGTAGCAGAAAGAGTAGTTGACTATAAACCAGAAGGACCCATCCCAATTCTTGTCTTTCCACCAACCAACTACCCATAGGAAAGAGGCAATCCAGATAAGCTTTTTAATCTTACCTCTGTGATTCAAACAACGAATGCCCCATAGGCTCTCTAAAGCTGTAAGTTGTAAAACAGATGCTCATCTGCATCTATGGAGAGATAGAGTCCTTACTGGAAGTTGCAGCCAGTGATGAAATCACAGATCATCCATGCAAACAATTACTTCATCAGCCATGGGGAACATCAAATAGAAAAGCATAAAACACTATCCAAGCATAAGGTATTAATATCATCATCATTGCCAGTATTATTATTCAACTTCAGTCAGTATGAGGGACAATTCTGAATCTTTTGTGGCCTGAAAGCTCACTGACAGAAACGACTCCTCTGACATGCTTTAGAATGACCTCTAATACCATACAGAGGAGAACACAATACATTGGGCTTCAGTTGATATAGTGGAAGGAGTGTTGAGTTGAGCACCAGCATTCCACACCTGGCATTCTGTCCACTGTCCACTTTATAAAGTACTTTACAATCGAGCAGTCCCTCCTCACTATATGAATTTGGTTCAGTTTCCTTATCTTGAAAATGTAGTGGTTGGCCTAGGATCTAGGCTGTAGATCATATCTAAGCCTTGCTGGTCCCTCCACCTCATTTAAAGTCAGTGTTTCTATGTCATTTTAAATATCTCCTCCCCCCACTCAAATTCAGTGATGACGCTGTAGCAAGAAATGTTATACCAAAGTACAAAGGTCACCAAAGTACACAGGTCCATCTTGAGAAAATGCTGCTTGCTTTACTGATTAAAAGTCCATTTTCAACCTTTTTCTATATTAACTCTATTAATTAACTCTATATAACTCTATATTTAGAGTTAGAATACTACAGATGTCTCCTCTCCTGAGCAAAGATATGACACCTTAAAGAACATAAAACTAAGAATTTTTTCCAACATCAGGATCCTGCAATCTGATAAAAGACATGCCCAAGAGGGTTCCAAAAGTGTTGTTAGGGATGTTAAATGTTGTGGTGACCTAGTGATGCAGCATCTTCATTCCCCAAACCTTTAGGATTCTTTGTGATCAAGACCTTGGACTACTTCAGCTCAGTCAGGGACACCAGGCATGGCAAACCACACTGCTCTGCCATAAAGCTTTGGCACAATGGAAGGAGTGCTGGCTTTGACATTAGAATGACTGGGCTCTGCTATTTAACTTGTGTGTGACTCAGTTTTTGCAAATGGAAAATGTGGGGATTGGATTAGATTTTCTCTGAGGCCCCTTTCTACTTTATAGCTTTGCTCCAATCATTAAGGACTTCAAGTATTATTTGGCTGTCTTCCCACCTTCCTAATAAGACAATCAGCTCTGTAGACATAATATAAAGGCCAGTTGAGGAGCACCAAGCCAGAAGTTCTGGGTTTCCCTACTTTGAACAATTCATGCGGGCAGCTTCAAAGCTGAGACTGGCTAGTGCCCTCCTTCAGGCCATTATCAGCAGCTGTTGTCTTCTCTGTCCCACATCTCCACTGCCCTCCTTCTCTTGTACTAACACAGGGAATTGGACTCATTGAACTTTGCCCAAGAGCATTTCTCATGCCTGGGTAAGCTTACTTCTGAGCATTTTCAGTTCCTATAAAGAGGTGCTTTGGGCTGCATAGTCTCAGTTGAACATCTTCCTACTGTTCTTATTGACCTTATCAATAAATCAGCAAGAACTTATTGAACGGCATTGTGGTAACTGCTCTGAGGAATACAGATGTAATCCAGACCCACAAATAACTTAAAATCTAGATGGAGAGACAAGTTTAATGTTATGCAACAAGCAAAAAAAATTAACCAGGATGTGTAGTCTCTAGACAGCAGAACTTAGAGATAGGAATACATAGATGGAAATCTTACCTGTTGTCTTTTACTAACTGTGTGACCCTCGGTAAGTCACCTTTCTTAGTTTCCCCATCTGTAAGATGGTGGCAGCTTATCGTGAACATCCAGTGAGATAATGTATTTTTTTTAAAGCAACTAGGGTTAAGTAACTTGCTCAAGTTTACACAGTTAGTTATTTTTGTGTATGGGTACTCATTTTCTGAGGCCAGGACTGATCCCGGGTCCTCCCCACTCTGGGGCCGGCACTTTTACTCACTGTTCCACCTAGCCGCCCTGATAATGTATTTTATTGTCCAGTTTTTCATGACCCCTTTGGAGTTTTCTTGACAAAGATAATAGAATGGTTTGCCATTTCCTTCTCCAGCTCATTTTACAAATGAGGAAACAGAATCAACCAGGGGTAAGAGACTTGACCAGGGTCACACAGCCAGTAAGTGTCTGAGACTGGATTTAAACTTAGGTCTTCCTGACTCCAGGCCTGGCATTCTATCCACTGCTCCACCTAGCTGCCTCAAGATAATATATAAATAATGTACTTTACAAACCTTAAGCTATTCCAACCTGAACAAAGTCATTAAGTTCTTAGCTGCTCAATGTGGATTCCAAGTCAGGAGTTCTCAATTTGGGGTCTCTGAACCTTTTGTTAAAAATATTTTGATAACTGTATTTCCGTATAATTGGTTTCCTTTGTAATCCTATGTATTTTATCTTCATACATCTCAAAAACATTTTTCCGAGTCATTTCATAGGCTTCACCAGAGTGCTTAAGGCGGACAGGACATAAATGAAATAGGTTAAGAACCCCTGGTCTAAATACTGTCACAGTACAAGCACTGAAGCAGTCAGAGATGGTTTCACAGAAGTGATGACTTGAGACAAGCATTATGGAATAGGATTTTAACAGCAGAGGGGAAGGGAAAGGGGAAGGTAGCTGGCACTACAGAATGTCTTGTTCATATTATCTGATTAATTACTCCCTTTCAGTACTGGCAATCATTTAAAGATTTTTGGAACACAGCAGCACATTCCCCTTCATACTGCCTTCCTCCCTACTACTGGTTGTATTCTTCATTATTAGTATCCTTTAGAGATACTCGGACCCAGTCATTTGGCTACTTCCTACCCTCCAAGATTTAAAGGAAGGCAAGTGCTACTTTATTTGGAAGCATTCCCAAAGTCCTTTCTATTTACAGATTGCCTCCCCATTACTTTATTCATTACTTTCAAACAGTAGCCCTGGGTGGGAAGAGTTGGTGCTTCTCTACTCATTTTAGTAGAGGAGGAGGAGACCAAGGCAGAGTGGAGGTAAATAAATTATCCAAGGTCATAAAGGGAAAGAAGCTTCTAGAATTGGCATAGGGTTGGGGGAGGAAGGTAGCAGCTGAACCACCTGCCAGAGATGCTACCCACTGTTCACTCCTGATCTTGGTGTAAGTATAGATTTAGAGAAGGGAGGAAGGGGGTGCCAAAATATTCCCAGAATGCTTTGTCCCTTCCTTTCTACATTTTACTTTCCTTGTCTTCCTTCAAAATTTAGCTCAAAGTCTACCTTCTTTTAAAAATTTTTAAATTTTATTTTTAGTTTATGAAATAAAACAAGTATTTCCATAACATAGCAGAACTTTAAAAAGAAAGCTTGATTACACATGAAGCTGCAAATCTAAGCTCAAGTCCACCTTCTGCAGAAGGCTTTTCCTGATTCCTCAACTGCTAATGTCTTCCCTCTGTAATTACCTCCCATCTACTATGTATATGGTTATTTACCTGTTTTCTCCTTCATTTGAATGTACTCTTCTTGAGGGTAGGGACTGTTTTTCTTTTTCTTTCTCTCCATAGCACTCAACACAGTGTCTGGAACATGGTAAATGCTTAATAAATAACTACGGACTCACTAAATGACAAGAAAGTGGGCGGGGGCAGAGGGGAGGGAGGTGATAAAGACAGCAGCAACAAAAAAGACCTACTAAACATTTACTGTCTGCAAAATACTATACTTGGTACTAAGGAAGATCCCGAGTTAGAACAAGACACTGTCCTCAGGACACTTTTATTCCAGCAAGAGTGCAAGACATCACCAATACAAATAGCTATAATGTAGAACGTTGCCTGATAAATGGAAAACATGATAGGTGTTGAGTCAGAGGACCAGGGTTCAAATCCATTGTCTGCCACTTCCTACTGGGATGATGTTGGACAAATTACTTAACCTCTCTGAGCCTCAGTTTCCTTGGCTGTTAAATGGAGAAATTTAACTAGACTGCCTGTCAGGTCTATACCAGCTCTAAATTTATGATGCTGTAAGGAGGAAGAAGCAAATTAGAGAGTCACAAAACTGTGCCAGGTGAGGTCTGAAAGGCCATTATCTACTAGAGGAAAGCTTGATGGAGGAGGTGGAATTTGAATTGTACTTTAAAATATGGGTTGTTAATTCATTGAATCATCTTCTCAGCTATGGAAGGTACCTCAGATTCCTTTCACTTCAACCTTTACCTGCTCAAGAATCTCTCCTAAAATGCCCTGACAAGTGGTCATCGAGGTTCCACCTGAAGAAGACCTAGGTTTTCATGTTCTGTTCCATTTCCCTATGTTTGTTATATCCCCACTTTCCTTTCTTTACCCTCTTCTCTGTTTAAAAAAAATAATCTCTATCTTTCAAGGACCAGTTCAAATTCTTTATCCTCCATTAAATCCTCCCTGACTCTCCTAAATCAATATGAGTTATCCTTCTGCTGGACTCTCCTACACACTGTGTAGGTGCTTGAAAATTTTTATTTTTTTTGTAGAACTGTCTCCCACAATACCCTATTGAGGTAGGTAGTGAAAATAAAGTTATACCCATTTTAGAGTTGAAAAAACTAAAATGCAGAGAAGTCACTAGACTAGGAAGTCTCTCTCTTTTTTTCTTATCCTATCCTTCTGGTAAAACCTGCTTCCATAATTTATATCTCAGTGTAAATTTAATTGAATGGTCTACTTCTCTTAAGGTATTGACAGGCATAGCTATTCTAGGCTTAGGGAAGAGCCCAAGTAAAGGCATGAGGACACATTGCATATTTCTGGTTATCTAGTTTGGCTAAAATATAAGATCTGCATGGAGAGGGCTAATATGATATGTCTGGGAAGGTAGGACAGTGCCAAATGCCCTTGAATGCCAGGAGGAAAGTTTGGAGGGAATAAAGAGCCATGGGAGATTATCTTTTAGCAGAAAAAATAACATGGTTAGATCTATATTTAAGAAAAACTTTTGCTAACGCTATAAGATATATTATAGGGGCAAGATTACTTTGCCTATTTTACAATTTTGCTAAATGGAGGTGGGAATAGGGGAGAAAACATTGCTCTGATACTATTAAAAGTTTTAGCTTAGCTGGAACATAGGTGGTACAGTGGATAGAATGATGGAACTGGAATTGGGAAGACTTATCTTTCTGAGTTTAAATCCAGTTTTAGACACTAGCTATGTGACCCTCTTTAGATCACTCAACCCTTTTTGCCTCAGTTCATCATTTGTAAAATGAGCTGGAGGAGAAAATGGCAAACCGCTCAAGTAGTTTTGCCAAGAAACAGACACATAGATGACATTGGACCTGGAGAGGTATTCTGTAATTCTATACATCACCTCTCCCTCCTCCCCCATAAAAACTCTTTTCTTAGATGTAGCTCTACAAGGAACTTAAGGCACTATTACCATCATTGTAATTATTATTGCTATGATAAACTTTAATTCAGGGAACTAGAAATATTTTCTTCAATTGGGTGACTATGCACAAGGAGTTACTTGTACTATGGAAGGCTCATTTCAGGATAATCAATTATATTTACTGAAGACAGATCAGATATAGAGCACCATTATATTCAGTATGGGGAGAGATGTGAAATACATTGTAAGAGTTCACTCTTTACTTCGGGAAACAACATTACAAAGGAAATAGGCTTTTTCAAAACATATACAAAGTAACATTTCAACAAGAAGAATTCAAAAATATTCTCCAAATCATTGTGTGATTTGACTGCTCCAACTTGAATTCATTCAAGTTCGGGAATAAATTCGAGATTGTGAGAACAATCTAACAGTAGATAGAGGGCTAGCCAGGAAATCAGAAGATCTGAGTTCAAATCTGTCCTCAGATAGGTACTAGCTATGTGATCCTGGATAAAACAGTTAACTTCTGTGTATTTTAATTTTCTCAATTGGAAAATTGGGATAATAAATAACACCTACTTCCTAGAGTTGCTTCGAAGATAAAATGAGATAATAGTTGTAAACTCCTTTGTAAACCTTAATGCTCCATATAAGTGCTACCTACTATTAATTTTTGTTTGAGGTAAAGATTCTCAAGTATATCCTAGTTAGGACCCATTCAAGACCATTGGAAAAAACCCCACTTCATTTTGTATTTGTGAAACAGAGAAACTAAAACAGCCTTTCTAAAAGAAAGCTGCACAAAATAGAATTATTGCCACCATTTCTCATGCATGGCCAGATGAGGAAAAGACATTATGAGTTCCTCTGATAAAGACCTCATTTTTCAAATATACAGAGAACTCAAATTTATAGAAATAAGAGCTATTCCTCAGTTGATAAATGGTCAAAAGATAGGATAAACAGAAAGTTTTCAGACAAAGTAATCAAAGCTACCTATGGTCATATGAAAAAATGCTCTAAATAACTATTGATTAGAATAATGCGAGTATGACAGATAAGGAAAATGACAAATGTTGGAGGGGATGTGGGAAAATTGAGACACTAATGCACTGTTGGTGAGGTTGAATACTGATTCAACCATTCTGAAGAGCAATTTGGGACTATGCCCCAAAGTCTATAAAACCAAAGGGTATACTCTCTGACCAAGCAATACCACTACTAGTTCTGTATCCCAAAGAGATAAAAGAACAAAAAGGGAAAGGACCTATATGTACAAAAATATTTTTAGCAGCTCTTTTAGTGGTAGCAAAGAATTGGAAATTGAGGGGATGTCCATCAATTGGGGAATGGCTGAACAATTTGTTGTATATGATTGTCCTGGAATATTATTGTGCTATAAGAAACGAAAAGCAGGATGTTCTCAGAAAAACCTGGAAAGTCTTACATGAACTGACACAAGGTGAAATTAGCAGAATAAGGAGAACATTGTATACAGTAAAAATAGGCATTATGCTTCTCTGATACATAGCATCAAAAAATGG
Source organism: Gymnobelideus leadbeateri (assembly GCA_011680675.1). Lineage (NCBI taxonomy): Eukaryota > Metazoa > Chordata > Mammalia > Diprotodontia > Petauridae > Gymnobelideus > Gymnobelideus leadbeateri. Next base: position 273,470 of record WOXC01006736.1, read on the forward strand.
CACAGAAGCAAGATATAGTAGTCATTTGAGACTTCTACTCCAACGACATCTGCATGAAACCACATTCTGCTAAAAGTGGAGCATCTGACAAATGATTGCCTCACTGGCGAGTTTTACTCTTCAGAAGATAGGGGAAACAATGAAAAAAAGTGACACTGAATTAAAATTCTGGCAAAGAGGAAATGGTTGGAGAAATGGAAGCGATTGAAACTTTGGAAAAAGAGACCATTACTATTAGAATTTGTGCTAAACAAGGAAGGAAGTATTGGGCATTGTCAGTAATTTACTTTAAACCTAAATAAAGCAGAATTTTAAAAGTTTCAGAGAAGTAACAAACATTTTATTCTGAAAGGGGAAAATGCCACAAAAGGAATAGTAAAGGGCTCTAAAAATAAAATCTTTATGTAAAAGAAACTAGGAAGAAATTAAAGGAGACCAATATTCTTTCACAAGAAGCTTTCCCAGAAAACTAAAAATTTTAAAACAGGTATAAACAATAATTGGAGGGGTTGACCAAAAAAACCAAACCAAAACAATGATATGATATGAACTTTTAAAAGTAGTGTCAAGAAGGCTGAACCTCAGAATGAACTGAGGATTTGTGAAGTGCTACAGACAAGTGCCAGGACTTTTAAACTTAAGTCTGAAAGAAGTAAGAGAATAAGAAAGGGAAAGGTCTAGTGCTTGGGGCTGATGGTGTATGTTAACAGACAATAGAGAGAGAGTGTGGAACTAAGAATGAGCTTTAGGCTGGAAAGAGCAAAAACAAAAAACAAAAAAAAAAACATCTTACAAACCATGGCAGACAAGAAGATAGCAGATCTAACTGCTTAAAATAAAATCAAGTCTTTGGCCCAGGAGAATTTTATCTCAGAGTATTGAAAGACTTTATAGATAAGATGTTTGAGGAATTGTGAAGAATGGGAGAAGTTCTTAAAAGACTCGATATAACTTTAAAAGGCTTTGGTGCTGTCTGTAGCATTTGGGGCAAATGTTTGCATGGTTTTCCAAAAAGGTATATTTCACACTTTATAAACCGGTGAGAAAAATTTAATGGCAGATTGTTAGAGAGTTAGTCATTGATTCAGGATTAGAGGATACCTGTTGATTTGGTCAGATCTTTTGTAGTATTGAAATGCTGTATGAAGAAAACAGATATCGTTTTGTGAGCACTTTGAAAGGGAATCGGTGATCCTGAGTAGAATCAGAACTAATTCACTTAAGGACAAATCATATCAGAGTAACCTTATGCATTTTATATGGGGTTACAAAGATGATAGATCAGGTTTTAGGTGTAGCCCCTTTACCTGGTTTCTCAACAAGATATTTGACAGTCTTTCATGATAGGCTTGTGGTGAAGATGGAGAAATGTGGCTTGACAATATAGTTTGAAATATGCCACCACAGTTAAGTAGATTCATAGCTGATTGACTGAAAAATGACATCCAGTGGTGCTATTTAGTCACTCAGTGTCAACTTAGAGGGATTCTTCCTTGTTCTGTTCAACCATCATACAAATGACTTCAGCTTCTGCTGAAGTCCTACTCAGATGCCTCAAAATGGCTTGGCGGGGACTCCTCGGTGTTTGAAGATAAAATTTAAACACCTTAAAGTCAGAACATGTTGTTTTTGTCTTTGGATTCCCAGTACCTAGTATAGTAGCTTGCACATAATAGACACTTAATAAATGTTTATTGAATTAATGCATTGGTGGAGGAAATGAAAACTGATCCAGCTATTCTGGAAAGCAATTTCTACAATGCCCCCAAAAGCTATTAAACTGTGCATACTCTTTGATCCAGCAACACCACTGCTAAGATTATATATCTCAAAGATGTCAAAGAAAGAGAGAATGGACCCATATATACAAATATATTTATTACAGTTCTTTTGGTGGTGGCAAAGAACTGGAAACTGAGAGGATGTTCAGCAATTGAGGAATGTTATGTAAAGGTGATGGAATATTATTGTTATGAGAAATGATGAAGAGCATGGTTTCAGAAAAACCTGTGAAGATTTATATGAACTGATATAAAGTGAAATGAGCAGAACCGTGAGAACAATTTATATAGTAAAAGTAATATTACAAAGTCAAACGACTTTAAAAGACTTGAGAACTCTGATCAGCACAATGACCAACCACAATTCCAGAGGACTCATGATGAAACATGCTCTCCACCCTCTGATAAAGAGGTGATCAGAGTCCAGATTAAGACATATTTATTGTTGTTGTTGTTGTTATTTTGGGCATAGCTAATGCAAAAATTTGCTATGCTTGATTATACATGTTTGCAACAGGGTTGGGGTTTTTTCTTGCTTTGTTTATGGGGGTTTGTGGAGAGGGGGGAAGGAGAGAATGCAGAAGTGAAAATAAAATAGAATTTTAAAATAAATAATAAATGTTTGTTGAATTGAATAAGCTCTGACATCCTACCAAGTTTGGGAACCTTTGAGAACAGGCTCAGTCAGGAACTACCAGTTTGCTGCTAGTTTAGCTAAGCCCAGAGAGGCTCATTATCAGAAGGTTGGCCACTAGGTGATGAAATGTTCAGCTACTGCAACAAGTTATGAAGCCATCCCCTAGGATAGTTGTGATCTGTATCAGTGAAGAGAGTACTTATTGATTCAGTCAGATCTTTTGGAGTATTGAAATGTTGTATAAAGACAATAGATATAATGCTTAGAAAAGTTTCAGATAACATCAGGCTGGAAGGAACATTGGATTATGTTAGGTCCCTTTTGCTAGTCACTTATCATCACTGTGCCCTAATTTCCTCATTTCTAAAGTGAGGTGCCTAGACTAATTGATTTCTAAGGGTTACTGTGCCTTTGAGAGTCTAGAATGCTTCATACTACGCATTTGTTTGACAAAAAACAAAAGTCCCAAAGATTCAACAGGGTGAATCCATGGGTCAAAATTAACATGGTGGAATGTTAAAGGAATGATAAGGCACATTTAGTCTCTGTGCCTTTGTACCATCTGTCCCTCATGACTGGGAATCAATTCCCTCCTTTTCTTTGCCTTTCAAAGTCACTGGTTTCCTTCAAGACTCAGCTCAAGCACCACCTTCCAGGTGACTTCCTTCCTGATCCTACCACCTACCAATACACTCCCTCCCCCAAATATTTACCATTCATTTTGCATATATTATGTATATATTATGCATTATATGTATGTGTCATTTCCATGAATAAGCTCCTTGAAGGTAGAAACTCTAGTATTTATGTCTCTAGTCTTGGCACAGAACCTGACATATAATAGGTACTTAATACAGTGCTTGGTGATTGTTAGGGGTCAAGTCAGATGATCTCTGAAATTCTCCCCAGCTCCTAGATTCTAGAATTCTATGAAATAGAGAATCTTGCACTTAGTTTAAAAAGAAATCAGTTCATAAGATGGGGAACTGTGGGTTAACAGATGTTCACATGGAAAAAAGAATCTTCAGGGCTTTAGTCGATCAAAAGTGAGTTGAGTCAACAGTGAGATACAGATGCCAAAATAGCTAATTCCATTTTATTGTCAAAAAATGGTGTCCAGAATAAGAATACATACTATATATTTGTGTATGTATGTATATACATATGTGTATGTCCATATAAGAACACAATAGGGTAAGAGAACCTTCACTGGCCATACCACATCTGGATTGGGGTTAGTTTGGAGCAACACACTTAAATGGAACCTGCTCAGATCAGGGGTGACACAAAACCATTTATATGAAGAAAAATGGAAGGACTTTGTCATGTGTAGATTAGAGAAGAAAAGATTTGGGAGGGATATAATAGTGTTTTAATATTTGGGGCTTGTCGACTGAAAGAATTTGAAGGTAAAACTAGGAATAGTGTGTACAAGTTACAAGAAGACACGTTGAAACATCCAGGAGGGAAAAAGTTTCTAACATTCAGAGCTGTCAATAAATTAAGTGAGCTGCCCTGTAAGGTTGTGAGTTACCTGTCACTATGAATATTCCACCAAAATCTAGATAACCCTCTCAGGATTATTATAGAAAAGGTAGCTCTATCCAGTGGGAAATAGGACTAAAGGACATCTAGGTTTTCTTCTAATTCAGTGTTTCTATGTTTTATGAATTCTAGAGCCACATAATTATATATATACTCAGCCCTTGGCATTCTTCTGTTCCTAATTGATTACTGCTTTGGTCCTAGGAGAACCTCTAAATCAGGGATTTTTAACCTGGGGTCCATGAATTTGTTTTTTAAATGTTTCCATAATTGTATTTTAATATAATCAATTTTCTTTGTAATCCTATGCATTTTATTTTATGCACTGAAAAATATTCTGAGAGGGGGTCCATAGGTTTTACCAGATTGTCAAAAGGATCTGTGTCACAAAGAACCTTAAGCACTCTTTCTGTAAATAAACTTCCAGATTGGTTTGAGATGTCAGGAGCCAAGAGGAATGCCATTTTGTTCCTAATTCCAGAGAATGAGGAAGGTTTTTGTGGAACTTTACCTTTACCTTTAGGGAACCTTTAAACTACATAATTTGCTCTCTTGGGCACAGTCTGTAGCAGCAAGCACCCCAACATCCCCAGGGTGGCTGCTAACACAGGTTCTTAGATCTGCTTTTCTAAAGGAAAGCAACTCAAAATTGGTTAACAAGCTTACTTTAATCAATCAAACATATATTGTTTACCTAGTTCGGGGGAAAAGGTCAGCACCCCAAACTTCAAAGTATACAGACAGAACTTACAAGACAGAGAAACAAACAGATCAAGCAGACAGGCTTCCAAACTGTCCAACCATTACACATCAATACCAAATCACAGTTACCAGAGAGGGAAGCATCAACATCTGGGTTTTCAAAGCCGGGGAGCTCTCAAAGGCTGCCCAGAGGCTCATCTGGTCAAATCACACAACACTTATCAAAGTGAGCCCCAAAGCAAAGCCTCACATCAGGGATTATATAGCTTTCTCCTGGGTCAGAGAATGTAACAACCCTCTTGACCCATTGTCCAATCACAAAGTATCTAGGTGTAGGCATTCCTGAAAACCAAGCCTCCTGCCACAGGCTCCATGTGACTACATTCAGCCTATTAGGAGGCAGAGTATATTTTCAAATCAAGGAAGGTTCTCAGAGTCTCTTAAGCCAATCAAAGGGCCTAGGGGCAGGGAAGATCTTTAAATTTGCATTTCCATTACACAGTCACTGCCCCAAAAGCCCACATAGTGCCTGGGGGTCGAAGAAAGAAAGAGTCCTTATTTCAAAGGTGTGATGGGAACTTTCATATTAAAACTGACCATCAGGGGCGGCTAGGTGGCGCAGTGAGTAAGAGCGCAGGCCTCGGAGTTGGGATGCCCTGAGATGGAAACCGGCCTCAGAAAATGAGCACCCACACATAAATAATGACTAGCCATGTAACCTTGAGCAAGTTACTTAACCCCAATTGCTTTAAAAAAAAAAAAACAACTGACCATCAAAATCATTTTCAGTATCATTAACATCCTTCATTAATGAAATGTGTATTGAGTCCAATATTATATTGACTTGGAAATCCCTTCCAGCACTAGATTCTGCTTTTCTATATCAGTGCATGTACAGTAACAGAAGAATTGAAGGGAGATACAAAATACATAAAAAGAGGTGTAAGTGGATGAAAGAATTTTGTTAACACCAATTTGGAGAGGTAGGACCTGATGAACCATGAACTGAGATCAGCAATGTGACTGAAGTAGATGGTCTTAGGGAGTAAGGATGAGAAATTCAGTTGCTGCCCAGTTGTTATTGTTCCAGAAATCCCTATAGTATATAAAGGTCATGAAAGGAGGTGTCTTTCCATCAACAAGCTTGTTCTGAAGGGGTGAGGCTGGGAAGGGGCAAGAGATAGAATGACAAGGGAAGGTTCCTCAAAGGTTTATTTGAGGGCCTTGAATTTAAAATTCTGTTAGTGCATATAAATCAGGGTCAATTGGGAGCCTATGGTTGGGAGTTTGGTATTCAGTCAAGCAGAGATCTCCTCAGTGAGTTGGTTTTTGTTTGTTTTTTTAAGGTTCACTAAGTTGAATTTGAGGACCGTATAATGCAGGAATATGGACTTTGGGAGGGTCACATTTCAGAAGACTTACGTTATATAAATATCTGCGATCTCGGGGAAGTCAGTATAATATATTAGAAAGAACACTGGATTTGGATTCAGAGGATTTAAGTCTAAATCTTAGTCCCAGTGCCATTTATTATCTCTGTGACCATAGCAAGTTACTTCAGAGTCTCAATTTCCTTATTAGATGGGTTCCAAAGCCCCTTTAAGCTCTATATGCTTTATCTATATTACCTCTCTTTGCTTTGATTTATCTTTCTGCAACATGGAGGAGAGTAATACCTGGTTTAGGGAAGTAATGAGTTTATAGACTAATAATTTTCATCAGTAATTGTGAGGATTAACATCCTCTAAGAGATGACCCATTTAGGACTTTTAAAAATTAAACATATCTATATCTGGGAGAATTCATCTATATGAAGAGCTTTCAGTTTAGGGGGAAAAAAACATGGCACACACCCTCTACTCTGCAATGGAAACAGCATTGAACTTGGAACCGAAGCATTTTAATTCAATCCAAACTCTGCCGCTCACATCCTGTATGAAAAGTGGGTATGCCACTTACCCTTTACATAGGCCTCAGTCTTCTCATCTGGGAAGGGAGGATTTTGGGCTAGATCACCTCTGTGGTCCCTTCCAGTTCCAGAGCTAAGATCCTATGATCAAATGCCCTTATTCCTGTCAAGTATTATTTTACTGGTTAGTAAAACATGATTCTTAGTTACTGAAAAATGGATCAAACTCTGCGGGAGATTATATATCACATTATAAAGATAGTGCTGCATAGCACCTATTAGGATTTTTTTTTTTAATTAAGGAAGAATCTCAGTTTTTTTTTTTCTTTTCATTTTTCGAAAGTCAGAAAGGCAGGACTGAGCAGAAAAAAAGTGCCATCCACTGGAAGGTAGCAGTGATTTGCATGTGATTTGCATATGCTTAAGTCTTTGTCTATGAAATCCCAGCTAACTGATGCTCTACTAAATAGGGGAGATTAGTGGAATTCATTCAGCCATTTTTTTTTTGTTATGGGGATTGTTAAATAACAAGGGTGGCTATAAGTCAAGGCATCATGGACAGAACCCAAGAATAAGCAGTACTTTAGGCATACTCACACCCAGTTCTTCATTACTGGCTATGCAATGTATATTAAGTCAGAACTAAACTCATTCTATGATACTGTAGCAAGCAGGGAGAGTTGGATTGAGGGTTTGGGGGTGGGGCGAGGAGGGAGGAAACAAGCATTTATTAAACAACTACTACGTGTCAAGCATTAAGTGCTTTACAAATACATCATTTGGTTTTCACAGTCCTGGGATGAAGGCACTATTATTATTCCCATTTTATAGTTGAAGAAACTGAGAGACAGAAGTTGAGTGATTTGTCCAGGGTCACACAGCTAGTAAGTGACTGAGGCCTGATTTGAGCATAGTGGGTCTTGCAGATTCCAGATCCAGTGCTCCACTCACTACCACCCAGATGCCTCAGGTTGGGGTGGGGGAATTGTTTTAACATTAAATAGTGATTCACAGCCTCATCATTGGTATCTGGCTTTGTAAGTGACAGAATACTTCACATCCTGACATCAACCATAAAGTAGGTAGGGCATGTTTTATCATTTCCATTTTACAGATCGGGAAACTGAGGAGTTGTTCATTGACTCCTACAAGGTTATATGATTATTTAGTGGGAGAGCTTAATCTTGAACCTAGGTTTTCTAAATCCCTTTCATTCAATCTACAGGTTTTTAAAGTGCCTGCTATGGACCAGGCATTGTATAAAGTGCTGGCGATGAGGAATTACAAAAAATGAAATAGTACTTTTCACCCACTAGGCTAAGCCACGTCTACTTATCATGTACAATAACATGGGTGAGTGTTAGTAGGGTGAGGATGGGGAAAATAAGCATGTGCACTGTCTTTACAACAATGCTATGAGGTAGGGAGTATAAATATCACCATATTAACTCTGTGTGTGTGTGTCTGTGTGTCAAACCAGCAAAACTGTCAAAATATACAGCATCTCCTGAAAAAAATGGTATAAGAAAAAAAGTGTGTGAAGTATACTATTTCCAATTTCATTTTAAAATATGACTATGTTGTCCTCTTGATAAGAAGATAATGCTGCTGGCCAGGAAGTGGGGGTAGTTATGGGTATTCTAAGTAAGTAGGGCTAAGGGTTCATATCTCAAATACAATATACAAAAATCTTACCATTCCTTTTGAAGTACCTGAGATTATCAGGCTATTTCAAAGTCAGAAAGCTAGTTTCACTGTGTGCACTCAGGGACATGGAATTAATAATGCATTCTCCTTTGCAACTCAAGGTTCTATCGCTGTGTATGATGTTGCAGAATAAGAAATTGGTGAAGTTAGCAAAATATAGTGTTGTACAACCTGAAGTAATAGGTTTACAGATTCAAAGTATTGCCTGGTGATTACACTTTTGTCTATGTGTAGGGTTGTGAAAGTAGTACTTTGCAAACCTATATAAATGTTGACTATTATTATTGTTAGGGCAGATGGGCAGTGCTGTAGGTAGATTGCCTGACTTGAGAACAACTCTGACCTCAGTCACTTCCTAGCTGTGTGACCCTGGGCAAGTCACTTAACCCTGTGTGCCTCAGTTTCCTCATCTATAAAATGAGCTGGAGAAGGAAATGGCAAACCACTTCAGTATCTTTGTCAAGAAAACCCCAAATGGGGTCATAAGGAGTCAGACACGACTGAAAAAAAAATGAATAACAAAATCATTGTTGTCATTAATCATTATTTTCATGTCAGTTTAGAAACCAAAGTATTACCTTTGTTGCTCAATTTCCACAATGAATTGAACCAAACTGGCTTTATGTGTAGGCATAGTAGATGACTATCTACATGGACTGATCTGGTCCCCCGAAACCTCTCCTTCACTAAGGCTTAAAATTTCATCACTACAGATTAGAAAGAACTTTATGAATTAGAATTAGAAAGAACTTTATGAAAATTACAAAATCCAATATTATCATCCTGTAGAAGAGGAAACCAAATCCCAGACAAGTTAAGGGACTGCTCAAAGTCACATATTGAATGGCAGGGTCTCCTGTACCCTGAATTCTGGTACAATTCTGGTAGCATTTCACTCCAATGGTTCTGGCTGGACTGGAAGTCTTAATTTAAAATGCAAATATCCTTGGGAGGGGATGCTAACAGTACAACTAAGTTTATCAGGTCAGCTAATTGGAGCAACTTGAGGAGAGAGAAGACAAATGAAGGAGAGAGAGTGCAGACAGTAAGCTAGCAAGGGAAATACTGAAAGGGATGAAAAGTGAGATGAAGACAAATTTTTATAACACCATAAACTTGCTATGGATAGATCTTACAGTTGAATGAGCCTTGGATGCCTTATGGAAAATTCAAAGTAGCACAAATGTAACCTAAAATGCCACTTTCCAACACAACCTGGATTTCACTGCAGAAAGCCTGTTTGGTTTTCAATAATAAGAGATTCCATATCGGATAGTAATCATGTGAAGATAAGCCAGGATATTGAAATTTCGCATTGCACCTTAAAAGAGGTCCATTTCTCTTCCAACAGACAGGAATAGAACTGTATAGTTTTTAAAGCAGAAATATGTGAAACTGAGAGGAAATGAGTGTCTTGTCTATTTGTTTTTTTTTTAAACAAATGCTTTATTAACTTCTGTTTTACATCACTCATTTCTGCCAGATTTTGAGTTACAATCATTTTCCCCCCATTATTCCCCTACCCAACCTCCCAGAACAGTAATCCCACAAGACATCGCCTCCTCCAATCTGCTCTCTCCCATACCTTCTCCCATACCCCCATCGACTTTTCCATTAGAGGAAGGTGAGTCTTTGCATCACAATGCCTGCACATCTTATCTCCCTATTACAAGCAAACGAGTATTAATAATAGTATTTATATATATATTTGAAACATTTAATGTTATGACCTCAAATTTCAGATCCATTTCCTTCCTCCCTTGTCACCCATTCCCTCTTGGGAGATAAGTAATTCAGTATATGTTGTACATGTCTAGCTGTGCAAAACATTATCATAGTAGGTATATTGTACAAGGCTGCTTATAATTCCCTCCCACTCATCCCACCCCCCACCTGGTCCATTCCCTACATGATCCTGTCCCTCCTCTATAGTGGGTACTTCCAACCTCCCCTCCCCCCAAGGATGCCCTCCCATCCTTCATCCCTCCTCCCATCCCCCTTCCCCCTATCCTGCTGCAGGTTGAGATATCCCATTTACTATGTATGCCATTCTCTCCCTGAACCAAATTCAGTTTGAATGTGGTTTTGCCTTTTTAGCCTTCCTTATTCTCCCCCTCTTTTGCAACCACTTCCCCTTGCTTCCTCCGCATGGGACAGTTTACACTACCCTGTCTCTCCCCATCTCCTCCTGCCACCCTCCTCTCTCACCTCATAATTTCATCCCCTGAGTATTCTCCCTTCCCAACAAATTCAACTTATGCCCTCTATCCATATATAACTGTAACCATATACACACATTCACATATGTATTCATATGACCACACACCCTTCTTCCATTATTTTCATAGTGAGAAAGCTATCATCAGTCACAATTATTGCTTTTCCATATAGGAATGTAAATAGTTCAACTTTGATAAGATCCTTTTGATTTCTTTTCCCTGATTACCTTCTCAGGCATCTCTTCCTTCTTGTGTCTGGGTGTCACCTTTTCTATTCAATTCTGGTTTTTTCCTCAAGAATGCTTGAAAGTCCTCTATTCCACTGAATGACCATATTTTCCCCTGAAACAAAATACTCAGTTTTGCTGGGTAGGTGACCCTTGGGTTCATTCCCAGTTCTTTTGCCCTCTGGAATATCATATTCCATGCCCTTCAATCCCTCAGTGTAGAAGCTGCCAGGTCCTGGGCCATTCTGATTGTGTTTCCACAATATTGAAATTGTTTCTTCCTGGCTGCTTGAACTATTTTCTCCTTGATCTGGGGATTCTGGAACCTGGCTATAATATTCCTGGGAGTTTTCTTTTTGGGGTCTTTTTCAGGAGGTGATCAGTGGATTCTTTCAACCTCTATTTTGCCCTCTGGATCTAAAACATCAGGCAGTTTTCCTTGAGAATTTCTTGAAGGGTGATTTCTAGGTTCTTTCCTTGATCATGGCTTTCAGGTAGTCCAATAATTTTTAAATTGTCTCTCCTGGATCTATTTTTCAGGTCAGTGGTTTTTTTCCCCATGAGATATTTCACATTGCCTTCTAATCTTTCATTTGTTTGGATCTGCTTAACAGCATCTTTGATTTCTCATAAAGTCATTAGCTTCCATTTGCTCCAGTCTAACTCTGAAGGAATGAATCTCCTCAGTGAACTTTTGAGATTCTTTTTCCATCTGGCAAATTCGACTTTTTAAGGCATTCTTCTCCTCATTGCCCTTTTGGGCCTCCTTTGCCATTTGAGCTAGTCTATTTTTTAAGGTGTTGTTTTCCTCAGTCAGGCTGTTGACCTCATTTCATACTTTTCCTGCATCCTTCTCATTTCTCTTTCTAATTTTTCCTCCACTTCTCTTATTTGATTTTTAAAGTCCTTCTTAAGGTCCTCTATGGCCTGCAACCCGCTCATGGTTTCCCCTGGGGCTTTTGGAGCAGGACTTCTGACCTCACAGTCATTTTCCTGCTCTATGCCCCCAAAATAGGAGTCTAGGGTTGCATTTTTCTGTTTCCTTTGCCTTGGCATGTTGCCACTTAATTGCTTGACTTTTGGGCTTGTTGCCACACTATGGCTTTAAGGCCAGCTAGAGGAATTTTCGTCCCTAACGTGTGGGGGGCAACTTCCGTTTCTGGCCAGCTGTAAACCCACCCACAACTTCCACCCTAGATCACAATCCAGATCCAGGGAGGTTAAAGCAAGAGCGATTACCCCCCAAGACTGATCGCTGGATCTCCCTGCAAATTTGCAGGCTGGGAGCGGGCGCTGCCTCTGAAAACTACAAAATGGGGTGTCTCCTCAGTGGCTTCTAGCCCCCGGGGGAGGGAGCCGACGCATTCCCTAATACCAGTCCCAAAGTCCATAGGACACTAACCTCTTACTTTGTCCCAGGCAAGTCTATGTTGATAATTCTGGATTCGTCACAGCTCCTGGTGTTCTGGGGTTCCTCCAGCTGGCTGCTGGCCCTGCTGCCCTGGGGCTAAAACCTCGGCTCATGCGGACCTGGGCTCGGCTCAGCTCGGCTCCTGCGCGCTGCACGCTGCCAGGTCCCAGACCACTGCGCTGGTCCTTCCTGCAGGGCTGCTGGGCTGTCTTCAGCAGGAGGTTAGCTTCTCTGTGTCGTTCTGTGGGTGCTGGGGCTCCAGAAGTTGTTCAGAGTCCTCTTTTACATCGTTTGGGGGGAATGTGGGGGCAGAGTGGCTTCGATGAGCTGTTTCTACTCCGCCATCTTGGCTCCGCCCCTGTGTCTTGTCTATTTGTGATGGAAAGGTTTTTTAAAAAGTAGTTAAAATTTGCCAAAGTTGCAAAGTACATGAATATTATCATTTAAAGGTTTTAACTGACTGATTCTGTTTCCTGCCTGGATTTTTCTTCTGTGATTTTTGTTTATTATATTTGAGGATACACTCTTGGTTTTATTTGATAAGAGTGGGTCACTAGCATTATCTCCTTATTGACAGGATGCTACGTTAAGTGAATCTGGAAACACTATGTTTAGGAGACGCTAAACTGGATTTCCTTCGATGTGAAGAAAAATGTGCTAAGCAGGAACCCAAAGCCTTTCCTTGGTTGGAAGACTATGCTTTCTGTAACCACTTTTGCCTGGAGCCTGCCCCATAATACATTGGTGTCTCTTTGCCTTCTTTACCATTTTCCTCTGATGGCAGCCATTTTGTTGGTGGTGTTGGGTTGCAAAGGGGTGGGGAAAAAAAGAACATTTTAAAATCTCATATGCTCAAGCTTATATACCTTCAAAAATTAGTTTTGGAAAGGTCCAGTTCAGCATTATGATATTCTCCAAGATTATGGGCTGATCTCACTGGGGAATCCCTAACCCACATCTCTTTCATAAGACAATTTGCCAAAGGACGGAAATACTGGAGACCATTTTAAATACACTGCCTGTTACCTGTTATCCCTTTGTGAAGAAATCTACCTCTTGCAGTTAATTAAGGAGAAAATCCTTGCTAGATTTAATTTTTTAAACCAGAAAACATTTGTATGTTTGCATGTACACACACACACACACACACACACACACACACACAACATGTAGATAATCCATCTGGCCTCTGTGTTGTTTTCCCCCCCATAATGTGAGGGATGGCAGGATGAAGAGGAAGAAGATTAAAGTGGCTAAAGAGTAGGAGGCGAATGGAGAAGTCAATTTAACCTGCAAATGGCAGGCCCTGGTTTTGTGTTCCAGCTTTAAAAGGGAATTATTTGTATGTGGGGTGGATGGATTGGAATGCTGGAGATCACTTAAGGCTCATTCTTGTGTAGTGGGGCTGAACAATACAGGTCTTCTTTCTGGAGTTGTACTCTGGAGACAATAGAGTGGCGTTTCTCTCTCCCACACAATGCCTTTTCCAGTCATGTGAAAAGAGAGGCTAGGTTTGGTTCCAAGAGAAGGCATTACACTCAGTAAATACTTTTCTGTGCTGAATAGTTTTGGCTCTGGCAAATCAGGCAGAAAAGTATAAATGCCTGCCATCCCCAAATCAAGAAGCATCTGAATGTGGTTCACCCTTCAGGTAGGGATGAAGGTGAAGGAGGTTCATATACTTTGTAAGAGCAATTGTTTATAGAGAGACCTCATCTCTTCTCTTGTCCTTTCTTGCAAAATCTTATAGCTACCCTTGTTCTGGAGCCCAGTTTAAGGACACAGTTATACACTCCATATCATCATTGGGGTTTCTTTTTAGGAGTATAGTTTAAAAATAATTCCTTTTTTTTCTTAGCAGGAAGTAGGTAATCAAATGAGCCCAGTTCGAGACAGTTACATGCTCCATATCATCACTGGGATTTTTTTTTTAGGGCTATATTTAAAAAATAATTCCTTTTTTCCTTAGCAGGAAGTAGGTAATCAAATACTAATAACTAAGTGGTTATGAGAATTATGTAATAATACTTACTAAGAGCTTGGAAAAAGCCCCAGGCAGTTGCTAAGACCTCTCAGCCTTAGGGGTCAACAAGTAATGAGGTGGGGAGAAAAAAAAAAACCTTATGGAAGGGATTTCCAATTGGTTATGCCTTCAATATAAACTCTAATGCTTGGATTAAATGTAGGTGAGGAAGGGATCTTCCTTTGGTTTTACCTATAGTTATGTTGAATCCAGAGGTGGGAAGGCCCCCAGGAATAAGTGCATTACAGCACTACCAGACATGAAACCTTCAGTTAGATATCGAGGTACATTCCTAACACCTAAAGTGAGCAAGTTTAAAAATATGCAGTAGAAATAGCTCTTCCTATCACTATCCCCCCCATCCTCACCTCCTTTATATCACTCTCTGAAAAAACAAACAAAAAAAAAACCAACCACAACAAAATAAGAAACCCCCAAAACCTTGGAAGATGAGGTTGGAAATGCAGTATTCAAATCAGCAGTTTTATTTTTAGCAGTCTAGAAATTTTCCTGAGAATTGATCTAATCATTCTATAAAGGGTCCTGGTTCTTCCCAACGTAGTGAATAGAGTTGTGTGCAATTGTAGATATTTAGAATCAGATTCAGGATTGGTCTCCATGATTGGTGTCTCCCATTTATGTTGTTATTCAGTAGTTTTTCAGTCATGTGTGACTCTTTGTGATCCCCATTTGGAGTTTTCTTGGCAAAGGTACTGGAGTGGTTTGCCATTTCCTTCTTCAACTCATTTTACACATGAGGAAATTGAAACAAACAGGGTTAAATGACTTGCCCAGGGTCACAAGTTAGGAAGTGTCTGAGGCCAGAAAAAGAGTCTTCCTGACCCCAGGCTGGGCATTCTATCCACTGTACCACTAAGCTACCCACTTACGGTAGACATTGCTAATATACCTGGGATGCTTTGACCCCCCCAACAGATTCATACTTACCAGTTTATGAATAGCTGTGGACTACTTGACAAAACATATTCATGTATTAATATCTCATTTGAGAGGTGGAATTTGTCCACAGTTACACAACTTGTCGGTGGCAGAGACAGAAATAGAATCCAGGTTTCTGCTTCTAGTGTTGTTTTCATTGATCCATTCTTCTTTTCAAATTAAATTTTATTTTTCATTTACTTTTATTTTCAGACCCTTTCTTCTCATGTACAAGATGAGCTAATTCACTTTTTCCTGATCAACTTTTTTTCCACCTCAAGGAGTATTTGAATAAATAATGGAAAGGATAGATGATGAGTGGTAAAAGTAATGGAAGTAGAGACCGTGAATGAATGACAAATTACTGTGCCCTTGGATTATAGAGAGTAGAACTAATTATAACCATCCTAGTCACAACTTCTAGAGATTTAGGTAACTAGGTGGTGCAGTGAATAGGGCTCCAGCCCTGGAGTCAGGAGGACCTGAGTTCAAATCTAGCCTCAGACACTTGACACACTTACTGGCTGTGTGATCTTGGGCAAGTAACTTAACCTCAATTGTTTTTGCCTTCCCCCTTTGGAAGAAAAAAGATTTAATTTTTTAAATTTGAGAATGTCTTTTCTTTCCAATTTCTTATTCTACTTGCTTTGATTTATCTTTTGAACTAATCACCTTCTCTCCTGTATCATTTGTATTTATATACATGTTGTTGCTCCTCCAATCCCCAACCTGATTGTAAACTCCTTGAGGAAAGGGACTTCACTGTAGCTATCTTGTCATATTTCCAACACCTAGCATATTGCCTTACACATAGTAGATGCTTAATAAATTCTGATTGCATTAAATTTGCTAATATAAATGTAAATTGAATCCAAATGGGACCTTAGGCAACTAAGGGAAATTTAGTTTCTGAAGGTTTTCATAGTAGGAGATATAGAAGTATGTTAGTTTTTCCTTTACTAATGAAACCAAACTGAACTACTCAGCATAAGCCAATTTCATCCACCCTCTGCCGTTTGTGTGGATTCAGTCAGACCATCTCCGGTATCTGGAACATATTTCCTTCAATTCTTTGTCCAGTGATATCCTTCAGCTTCTTTAAGGTCTGGCTTATGAAAGAAGTCCTTTCTTACTCCTCTATATCCTCCCCAAAGTGACCTCTCTTTTCAAATTGCTTTCAAAGAAATGAAAAATCAAAATAGTTTTATACATTTCATACCCATTAAGATGGCACAATTCAATGTGGTGGGTTTTTTGGGGGGGTAAATCAGCACTCTATTACATTATTGGTGGAACTGTAAATTGTAAATTGGAATAGCAGAAAATGGGAAATAATTGTAAGGGTTAACCTAAAAGGTGACAGAACTGATCAGGGAAGACACAGCACTTATTTCGCCATCCATAATCAAAAATTGCCCCCACTCATGATGGAAAATGCTATCCACATCCAGAGAAAGGACTGACGGAGTCTGGCTGCAGATGGAAACACACTTTTTTCACTATCTTTACCTTCTTTTGTGGTTATTTTCCTTTTGGTCTGTTTTTTTTTTCTTTCACAACATGTCTGACATGGAAATATGTTTTACATGATTGCACATATATAACCTATTTTAAATTCTTACCTTTTTAGGGAATGGGGAGGAAAGGGAAAACAAAGTTTGGAAATAAAAAAAATTTTAAACAAATGTTAAAAATTATCTTTACATGTGATTGGAAAAAAATAAAATACTATTTTAAAAAAAGATTGTCCACAATCTATAAAAAAAGAACCTGTTCTCTTGATACGGAGATCATTGTTACTATGACAGTGTGAGATTCAACCCTACTATGTGTCTTTGATGGTATGTGGAGTGGTTACTGAGTGAGGGGAAGTAGAATGGGATGGGATGTATAGGAGAGAGAGCAGAGTTGAGTGTGTTTACAGTGAGAGCAGAATATTTGGGAAGGAAGGGTTCCTCAAATCCATGAAAAGGAAGCTGATTCTTCCTTTGTAGAGTGAGGTTGGGCATTGAGTTATTGTTGGGTATGGAAATGGGTGCTTTAGTACTAAGTGGAAGGCAGCTTCCCTCCCTGTGTAACTGGGTGAAGCTTTGTAGCCCTGGAACCTGGTGTCATTCTCTCCTGGAGTCATGTGGGTAATCTAGGTGCTGTAATGGCAAGTTCTGCTGTATACTGGATTTGATCAGTTTAGTTTCGAGACTTTAGGAAGTGGGGCTGCACAGAAAAAGGGAGCATGTAGGAAGAATAGCTCCAGAGTTTGGATGTTGAGTATAATTAATGGGAAGTGATAAAGTACTTAATAGAGTCCAAGTTAGTAATCCACACATCCAACAATTAGAGAACATATAAATACAATATTATGTACTAATATAGTTATGTCAACATATTATATATATATATACACATATATAATATACAATATAATTAAATATTATGGCAGGATTGGTTCTGTGATTTTCATGATAGAGGGCTCTCCCAGGTGAGGAAACTCCCACAATTAATGTAACTTCTAGTCAGATTTAAAAACTCTGATCAATGAAACAGCCAGCTACAATTCTAAAAGAACCAGGAAGGTCTTAAAACCCACCTAGTAATAAAGAAGTAATGGATTCTAGATGCAGAATGAGACATACATTTTGGGGACATGGCTAATTGGGAATTTGTTTTACTTGTTACAAGTGCTTTGGTGTTTTTTTTTTTTTTCTGTTTTCAGTGGGGATGAGAAGAAGGGGGTGTGGGGATAGGCTTCTCTGTCTCCTCCCTGCCCAATAAAGAGGGAACAGAAGGAAGTTTAGACAGAAGATGGAATCAAAGATAAGCAGGACACCTCTGAAAGTTACATGTTGAGTTTATTATCTACTTTTTTTGGAAAAGCAAACTTTACATAATTGAGATTGGCAGTTTTGTGTATAATCCTCTCCCATTTAACAATAGTGGTGGAAATGATCATTTTATTTTTTAAGTTAGGTTCAGAATAAAAATTAAATTAAATTTAAACTAAAAATTGTTATAGCCTTAGAAAGTTCCTAGAGCCCTAAGTGGGTTAAGTGATTTGTCCAGGTCATATAACTAGAATGTAGTACCCAGAAGTAGGATTTGAACCTAGGCCTTCCTGGCTTTGACTCTCTAACATAGGTTCCAAAAGTGGGTGATACTGCCCTTTGTGGGGCACTGGAATGATCTGGGGGGCAATAGTAGCCTTGGGTATAATTGGGGGGCATTGAATAAAGATAAGGGGGCAGTGGAAGCATAAGGAAAGAAGAAAAGAAAATTTTGAAAAACTATACATGTTTCATCTATTGTGTAACAGAGTTAAGTCATAGTGATTACATTATTTTCCAAATAAACACACAAAATACAAGTTATAACTGATTAGTGGTCAAGTCTACCAACAGGTATTAATAAGAAAGTGTTGGCAGGCTAGCATGTTGCACATTGTCAGGAAGTCCAGCATGCATCAGCAGGAATATGTGTATGTAATGACTTGTTTACAATATGGTACTACACAGTTACGTGACTCAATATTGTGACATCAAAATTTCAATGCAAGAAAAAACCCACAAGCTCACAATAAATTATTAAATTTAAGGTGCATCATTTTAATATCTACATATATTTGAAATGATGCAAATTTTTAAAAATTTAAAGGATTGAAGAACATAGATTTCCTGGGGGCTCACTGAGTAATTTTTAAGAGAAATTTTTTTAATTATAAAAAATTTTTTAAAAATTAAAAAAAAATTTTAAACAGTAGACCAAATAAGTTTGGGAACCCCTGCGCTATACCAGGCTTCTTAGCATAAAAGAAAAAAGAATACCATAAGAATACAAAGAAATGTGTGAAATGGTTCAAAGCAAGCTCAGCAAACTCCAAACATTATATCTACAATTATGGATCTATTTGTATGTACATACATATATAAATATATATTTATATGCACACATACATATACACGTATACACATATGTGTTGTTATTCAATTGTTTCAACTCTTCATTTGAGTCTTTCTTGGCAAAGATAATGGAATGGTTTTCCATTTCTTTCTCCAGTTCATTTTGCAGATGAGGAAACTGAGGCAAACAAGGTTAAGTGACTTACCCAGGGTCACACAGATAGGAAGTGTCATAAGGCTGAATTTGAACTCAAGTCTTCCTGACTCTAGGCTCAGTGCTCTATTCACTGAACCACCTAGCACGCAAACACACTTACACACACACACATACACACACACACACACAAGCACACTCAATCAAAGGTAGTGGAACTTTGGAAAGACTTGAAGGGGCACAAAGGAAACAATTTTAGTCTGTTGGTTGATTTGTTTTGTCCTACTTTGCTAAAATATGTTTTGTGTTAAGGATTTTGTATAAGATTGTATTGTTATTTTGTGTTTTTACTTTTTTATTGGTGGTTATTAAGTTTTAAATCAATTCAGCATTTTTTTTCTTCTAGAACATTGTCAAGACACCTTTGTCCCTGTGACTCTCTACTTTGTATCAGTCATAGTTATTTATGTAGCCATTTTCTCCCCTATTAGATTGTGAACACTAGACACTGCCTTGTTTCTATTGTTCATTTCTAGCTGAGCAAAGTGACTTGCTTCAAAGTAAACTAGTAAGGATAATGGAGGTACAAGGGACAGCTAGGTGGTGCAGTGAATAGAGCAATTAGCCTTTTTTGGCACTAGGCAGCTCATTTCAACATCTCTGGGCCTCAGTTTCCATATCTGTAAAGTGGGAATAACAAGTCCTTGCACTGCCTCCTTGTCAGGATGGTTGGTAGAAAAATGCTTTGTGAACCTTATTATGCTCTAGAAATGTAAGTTGCTTTTATCATCCCCATCAACCCCTGTGTACGATGCGAAAGAATGGGGAGCTGTTAACGATTTTTGATCAGTGAAATGATCAAGCTGTGCATTAGAGAGATTAATTTGGCAGTGGTTCATATTTTCCCCTTCTGTCTCCTTTGATTTTGTGGTGTGTGGCCCAGGTCTGTGCAATTCTGCAGAGGGAGGTCAGACGCACATGTAGTGCACCTGTGTTTTCCTGGGTGGCTCAGGTCAGGTTACACAAGTCTGATTCTGTGCTGCTTAAGAACCAGAACATAGATTTCATCTAAGAGCTGATCTGAGTCTTGGAGATGTGCCCAGCATCCTGCAGATGAACCCAAGAGCCACGTGTCTGAGTTTTGACAACTGTGCCTAGTTCCGCCTTTGTGAGGACTAGGGAGTTTCCTTTTATCTTTGTTAATGGCCTTACCCTGTTGTCTTATTTTTGAATTTTATAGTTTGCTTCCCCTCAGAAAACAATCCCCTACAGATACACTCTTGTGGCGAGGAGTGTGTGGAGACTTGGGGTTAGCAGGGCAAGAGGCATGTAGATCTCCATGAGGCTGCTGCTGAAGCATGCATAGCTCTCCTTGTTGCAGAAGTGATGCACTGTGGGTGCAAAGTGAAGCATACATTTCCAGACATGACCGAGATAATGAAAATTTGCTTTGTTTGACTATACTTGTTACAAGGGAGGGCTTGTACTTGGGGATAGAGAATTTGGGGAGTAGTGCTTATGATGCAGAAACAAAGAAAAAAAGAAAGAAAAGAACACTGACGAAATATTTAGAAAATACAAAAAAGAGAGCAGAAGAAAATGCAGGAGACAAAAGCAGAGTAATGTTGGTACTCCTGTTTATATATTATATATATATGTATACATGTATACAAAAATACACACATGAACACATATGTACATATGTGCATATATGTTATGTGTGTTCACACACAAATACACACATCTCAAGCTATATGAGTATGAGTATTTGCGTATGTGTAATATTCATGGTTTCATACAGAATCCTCTTTGCATATGAAAATGTTCATTTTTTTGTGATTTTTAGTTCATAATTTTAAAATTGGTACATTTTAACGAAGAATAAAAATACCAAGGAAAGTGGATGCCAGAACTAGGAGGTGATAGACCAAAGAGCAGAACTTGGAATCAAGAAGACCTGAGTTCAAATCCCACCTCAGACAAGTCACCCAATCTCTCTATATCAGTTTCCTCATCTACAAAATAGGTATATGTCATTCCCATTTCCCAGGGTTTTGTGAGGATCATGTTAACATTTAAGTAAGTTAACATGTGTAAAGGGCATTGCAAACCTTAACATGGTAGCTATTATTATCATTAATAACAATAAAACATGGTGGCAGTGGGCACAGAAGAGAAAGGAGTACAAATAATTAGGTTCAGAGTGTGGAAAATTTCTAGCTATCATCCCAAGTAACTGCTTTAGGTTAGCAAAGTCTGAGATCCAGGTTTAACTTCTTCACAATGGGTTAGAAGACTTTTTTGTAAGTTCACCTTAGAGATAACCAGAGTGTGAATTAGGGTTGTGGTAATAGGTATGGCAAATTGGAATGAATTGCACATTAAATATATAGGGTTATGTATATACACATCTACCATAGTATCCTCTACCCAGATGATGCTTAATAAACATTTGCAGGCATCTCAAACTCAAAATGTTCAAACCAAGCTCATTATCTTCCCCTCCCCCGCACTCTCACCTTTGAAAATTTTCCTTATTACTGTTGAAGACCCCACTATTCCCTTAGTCACCCAGGTGCCTCGATTCTTCACTCTCAGCCATCCTACACATTCAAAGCATTGATGGATCTTGTCATTTCAAGCTGCACCACATCCCCTTCTCTACATTCACTCAACCACTACCACTCTGATTCAGTCCCTCATATTTCTTCCCAGACCATTGCAACAACCTTCTAACTGGTCTCCCTGATGCAGGGAGACCTTCTCCATCCATCCTCCATTCAGCTTCCAAAGTAATTTTCCTAAAGCATGGATCTGCTGTGTCACCCCCTCCTCCCCATCTCCCGCCCCTCCCTGCTCAAGAAACACCAATGAGTCCCCTGTTTGGCATTTAAAGCTCTTCCTAACCTGGCCCCCTTTTTTCTGTTACTAAATCTATGATCCAGCCATACTGGACAATTTGATATTCCTTGAACATGACACTATCTATCTCTGTTCCCTTGCACTGACTGTTTAGAACTTGGGGAATACTCACATTCCTCAAGTGGAAAAAGGGGATAATGACTGACATCCCCACCCCAGTTTTGTTCAAGTTGAATTCTACTTGGAAGGGTTGTTGTAAGGATCAAATTAAATATTTGTAAAGCTCTTAGTACAGTGGCGGCACACAGTAAGTGCTGTATAAATACTCATTCCCTTATTTCCCCCATTTTCTTACTTTCACCTCTTATCTTCCCTGGCTTCCTTTCAGACTCAACTCTCACTTTCAGTAGGGTCCCTTTCCTGTTCCCTTCCCTACTTCTCCAGCAGTTAGTACCTTCCCTAGAAGATCACTTTGTCAATTCTGTATACATTTTATACATACCTAGTAATTTATGCATTGTCTCCTTCATTCAAATATAAGCTTCTTAAGGGCAGGGATTATTTTTGCCTTTCTTCGTGTCTCCCAGAGTTTATTCCCAGTACACAGTAAGCATTTAATTACTGCTTGTTGACTGAATTGAATTGAATTGGAGATAGACTCAACAAGTCGGTTGTATTTTCTGACAGTTGATAATCTATCAACCTTGAAATGTCCTCCAGGTTTCCTCTGTGTTTTTTTCATTCTTTAAAATCTAATGAAAACTTACCTCCCTTGCCTCAGTTTTCCTCAGTTATAAGCAGCTCTCAGTTGACCATATAGGTGCAAATAAAGGAAGACACAAAAATGGTTTATTTGCCCTAGAGAAGGAGACAGGGATATGAAGTTCACCAGGTTGATGATCGCCTCTGAACATCTCCTTCTGCCTCAAATGCCCTTTCTTCTCCCCTTGGTGCTTCTTAATCCTGTCCACTTCAATGACTACTTCTTCCTTGAAGCTTTCTCTGACTAATCTTGCCCTTACTGAACTCTTACAGCATAACATCAGTCAATAAACATTTATTAAGCTCCAAAGACAAACCTCACTAATTTCCTTATTTTGTCCAAAAGAGCTAAAGTCTGGCTTTCATAAACTGCACATCATTCAGTCAATAAGGATTTCTTAAAGACACACTATGTGCCATGGTCCTGTGCTAAGTGCTGGGGATACAAAGAAGGGCAAAAGACAATCCTTCTCTCAAGGAGTGAACGGTCGAATGGCAGAGACAATGTGCAAATAGCTACATACAACCAAACTATATGCAAGATAAATTGGAGGTAATTAGCAGAGGAAAGAAACCAGCATAAAGGGGGACCAGGAAAGGCCTTCTGTAGGAGGTGAGATTTTACCTGGAATTTGAAGGAATCCAGGGAAGCTACAAGCAGAGATGTGAGGAAGAGCATTCCAAGCATAGGGAACAGTCAGTGAAGATTCCTGGGATCAGGAGATGGAGTGTCTTCTTCAGCAAGGAGGCCATTGTCACTGAATCTCAGAGTAGAAGAGAAAGGGACGGTGTAAGATGTAGGAAGACTGAAAAGGTCGGAAGGGGCCAGATGGTGAAAGACTCTGAATGCCAGAAGATTTTATATTTGATCCTGGAAGTAAGGAGGAGTCAATGGAGTTTATTAAATAAGGGGGTGACATGGTCAGACCCTTTAAGAAAGTCACTTAGGCAGCCAAGAAGAAGATGGACTGGAGAGGGGAGAGACTGAAGGCAGGGAAACCAATCAACAACCAATCAATAAACATTTATTAAAGGTCTACCATATGCCAGGATCTGTGCTAAGTGCTGGGAATATAGAAAGAGGTCAAAGAGAAGCCCTGCCCTCAAGAATCTTACAATCTAATGGGGGAGACAATATCAAATGAGTATACAAAGCAAGCTGTATACAAGATTAATAGGAAATAAATAAGAGAGGGAAGGTGATGGAATTTAGGGGCATTGAAGAAGACTTCCTGTAGAAGGTGGGATTTAAGTTGGGACATAAAGGAAGCCAGTGAAAGGAAGCCTAAGTACATTCCAGGCATGAGGGACAACCAGAGAAAATGCCCAAAGTCAAGAGGTGGAGTGTCTTGTTAAAGGAATAGCCAGAATGCCAGTGTTACTGAACTGAAGAGTATTAGTCAAGGAGTGAGGTTAAAGAAGACTGAAAAGATTGGAGGGAGCTAGGTTGCAAGGTGCTTTAAATGTCAAACAGAACATTTTGCATTTGATCCAGGAGGCAATAGGGAACAGGTACAGTTTGTTGAGTAGGAGGTGATAAGATTGAACTTGTGATTTAGGAAAATTACTTTAGTGGTTGAATGGAGTATGGATGGGAGTAGAGAGAGACTTGGGGCAGGCAGACCCACCAGCAGGTTATTGCAATAATCTGGGTATGAGGTGATGAGGGTCTGACCTAGAGTGGTGACAGTGTCAGGAGAAAATTGTTATGAAAGTAAAATCAATGGGCATTGGCAACTGATTGAATATGGCAGGGAGGGTGAGAAAGAATGTGAAGGTGAATACTGCATCAGGGTAGCAAGCCTAGGAGCTTCACACTCAAATGGCATTTAATAGTTTGCAAATTGTTTTCATATATGTGCTATCTTCCTGGTTATCACTTCCTGTATACCGATTTTACCTCCAGAAGTAGACTGTAAGCTCTGTCTAGGTAGAAGTCACTGTGGTCCCATGTAGTTGTTTGCCCCTCATTTTCTTTCTTCTTCTTCTTTTTTTGCCCTTCATTTTCCCAAAAGGACCATAGTATGTATGATCTGGTGTATCATGGTGTATGTCATGATGTCTTGATCGTGAATTGGATTTAAGTGAGGCAGGGCTGTACAAAGTGTCAGCCTCACTTTCTCTTCCTGAGTCATGTCAAAAGTCAAGAGGACTTACAATAGTCCAGGATGCAGTGGCATCTTTGATGTCTGACAAAACTCTGAGGCACCACTCTCCAGTGTCTGCTGCAGCCACGTTCATGGCTGTTAGAACAAATTGTCCTCATGCACTATTCCATTAGGGAAAATCTTCACATACTTGGGGGCAGACATGCCTCCACTGGTTCAGCCCATCTGGGCAGATGGTTTTACTGGGGTGTGGCTCTGGTGCATTCTACTTTGTGCTTCTTGGAACCACAAATGAAAGTTGGGTGAATCAAGTAGACTCTGAAGGCGGATGAACAACCCTGAAAAGATCTTGCAAGCCCTCATTCTAGATGTTCAAGTCCTTCTGAACACACCAAACATATGATATACACATACATACATGCATGCACACACATACATACATACACACATACATATATCTATATCTATCAGCAACGGATGATGCTAAGTGATTAAAATGGACCCTTGGTTTGGTTAAGGTCAATAGTGAAAACTAGAAATGATAGCAGAGTTTGCTGAAGTATCTCTAACAAGACAGGCTAAAGAAATCACACTAAATCCCAGTAAATACAGTGGAGTCAGAACCTAAGAGGCACAGGCTCCCAGAGAAGCCTAGGTAACCAAGACTTTCTGCCTTTGTTTCATTAAAACAGGGCTTAGGGCTTACTAGTTTTAGGCACTTAGTAGGTGTTCAATACATGCTTCTTGAGTGATTTACATTAGGAATATTTGGCACTTTCATTTGAATGTGGGATTTATTTTGAGAATTCTTAGTACTTCAGATAAAACAAAGGAGTAGTTGGGAAGTCTTGTAATTACCCCACCCCTGCTTTTGACTTTTCTATTGATTCTGAGCTAGAGACTGACAGCATCAACTGTTAGACTCATACTGAGCACAAGCCTAAGAAGTTAATGCTCGCTAGTGTTTTTTTTTTCTTCTCAGACTTCTGTTGTTGCTTTCTAGTTAGGAAGAAGGAAATTAGGTGTTTTGGCTTGAAAGATGCCTGTTGATTTGTAATCTGCAAGCAGGGTGAAGAGGGGAGTAAAAGAAGATGATTTTATAATCGCTTTTGTTTATGCATGTATTAAGAACTTGAAAGTAACATTTACCTTGAGAGATTAATGTAAGTAAAAGCAAAGTGTGGGACACAAAGTGTGCAAATTCTTTGGTGCTACATTCCTGTTTATAATACATTTGTATTCCATTTTAATTTTATTTTATGTACATAATTGTTCAGCTTCCTCCAGATGTTGCACTTATCCGTTTATGATTCCATTTGATCATTCTCCTTTTTTTCTACAGCATTCTGGGCAAGGATTGGTATATACAATTTATTTACATACCATAGCTAATGCCCATTAATTAAGTCATGTCCATCAACAAATCATTAGATTGTCTTTGTGCTGATACTTTGGTCCCCAACTTAATGGTTTGTTCATTTAACTGAAGTCTGCCCTTAGGGATTGTTAGCATATCAAAACAGTATTTGTTGAGCCTAACAAAGTGATAAATTGGTTTGTGTTTTACCCTTTTTTTTCTGAAGGACTAATTATTTTTAAACCCACTTTTGTTGTGCTAAGAAAAGTCCTATTGAGAAAGTAGCCCACAGTTAAATAAACAAATCGTTAGTCTGAGGACTGAACTGTCAGCCGAAGCACAGTCTACTAACTTGCTGCTAATTAATGGACAATAGCCAATTGGGCTTTAGTTGTGATATACATAATTAGTGGGGGATTCTAATATCAGGTGATTAGCCACTCTGCCCTGGAGCTACAAATCACTGTAACACCTAGGATTCTTAATCTTTAAAAGGCAATCTTATCTGCCTATCCACACCTTTCCTTCCTCCCCCATTCAGAATCCTTGAGTCACTTGGGGAAGTCTGCAAAATGCTGAAGGCTACACGGTGTGAGCTGAAAAAATCAAAAGTTTTCTGACTTTTGCCAGCCAAGTAACACTGCTAGATGCCAGCTCGTGGCACTTCTGTCAGAAACCCAGCTGGCATGAAAGTGGGTTTTTTAATCCAGCCCGGAATAACCTCCTGCATTCAGAAATTCTTTGCACGACTGCAGAAGTCTAAATCAGATTGAACTTTCCCTGAAGCTAGAGGAGGAGGAAGAGGACCTCAAGCCTTCCATAAAAAGCTGGCACCATTCTGGGAGCCAGATTAACACAGCCCAAGAAAGACATCTAGGCTGGGCCAGCCAGATTTCAACGGCACTGCTCCCCCACCCCCTGTCAAGCCAGCAACGCCAAGCTCTCAGAGCTGAGAAGTGACAGCTCTGAGCTGACACTGACTTTCAGCTTGTGCTCCAAGGACTGAAGAAGAAAAGACTTGGAAGCAATGGGTGGGAAAATGGATTTATCTACAAGAGAAACAGCAAAATCCCGTGAGTTGATGGGTCTCCAATCATTCCTTTCTGCCTCCAATCTCTTCTCTTCCCATTTTCAGATTACCCTATATATGACTGCTGGGTTAACTTTTATAAAATACTGCTTCTTTTTTTTTTTTTTTTTTTTTGCCTTTTGGAGGGCAATTGGGGTTAAGCAACTTGCCCAAGGTCACACGGTTAGGTTTTTATTTGTGTGTTCGTTACGTGTCTGAGGCTGGATCCGAACTCAGGTCCTTCTGACTCCAGGGCCGACGCTCTACTCACTGCGCCACCTAGCCGCCCCTGAAATACTGCTTTTCTGTGCTCAAAAATTTCCAATCGCTGCTCATTACTTATAGGTTAAGTCCCTAACTCTGGACATTATGGAGGATCTGAGATTCAAGGCTCTCCATAGTCAAAATCTACCTACTTCTCCAACTTTATCTCCTGCTACTCTCCAATACACACTTCCACTACAGTTTGGCCTCCAAACAGAATCTGTTAACATGTCCTATTCATGTGCACTGGCTAGCCTATGGGTCGAGGCCAGGTCCTTAGCAAGACTATCCTATAATGACAGCACTTGGGCTGCCAAAAAGTGACTAGAATTAAATTCCTTGCCCCTGACTCCTGGATTTAGAACTGTTTTTTGCCTTAACTTTGCAGCTTTGGCCCCATGCAAATCTAAACTAACCAGATCCACAAAGTTAATTAAGTGAAATCACTTTAGGTAAAAGATGTGTGTATGATAACGAGGTGTCTGTAAGCTCCAAGGTCCAATTTCTCCTCTGTGAGTTCTCATATTTCAACTGCTGTACAAAGCTGACATCCCAACAGCGGTCTGCAGTCCAATATCCTGTATTGCTGCTGTACAATTGGGGTTGTTGACTCTTTGTGACCCCATTTGGGGTTTTCTTGGCAAAGACACTGGGGCAGTTTTCCATTTCCTTCTCCAGCTTATTTTGCAGAGAGGGAAACTGAGACAAACAGGGTTAAACGGCTTACCCAGAGTCAAACAGTTAGCAAGTGTCTGAGACTGGATTTGAACTCAGAAAATTGAGTCTTCCTAGTTTCAAGCTCAGTATTCTATCCACTGCACCAGCTAGCTGCCCCTCCTGTATTGTTAGTTGGGTTTTTATGTATATATTTTGGGTCCCCAAACTAGACTGCAAGGTCTTTGTGGGAAGTGGCCACATCTAACACCTTTTGCCTTTCCTTAGCTCATCCAGTTACCATCTGGGCTCTCTCTTTTCTTTCTATGGTAAGTCAGGCCTCAGGCCAGTCTAGTAATTCAGGTTTCTGGTTGGAACAACATGAGATCATCTAACATTTAACAAAAGGAGCTTTACTTAGCTGTAGAAAGAAAGTATACTTAGCAAAGATACAATATTGGCTTGGATAGATGCATCTCTACTTATCTCCATATGGAAACTTGTCTGGTTTGAACAGTGTAGAAACTCCCAAGACAGTGGGACGGCAACCATCAAGCTGAGCTGCCCTGACTTCTCAGATCTGGTCTCCACTCCAGTGTTTAGCTCTTTCTGTAGTCCACAAATCTCAATAGCTAGGTTGCCCATGAAGTACGAAGGGATGGTGAATATTAGGCCCTTAACCAGGGCCTGTCTCAAGTACAATTATCTCCTGGCCCTTCTTTTTCTGCCTTTGACCACTTTCAGCCTCACCATCCCTGCCCCAAGCAGCCATCTCCCTTATGGTGCCTGAGAGCCTCCAGACAGGGAAGAAAGTACCCTACTGACTCAATCAGGAACTAAGTGATGCTTTGCCTATAGTATGTACTTCAAGGATCCCTGTTTTCCTCAATGGGGATAATGACTGTAGACTGCTATCCCTTTGTGTCTTAGCATATGATTTTCATGAGTTGCTATTACTGAAAAAAAAAAAATACTTACTTTCTAGTAAATCAACTAGACTGAACTGGCTGGAGCCTAACAGAGAGTCTAGAGACAGGAGAGTCAGAAATCAAACAGAATTTAATTTCAAAGTGAGGAAAATTACTTAAAAGCAAGGACATATACTAGGGCACTGCTTCTAGTGGGGGGACCTGAGGTAGTGTGTGGAGGTCTCAATACTTAATACCAGTGGCTACAAGGTGAGTTGTAGCCCTGACTATGAGGGGTAACAGCAACAGTGAGACAAGTTTAATTCATAGGGGAGTTTCATGACTGGAACATGGGTACTTGTTTGAGTTTGTCCAGTATTTATCCAAGCTCAGAGGACACCTGGTGCTGGTCAAAGCAATACAATAATTATGTGATTTTGCTAGAGGGTGATGTCATCCAGAGGGTGAATGCAAAGGATTGTTGTTATGCCAAGCTCAGGGCCCAGCCTTTTTGCTGGGCCTTAGCTTTGGAAAACAGGATGTCTCCTAATAATATTTTGACATTTCCCCTTTTTCGGTCAAGGGGAAGGGGTTTGAAAGAAACCCTACACTTTTGGTCAGTAAATAAGAGGCAGATATAGACCAAGATGCCACAAGAGGCAGCTGGTCCAGGATGAGAATTCTTATCCCAAGAGGTCAGTTCCTTAAGGGCACCTATTAGGGAAGTATGTCCCAGGCAAAGCTGCTAGTCACTGGTTGCTTGCAAGCAGAAAAGAGGGGAATGGGACAAGAATGTAGAGGGAGAAAATGCCAACACATTGAATTAAGGCCTTGGTGGTTGGACACATAAGAAAAGGAAGGAGAAAAAAAAAACTAGGATAGCCCTCATCTAGAATCTTGGTACAGCTGCTTCATCTGCTTCTGCATCCATATTAGATGGACCTTAAGGTCCCCAGAGGGTTCTGCTCTTTATTCAAGAGCAGGGGCTTTTTTCAGATGATCCAAGAATACTCACCTGCAAGTCTGGCAGCTATGAGAGTAGTTAGAAGACCTGGTAGGGGGCCTTAGAAGCAATGATTGATTGACAATTGTGAGAAAACTCCTTGCATCAGTTTTTAGATCTGAGTTTCTGATGAGCATCTCTAAACAGCATGTAGAGATGATTCAATTTCCCAGCTAGGTTCAAACAATGCAATAAGTTTTTCCTCATAATTCCCATAATTGCATAGTTATAGTAAGTCAGGTACAGATCAAACTATAGTAAACCAGTTTTGAGAAGGGAGATTACAAGTCACCAAAGTAACCAAGAAAATTCAAACATAAATCATGCAAAGTAATACAATAATTATCACCAGTGTTAACTAACATTGTCTCCTCGAATCCTAGTAACCCTTTCTCAATATCCATTTAATCAGCATATTTTGAGTTCCAGATATCTCATGTAGTTCTATAGTCCCTAGATATCTTTTCTTGGACGATAAATGTTATTCTCAGGACAGCTCTAAAGGGGACTTTGCTTCTCTAGTTCCAAATTTAGAGGTTCCTAGATAATTCTGCTAGTAACAAGACAATTCAATTTAGTAAATTTGGTTCTCCTATCCTGAAACTTCAGAGAATTTCAATTTATATGCCATTGGTTATTTCTATCCTTATCTAAATCCTGTACCTGATACAAGAATCTTTTAAAAATTTATGAAGGCCCAACCATAAAATGAACTCTTCTGCCTTTTAAAATAGTTAGATGCTTTAATAATGGGGAAATAATTTCATTTCCTTTACTAATATTCATACAATTTATGTGTAAAATCTTAATCCAATTTTGAGAACTTATTACTAAAACATACTAAAGCCTGAATTTCCACAATAGATAAATTTGAAAGTCAATCATATATGTCCATTGTTTCTTAAAATTTAATATTCCATTTATTTAGAAAACTTTTACATTGCATCTTTGTCTTTTTACTTTGTCTTATCATTTCCACCTTAAAAGGATATCATCCGTATATTATTATTATTATTATTATTATTATTATTATTGCTTTTTGGAGGGCAATTGGGGTTAAGTAACTTGCCCAAGGTCACACGGCTAGGTTTTTGTTTGTGTGTGTTAAGTGTCTGAGGCTGGATCCGAACTCAGGTCCTTCTGACTCCAGGGCCAACACTCTACTCACTGTGCCATCTAGCTGCCCTTCATCCATATATTATAATTTCACCACAAATATAGATTAAAATTGTAAGATGTTCATACTTTTATACTGTTATTGTTCAGAACAGAGATGCTCCAGTATCAATCTATTATTTAATAGATTTATTATTGTACTTACAAAACTTGATTATAGAGATTTGCTATAAAAGTAAAAGAAGGAACATAATTATAACAATGTTACATATATATATATATATATATATATATATATATATATATGTCATAATAATGGGGAAAACTCCCTTAGTTCTGTTTGATTCCAGTCACAAACTTTATCTGACAGTCAATCATGTAGTCCCAGGATGTTAAAAGCAAGGTTCAGGAGTAATCAAGTGGGATTTTTCCTTTCCAGAAAGGAATAGAGAACAATGGAGAAATAGAATCAGGAGGATCCTACCTTGTCCATGCCAAAGTCATCCCCAAATTTTTCCTAGGCACAAACATCCACCTTTAGCAGTTCCCAGACTGTAGCATATGCCATTTTATACTATTGGCTTCATGAAAATTCAGACAACTATCCCAGTAATCAAAGTTCAAATAATAGTAAATTACAATCCCAGGAATTTTTACCTTAAATAGCAAAATTTTGCTAACCACAATTTAGGGTTTGGTTATCTTTCCTGATGTTTTCTAATAGCTAACATTTCATTTATCCTTTACTTATAAATTAAAACTACCCATAGTCTAGGGTTTCAGACATACAGCAAATACCTGATATTTGTTTCATCATTAATATATTGCTATGTCTTTAAACCTCCATATACACTTTCATAATAGCCATGAATTTTCAATTGAAAATTTGCTATTTACTTGTTTGCTAAACTTATTATTACCTAGTTTATAGGAAAATATATCTCATTAAATATTTAACAGTTTCCAAATGTCTATTTTTTCATATCTTTTTGAAAGTCAAATTCCTGTGTAACAGCATCCAGATTAACAAGTTGTTTTGTCTAACAGCATTTCTTTGACAATGGTCTCTCAAATTTCACAATATAAGGGAATTTAGAAATACATTAATAACATTAACAATATCATATATTTTAAACATGAAACAAAACTTCAGAGGACATCAATTCAGTTGATTGCATTTCCAAATTATCACATATAAAAACAATTAATCATATTACCTTTGGCATTTTAAAACCATTTTAGATTTATCAGGTTATGGAACATTTACACTCAATTTAAGAAATAATAATAATGTAATACTTAGCATCTGTCAGTCATTGTATTATGTTCTTTACAATCATTATATTATTTTGAACTCATGACAACCTGGGGAGGTGGGTATTATTATTTTTCTCTTTATAGAACAGGAAACTGGGGCAAATAGAGATAAGATAACTGCCTAAGATTACATAGTAACCAGAATGCAATTCAAGTTTCCCTGTGTTTTTCCAATGTTTTCTTCTTCAGCACTTGAATTTGGGAATCTGATCTGAGATGAGAAGGGTTAACTAAAAAAGAGGGAGAGGGTCTCTGAATTGGGGTGGTCACAGGAGATCTTTGGTTAAAACAACCATTTCTCTTTTCATAGTCAAAGAAGGGTTAACAAGAAATAGCTATAAAGTATAAACCATTTACCTAATTTTTTTTCTTTCTTCACTCTGGGATTACTTCTAAACTAGCTGCCTTCCTTCACTGCCCTAGAACAATGAAACTATCAGTCTTCAGAGGAAGTGCCTTCTACTTTTAATTTTTATAAAATTTCATTTGTATTTTTCCTTAAAACAAATTCTACAGAGTGGTACCCCAAAACTTACTAAGATATTTCAGAAGAGAGTGATTTCCTGGAGTTACCCCCAAAGTCTCAGGAGTTCTGCCCTGCAATCTTAAAATGATTAATCTTCAAACTCCTTCATCTGCTACGATGTTTTTAATAGTTCCCCAAACTTTGATTATCTGACTTTATCTCTGTTGTTCCAACATAGCCAAAGCTGAAATGACAGGGGAAAAAAAGAGTGTCTTACAGGTTTTTCCCCCTTTTTTCTTATAACCCAATCTCCCTTAGAAAGCACAAAGTGGGAGTTAATCCTCCTTACTGGGACAATTACTTCAAGTATGAAAGTTCCTTAATCTTTCACAGCATTCTAAACATTTTGGCTACAGTGCTTAAAAGTTTTTCTGATTGGCTACATTTTAAATTGCTCAAGGTAACAGAATCTAGTACAAACTAGATATAGTATAAACATGACACAAACAGTTTACATTTTACAAAGATATAAACACAGACAAGATGATGACACAGATACAAACAGACACAAATAATTCTAACAAATTGCACAATTACAATTCTAATTTTAACCAGTTCAGCTGAGGCACACAGTTACTGAAGCATACAGTTTAAGAAGCAACAGAAGCATGGAGTTATAATTTTATGGAGGTGTTCAGTTTTAAAACAGCAGAGTCAGGAAGAGAGGCCAATTAACAGAGAAGTGAAGTTTAAGTAAGGATAGCCTAATCAGACTGATCCAAGACACATCAGTTCACTGGAGGGACCCTGGACTTTTGCTCACAAAGAGTAGCAAGCTTGGCCAAGACAGGAGCTCAGAGCATTGGAGCAGGGACAAAGGTAGAGGATTACTGGACGATTTGGGGATCAGAACTCCAAAAAATAAATCTGTGGTGTTGCTTAGTCCTTTTCAACTGGTACCAGAAAAACAAAAGACCCAGTTCTGTGTCCAATCCCACTTCTTTTTCATGATTCTTTTTTACTTTATTTTAAAAATAAATTTATTTATGCATTTATTTTAGTTTTCAAATTCACTTCCACAAGATTTTGAGTTACAAATTTTCTCCCAGTCTCTCCCCTACCCCTACCCCAATATAGAAAGCATACTGAACACCCCTTCCCCCAATCTGTTCTCTCTTATGTCCTCCTCCATCCCACTCCCCATTACTTTCTTGTAGGGAAAGATGGATTTCTATACCCCATCGCCTGTATATCTTATTTCCCAGATGCATGTAAACAATTTTTAACATTTGTTTTTAAAACTTCGATTTCCAGATCCTTTTCCTTATTCCCTCCTCACCCAACCCTACTGGGAAGATAAACAGTTCAATATAGGTTGTACATGTGTAGTTACACAAAATATTTACAGAGTAGTTATATCATGAAAGACTATATTTCCCTTTATTCTATCCTGCCCCCCATCTATTTTATTTTCTCCTTTGATCCTGTCCATTTTTGAAAGTGTTTGCTTCTAACTACCATCTCCCCCAATCTGCCCTCCCTTCTATCATCCTCCCTCTTATCTCCTTCCCCCCTACTTTCCTGTAGGGTAAAATACCCAATTGAGTGTATATGTTATTCCTTCCTTAAGTCAAATCCAATGAGAGTAAGTTTGACTCATTCCCTTTCACCTTTCTGCTCTTCCCCTCCATTGTAACAGTTTTCTCTTGCCTCTTTTATGTGAGATAATTTACCCTATTCTATATCTCCC
Source organism: Gymnobelideus leadbeateri (assembly GCA_011680675.1). NCBI lineage: Eukaryota > Metazoa > Chordata > Mammalia > Diprotodontia > Petauridae > Gymnobelideus > Gymnobelideus leadbeateri. Next base: position 308,253 of record WOXC01006736.1, read on the forward strand.
TTTCTCCTTCTCCCAGTATATTCCTCTCTCACCTCTTAATTTTTTAGATATCCCTTCATATTCAACTCATCCTGTGCCCTCTGTCTATGTATTCATGTACACACACATACACACACATATACACACACACATACCCTCTTATACATGCATTTATATTCCCTTCAACTATCCTCATACTGAGAAAAGTCTCATGAGTTACAATTATCATTTTTCCATGTAGGAAGGTAAATAGTATATCTTAAAAAGTCCCTTATGATTTCTTTTTCCTGTTTACCTTCTCATGCTTCTCTTGCTTCTTGTATTTGAAAGTCAAATTTTCTGTTCAACTCTGGTCTTTTTCATCAAGAATACTTGAAAGTTCTCTATTTCATTGAATATCCATATTTTCCCCTGAAGTATTATACTCATTTTTGCTGGGTAGGTGATTCTTGGTTTTAATCCTGGCTCCTTTGACCTCCAGAATATCATATTCCAAGCCCTTGGACCCCTTAATGTAGAAGCTGCTAGGTCTTGTGTTATACTGATTGTGTTTCCACAATACTCAAATTGTTTCTTTCTGACTGCTCGAAGTATTTTTTACTTGACCTGGGAACTCTGGAATTTGGCTATAATATTCTTAGGAATTTTCTTTTGGGGATCTTTTTCAAGAGACAATTGGTGAATTCTTTCAATTTCTATTTTGCCCTCTGGTTCTAGAATATCAGGGCAATTTTGCTTGAAAATTTCTTGAAAGATGGTGTCTAGATTCTTTTTTTGATCATGGCTTTCAGGTAGTCCAATAATTTTTAAATTTTCTGTCCTGGATCTCTTTTCATTATTTTCTTGTATTGTTCTCATTTTTTTTCTTTTTGGAGGGAGGAGGGCAGGGCAATTGGGGTTAAGTGACTTGCCCAAGGTCACATGGCTAGTAAGTATTAAGTGTTTGAGGTTGAATTTGAACTCAGGTCTTCCTGACTCCAGGGCCAGTGCTTTAGTCACTGTGCCACCTAGCCACCCCAATCATTCTCATTTCTTTTCCCAATTTTTCCTCTACTTCTTTCACTAGATTTTCAAAATCTTTCTTGAGATCCTCCATGGCCTGTGACCAATTCGTATTTTTCTTGTAGGCTTTTGATGCTGGAGTTTTGACTTTGTTGTCTTCTTCTGGTTCTATGTTTTGATCCTCTTTGTTCCCCAAAAAAGGATTCTATAGTCTGATTGCACTTCCTTTGTTTGCTTATCTTGTCAGTCAATTACTTTACTTTTGAGCTCTTTGCCACACTAGAACTCTGCTCCCAGAGTGGAGAGAGCTGTGTCCCAAATTGCTGGGGTTTTATGCAGCAGCTGTCAGAGTTTTTTTTTTCCAGGTACCTGCCTCAGAACTGTGAGGAGAGCTTTCTCTCCACAGCCTCAACAAACTCTACCAGACAAGCGCTCCTCACCCCAGGACCACCACCCAGGACTGTGATCCAGATCCAAATGGGGCAAAGCAAGATAATCCTGCCTCAGAGATTCCTGCAAATGCCCTCTGGACAGTGACTTGGTTTCCCTACAATCTGTAATCTAGGAGCCAGAAGCAGCAGTGGCAGCGGTTGCAGGCACCATCAACTTCACCACCCTAGGGGCAGGGGCTGGACCACACTCTTTTCTCACCCTGGATCAACAGGGTTCCCCACTGACCTTTTACTTTCTCTTTGGTGTTTATTGGTTGAGAATTCTGGGAACCACCACAGCTGCCAGTGACTCACTCTCCTGATTTCTGTTCTAGCCTCATCTGTGCCATTGGTCAGGGCCACTCACACCACCACCCCCAAATCCCACTTCTGATGTCAATTAATGTCAACAGGACAGAATTGGCCTCTAACCTGTGGATGGCCGAAGCAGAGCAGTGCAAGCTAGAGACAGGAGAGTCAGGAATAAAACAGAAATTTAATTTCAAAGTGGGAGAAAAGGCTTGAAAGTAAGGAGGCAGATTAGATTCATGTGCTGGGACCTGGCCTGTGGTTGGGGTGGGGAGGGCGGGAGGGATCTGCTTTCATGTGGCCAAATCTGAATACTTATATTGATGGCTACAATGTGAGCTGTAGCCCTGACAATCAGGGGTAACAGAAACAATGAGACAAACTTGATTCATAGTGGGGCTTCATGATCAGAACATGGGTACTTGTTTGAGTTTGTCCAGTATTTATCCAAGCTCACAGGACATCTGGTGCTGGTCAAAGCAATACAGTAATTATGTGATTTTGCCAAAGGGTAAGATCATCCAGAGGATGAGCACAAAGGATTGTTGTTATGCTAAGTTCAGGACCCAGCCTACTTGCTGGGCCTTAGCTCTGGAAAACGGGGTGTCTCCTAATAGTATCTTGACAGACCTTTTCCTAAATTACATGTGTGATCTTTGGATCACAATCATAACTGGGCAAGAGAGTTGAGTCATGTTGAAAGGTGTAATTTCAGAGAGCTTGTAGTATTTACTCAAGGTCAAACAGCTGGAGCCAGAATTAGAACCCAGATCTTCTGCCTGGGGCAGCTAGGTGGCACAGTAGATAGAACAATGGGCTTGGAACCAGAAAGACTCATCTTAGTGACTTCAGATTTAGCCTTAGACCCTTACTAGCTGTGTGACCTTGGGCAAGTCACTTAACCCTGTCTGCCTCAGTTTCCTCATCTGTAAAATGAGCTGGACAAGGAAATGGCAAGCCACTCTAGTATCTATGCCAAGAAAATCCCAAAGGGGGTCACCCAAAATCAGACACATATGAAAAAATGACTGAACAACAACAAATTTCTGCCCAAGGGACAAGCAGTATACAGATTGATGATTGGGGATAAGAAGTACATCCTCCCCCACCACCAGGAGAAAGTTAACTCCAGATCCCGGTCCATACCCTGGTGGAAAAGTCCCAGTGTTCCCATTCTAGTAACAATTACGCTATGGAATACACAGATGATGGGAGGGAAAGTGTGCATCAGGGACATATTGGAGCAAAGTAGAGGAAATGAAGCCTCCTTTCATCAGTGAAACTGGTTACACAACCTTTTTTTATGAACACATCACTTACTAGTAAATATTTTAGAAGGGAAAATACTGTCACATGGAAGTTGTCTCACAAAAGCTTTTTTCACATAAAGGAACGTGGTTTGAGAAATGCTACGTGATAACTCATCAGCTCCTGTGTGTGAGATTAGTTTAGGTGCTGGATTGGGAATGGGGGAGGGGAGTGGGGACCGGTAGAGGGAGGTCACAAAAAGAAGAGGTGGGAATCTGTCAGGCTATTTTGCCTAGGGCCAAACCTTTTGAGGCTGTAGTCTATCATCCCTTCCATAAAACATCCCCTGGGGTCCCTGTCAGGGATAGAACTCTAAACTGAATGGACCATGGGGCTGACCCAGTATGACAATTCTCATGTTCCTTTGTATTTGTTTACTTCTATCTGTAAAGTTATCACCTGCACCACACCCCTGTAGGAGATCTGCCACCACCAACTAAGGGAACAGGGAGATCCAGAAATCCATACTGTTTTGAAGATGTCAGCATACAGGCGGATCAAAAGTTTAGCCCGGAGGCTGCTGTCAGCTACTCAAGTACATAACTTCATACAAGGTTTAGAGATCTGTAGTGCTGGGATCACGGTGGAATAGAGAGGCAGAGAAGGGGAAAGTCAAAAGAGAGAGGTGGGGGGGGGGGAAGGCTGGAAGATCTGTCTTTAAAAGAGTTAAAGAGAGTGAGAACAGAAGAAGGTAGCTGTGGAGGGGGGTCGGGAGAGGACAGAAAGCCAGAGGAAAGAGATAGAGAGGATAGAAGGGAAAGACAGTGGAGAAAAAGGGGAGACTGGACCAGCAATAGGTCAGAGGACCAAGATCAGGAGTGCTATGCTAATTGCTCCATTTTTCATTATCTGTAGGAAATAATATTAGCTCATATGTATCTATCATTTAAGGTTTGCAAAATGCTTTACATATATCATCTCACTTTATTTTCCCAAAAACCCTACAAAGTGGTTGTGGTTATCACCCCCATTTTATAGATGAGGAAACCGTCTGAAACAGGTTAAGTGACTTGTCCAGGGTCACACAGCTAGTGTGTGCACAGGATCTAATTTAAGCCTCCCTGGCTCCAAGTCCATCTCTCTGTTTATCCAAGGCTACTACAGGAAGCTTGGGGGTTCAACCCAGTTAAGCCTTTAAAGATCTAAAAAGCTCTAAGGTCACAAAATTGATTTAAAAATCCCTTGAGAAATTGAATGATTTTTAGTCTTTTCCAGATTTCCAGGTTGAGAAGGGAGCATTATTCTACAAGATATCTCCATCACCCAGGCTTGCTCCCTTGGCATCATCCTCCCCATCACCCCACATGTCCAATCAGTTGCTAAGTGTTGTTTTTTCTGCCTTCACAATGTTTCAGCACGACTACTGTCTATTCACCTAGGAGCAAGCCCTTATCACCTCTCACCCGCACTATTGAAATAACTTTCTGGTTGGTCTCCCTGCCTCGTTTGCCCCCACTCCAATCCACCCTCTACACAGCTGCTTCTAAGATATGATCTACATCCACTAAATGGAAAGAGTATTGGATTACACGTTAGAAGATGTGGGCTTCTGCCCATCTACCTTCCTGCTTACTTCTTGGCTCACAGCACCAATGTGACCTTAGAGAAATCACTTAATATTTCTGAGCCTCTATTTCCTCATTTCTAAAATAGTAACCCCCTGCATTCTGCCCTCTCTCCGCCCCACTTTACTGAGACAGTAGTCTCAAAGTTTTCCAAGAACTTCATAACTACTGAAGTCAATGGTGTTTTCTTAGCTCCTGTGTTCCTTATTCTTTCTATAATATTTGACATTGCATATTATCCCCTTCTTTTTTATTTCCAAGTACACCTGTACCACTTCCCAATGATCTCCCTTACTCTTCCTTTTTCCATCTCTTTCTCTGAGTCTTCTTTTTCTTTCTACCCCTAATTCTTGGTGTGCCCTAAAGTTCCCTCTTTATTCCTAGGTCATTGGGTCTTAACCCTTCTCTTTCACATTCTGGTCAGTCCGTCAGTAAGCACTTATTAAGCACCTATTATTATGTGCCAGACACTGTGATAAGCACAAAACAGTGACAGAAATCAGTACCTGTCCTCACAATCTTATGGGTGGGGGTGGGAGACAACACATAAGCAAATATGTACAAACAAGCTATATAGAGGAAAAGTAGAAATAATGGACTAGAAATAAGAGGAATTGAGGGAAGCTCCCAGTAGAAGGTGGGATTTTAGCTGAGACTTGAAGGAACCCATGGGGCAGAGATGCAGAAGGAAAGCATTTCAGGCATAGAGGACAGCAGAAGAAAATGCCCAGAATCAAGAGATTCAGCTCCATGTTTGTGAAACAGCAAGGAGCAGGTCAATGTCACTGGATCAAAGATTATGTAACCTGAGGAGGGTTCAGGGTACAGGGTAAGGTGTAAGAAGATTGGAAAGATGGAGAAGTATTTAGGTGCCAAAGTGCATTTGGTGCTGAGGCTGGCGTCAAGAAGAGCTAAATTCACATCCAGCCTGGGCAAACCTGGGCAAGCCATTTAAACTTGACCCTGGGCAAGTCACTTAAGCTCTGTATGCCTACATTTCCCCATCTGTAAAAAATGGCTAATGATAGTGCCTACCTCCCAGGGCTGTTGTGAGGATAATGGTGAGTAAGCACTATGCAAACTTCAAAGCGCCAATGTTAGTACCAGCTACTATCATAATTCTGAAGGATTTCCTTCCCTCTCCTGGCTTCACCTTCTATCCTAATGACTCAAATTTGTTCTTCCAGCTTTGCCCTCTCAATTTTACTCCTGCCTCATTTTTTTCCAACTGCCTAGAGAACATGTGTGTTCTACCTGCACCTTGAGTTCATCATGACCAAGGCTGAACTAGCTTCCACACTGGATCCCCTTTCTATCTTCTCTATTTCTGCAATCGAATGACACCATAGAAAGTGGGCTAGGAGTTGGTGAGAGATGAAACAATTGAAAGTGAGGGAAAGCTAATCTGTGAAAAGCGTTATCACTTCTTGGAAATATCTCTTGGATTTGTCTTTCCTCTCCATTGTCACCCAACTGGGTCCTTATCATCTTGTGCCTTTTAGCTGATCTCTTCCTTCAACCATAAGTCAGAAAACATATATTAACCAGCTACTATGTGCCAGGCACTGTGTTTCAGTACATGCTGAGTATTTCTATCACTTTGTCCTTAAAACAATTCCATCTTGCCATAGTGCCCTCAACCTTGTTTAGCCCATTTGTCCAAATGGTTATCAGGACATGACCACTGTACATGCTGCAGCTTCTTAGTGCTATCGGTGAGAGTTGAGTGAATCTGGTGGACACCAAAGGTAGATGACCATATGTATGGGTAACCAACAGGCCTCAACCCCATTGGTGAGTTAAGAGGATGTCTACCCCAAACATGGAAAGACTTCCCTTGGTGGAATGGATGGATGAAAAAATTTGTTCCAAAGGCCATGAAGGCATTTGAAGCAGGTGCTGTAGAGCACTTCAGTTTGGTCAGATATTAAAGATGCCAAGGTCATCCATTGCACCCTGAACCATCACCAGTCATCCTGTCTTTTGTCCTGTCACTGGACTCCATGACCCAGGAAGAGAGAGTGAGGCTGATGGACTTTGTGCAACTCTGCCTCACTTAAATCTAATTCATAAGCAAGACATTACTCCATGATGTCATTTGTCCTCTTCAAAACTGAAGGATGAATAACAATGTACCTACCTGCATACAAATTTGATCTCTTCAGTTGAATGTAAGCTCCTTGAAGGCAGGAACTATTTGATTTGCCTTGCTATCCCCAGTGCTTAGCACACATGGAAGGTTCTTATTAAACAACATTCAGCTGAATTCTGCCTCCCTGAAACTCCATACCTTTACTCATAGCTGTCTTCTCCAAATGGAATGCCTTGCTTTCTCACCCCAATTCCTTTTCACCTATCTAAATCTTCCCCATCTTTGAAAGTCCAGTTCAGATTAATTCTTTCTGGATTTTCCCTGCCTCTGAATTCCCAAAAGAACTTTGAACTTATATATTAGGATAGTTAATTAAGGTCCCAAGAAAGACTTAAGTTAGACTAGTAATGGAAGGTTTGAATAATTCACCTGTAACTAACAGGTGAGCATCCCTGTTCATCCTAACCCTTTTAGGATTCCTATAAACACTACTTGTATTTGCACACTATCACATTTTGAAAATCAACAAAGTTTTGCTGTGTTTGGTTCAACTACAAAGGAAACACCTCCATTTGGAAGATCTGCCATCTACCAGAAACAGAAATGTGTGTTTGTATCTATGAAGCTTTTTCTTGCCTGGTGATATTCCTGAGAGGGTTCCATGCTAGCTAAGGAAAGAAGTTTTACCAAGCTCATACAAGTCTAGGCTGTAAGCTAAGGGATTATCTGATGAGCAAGACTATAGTCAGTTGAACGATCTCAAAGCATGTACCATCATACTTTCCTCCACAAGAAAGTCCAAAGAGAAGATTGAAAAGGAGGTATCAAAGAAAGCTCTCTAGGAAGGATTATAATCAAGATGGGATGCTCAGACTATACTATATCAGTTCTCAAATACAGAGGGCAGCTAGATATTGAAGTGGATAGAGCTCTGGGCTTGGAACCAGGAAGAATTATCTTCATGAACTCAAATTCAGCCTCAGACACTTACTAACTGTGTGACCTTGGACAAGTCACTTAACCCTGTTTGCCTCAGTTCCTTATCTGTAAAATTAGCTGGGGCAGGAAATGGCAAGCCACTTCAGCATCTTCACCAAGAAAACCCCAAAATGGGGTCACAAAAAGTCAAATACGACTAAGATGATTCAACAAGAAAATCTCAAATATGGTATTATTCTTCAGTGTGAAACTATTCAGTATCCCCTCCCCAGTGCTCCCTGGGGAACTTAACTGGTATATACCAGGGACTATAGACAGCAGCGTCTTATGCCAAGAATAGCTGAGTGTGCAATGTGCTCTTAAAGCTGTTACTGGGGGGAAAATGTAGCAAAAGAAGATATAAGTGTATGGTGTGCTAAGGGGAGGACAGTGTTCTTGACATAACACTTGCTGATTATCCAGGCATTATGAATTAAACTCTCACCATCCCAAACTAACAACACAAGATGCCAAGGTCATCCATTGCATCCTGAACCATCACCAGTCATTCTGTCTTTTGTCCTGTCACCTAACTTCCATAACTCAGGAAGAGAGAGTGATGCTGATGTATTTTGTGCAACTCTGCCTCACTTAAATCTAATTCACAAGCAAGTCAAGACATTACCCCAAGATGTCATTTGTCATTAATTCTAGCCATGTAGTTCCTGATTTGCAAATGACTAGTACCGATTAGTACTGCTTTCCAGTGGTACTTTCAGGCTTTGATGCCACTGTCATTGCAATGGAACTATTGAGAGAAGGGGTTGGGGGTGGAGGAATGAACAAACTGGAGTCTTTCTGAGCATCTGTAGGTCCAGAAGTAGGAGGGAAGGACCTTTGGAAAGCAGGTAGAACTTAACTCTTGAAGCTGGACCCAGCTCCCAAAGCCAAACCTGACTACATGGCAGCCCCTTCTCTACTGAATTTAGTCACCTTTAGTCACCTGCCTAAGATTCAATATATTACAGAATCATTCAGGTTAAAAATGCACACGCCTCTGTAAGCTTTAGGAGGCTACCAGTCACTCACACATTGGTGTGAATTAATCCACTAAGAGTATATAACATTTGTATAGTACCTGAAAGGTCACTTGTCTCACAATAACCCTGTGAAGTAAATACTACAGATGAGGAAACTGGACTGTAGATAAATTAAGTAAATTTCCCCAGGTTATACAGTTAGAAAATGATGAAAGTGGGACTGAATCCTAGATCTAACCTGATATATTTTCCACAGTGTGGATATTTGCTTTAATAACAAAGACCTTTATGAAAAAGCTAATTTGAACATCTTAAAAGTTCTTTCAGGGGTGGCTAGGTGGCACAGTGAATAGAGCACCATCCCTGGAGTCAGGAGGACCTGAGTTCAAATCTGGCTTCAGACACTTGACACAATTACTAGCCGTGTGACTTTGGGCAAGTCACTTAACCCCAATTGCCCTCCCCACCAAAAAACAAGTTCATTCAGGTCTTTCTGAAAAGAAAGCAGAAATCAGTTTGTCCACAAACCAAATATCTATTTAATAATAATAATGTGTTAATTAATAATATAATTACTATTATAGCTAGCATTTATACAGTGCCTACTACATTCCAAGAACTTTACAAATATTATCTTATTTTTCCTCAAAACACTGAGAGGTAGGGGCTATGATTCTCTCCTTTTTACTGTTAAGAAAACTCAGGCAAACAACTTGTGTCATCTCAGTTCCAGGGGGTTCATAATGAAAATACTACATAGTTCCAGATAGAGAAGTGATAGGTTTAGAGTACAGATTGAGGCCTATTTTTTCTTTTTCAAGATGGCCAATGTGGGAATTTATTTTGCATGACTGTATATAATTGTAATTGGGGTGTGTTTTTCTTGCTTTCTCAAATAGGGGAAGGAGAAGGCAGAAGTAGGAATATTTGAATAATGAATAAAATTTTTAAAAGATAGTATGTTCCACATCCTTCTCTGGAATTTTCATGGTGTAGTTAGTGACACTTTGAGGGGGAATTTTGCATTGACTGTATTTATTTGCTTAATTTATCATTTCTTTGAATTCCTATCTCTCCCCTTCATTCTTCCCATCCCACCTCACTTTTCTTTCATTCATTCAAAATACATTTAATGCACATCTATTTTTTTGCCTTTCTTGGCCCCTAGTTTATCTCCTTCCCTCCCCTTCCTTCTTTAAGACTGCTTTGGTTGGTGGTAGCATCAACAGTAGGAGATGCTTAGTCTAAAGGCTTGGACAGAGAAGTCAGAGAGGGAGCCCTGAGCCTATTTGTTGAAAGGAAATGGAAAAATCTTTTAATGAGGTGTTGGTACTAAGTAACTAAGCTTATAAAGTCTCCATTGGGGAGGAAATTATGCTTCTGGTCACAGAACCTTTGGCCTCAATAAATTCTCCCTCCCCTATTCTATAATGGGGGGAAAAAACTGAAGGAAAGAAAAGGAAGGAGGTGGGAAGGAAATCAGAGTTGATTTGCAAACGGCATATAAAAAAATTTTTTTAAACACCACATTTAGATATACAATGTAATTCTTCAAACAGGTTTATCTTATGAAAGACACTACTGATTTTTTTTTTTTAAGCTGCCAAGCAGTTTAACATCTCAAAACCCACAGACAGCTTTCCCTGTGGAATAAATCTTTCCTGTCTTGATGCCTATGGTGTGGTGTTTGCTAGTTACCTACAGGAAGGGGGCAGAGTCTGGTAACAAAAGATTCTGGACTAGGGGCTGAACTGAGACCAGCTCATCCATCCTGGTCTTTGAGGCACCATCTCCAGCTCTTAACAAAAGAAAAGGATTCGTCTAGGGAGTATGCACAATGACTCCTTGGGATTTAGGGAGCTCTTATGGAGGATGAAGTAACATTTTGATATTTTTTCTTACCTGTTTCTATGGACAAGTTATGGATCAGTAGTCCAGACTCATTTTCTTACCCCCCAAAATTTAATAGCTTTCAATGATAGTCTTTCTGACTCCCAAATCTCCCTGTTCAAATCTACCTTTGCGAACTACTAACATTTTTCTCAAAGGTTTTCACTATTCCGTTTTTTTTTGTTCAACAGCTTTCTATGGCTCTCTGATGCCTGCTACATTAAGTCAGCTATCCTACCTGCATCTCAAGTAATAAATTACTTATTCCATCACTTATCCCACCTATGTCAGTCTCATGACCTCTCTTCCCTTATCCTTACTCTAAACAGGCTGGTCCAGCCCTTTATGACTTGATCCCATCCTACTTTCTCATTTTATTGCCCATCACTACCCTCTAGGCATACTATAATCCAGCCAACATTGACTTTGTTAGCTTTCCTCACACAAATGCCAAAGAAAAGACCAGCATTCTGTTCAGTGCAAAACCAAGACATTTAAAAAAAATTAATAGATATAGACTATATGGGAGAGACTGCAGAATCTCCACAAGGGTCTGGGTAGCAAAAATCTCTTAAAATGGTTGAGCAAAACAAAACTTTTTATGAGCTAGGAGAGACAGAATCAAAGAATGAGAAGAACAGAATAAAGTGGTGAGAGGAACAAAGTGGACAGAAGGTAGATTAGCAAATCTATAGAACTGTTCACAAAACCAATGGACCACTTCAAAAGCAAACAACTGAGGCCTAACAAGCCCAGTGGAAGCCTCCAGGCTTTTCAGAGGAATCTAAAGTTTTAAAAAATAATGGATTAGGGGCGGCTAGGTGGTGCAGTGAGTAAGAGCGCCAGCCTCAGAGTTGGGATGACCCGAGATCGAATCCGGCCTCAGAAAATGAGCACCCACACATAATAATGACTAGCCGTGTAACCTTGAGCAAGTTACTTAACCCCAATTGCTTAAAAAAAAAAAATAATGGATTATCAAACATCACCATAAACTAATCGACCACCCTTTCCTTGTTCTGTTTAGAGACAAGGACTTTTCCAGATTCCTCTAGGGTTAAATTTCTAGAAGAACAACAAAATAGCAGGCCTGGTATCTAGCAGGCCTGGAGTACTGAGCTCACACATGGTACCCCATTTCCCTTCTCTGTGGCTTTGCCCTGGCTGTACCCTATACCTGGAATGCAAATCCTCTTCAGGTCGTCTTCTTAGAATCTTTGAGCTTCCAAAGGTCCCGTTCAAATACCACCTTCTACCTAAAGCCTTTCCTGATCCCCATGCCCCACAGCTGCTAGTGCCCATCCAATGATCTTTGATCAATTTTATATATATATGTTTGTGCATGTGGTCTCTCCTGGCTAGATTGCAAACTCCTAGAAAGCAGGGACAATATCACTTCTAAGTTTCTATCTCTAGCATTTAGCCTGGTGTCTGGTAAACAGTGGGTGCTTCATAAATGTTGATGGTTGATTAACTACTCACTTTGATACTTTGATACCTGGACTAATCAAGAATTTCTTCAGTATTGGTTCTGCCTCTGCTGAGAGTTGCATATTAGAGACCTGCCTATTCTCCTTTAGTATGCCAGTGTACCACCCAAGAAGAACCAAGGTCATGCCAACCAATGATGATTGATGATGATGGTAGCTAACACTTGTGTCTCACTTTAAGACTTACAAAATGCTTTGAGTATGTTGCTTCCTTTAATTCTCATAACCGCTCTCTGAGGAAGGATTATTATTATCCTCCTTTTACAGATAAGGAAACTGAGACTGAGGAGTGAATTGACTTGCTCAGGGTCACACACCTACTAAAATCTGAGGCAGGATTTGAACTTAGGCCTTCCTGACTACAAGTAATTAGACTCTTGGCTATACCACTTTGCTACCCCAGAAGAGACAGAGCTGAGGATTGAAGGCAGAACTTTATCGTTGTACATATACCACTTTATACATACCCTTCCTTCCCTCCAATAATAAAATGTGAATTTCTTGAGGCCAGGGATTATTTTGGTTCTGTGCATCTCTGGCATCTAGCTTTGTGCCTGGCACATGGTTGATGCTCAATAAATATTGGCTGGATTGGATTGGATTATATCCGCCATCTTTCATTCTCTCTCTCTCTGACACTTTTCACTTGACCTCTTTTAGAAAAGTGATAATTCACTTATTCCATCACTTATCTCACCTGTCTGTCTCATGACTTCTCTTCCCATATCCTCACTCTAAACAGCCTGATCAAGCCCTTTATGACTTGATCCCTTCCAACTTTCTTGTCATATTGCACATCACTACCTTCTAGGCATGCTACAATCCAGCCAATATTGTCTTTGTGGTCAGTGATAACATGTGAAGCCTGTGGACATCCACATGTGTCTTCCAGGTCCCTTCTGCATTATTTGTCATTTTAAATATCCAGACTTTTTAAAAGGTTCCAACCAAAATCTCGTCTTTACACAAAGCCTTTTCCAAGCCATCTTCATTCTAATATTTCCCCTCTGTTAATTATTTCTTGTTTATTTGGCATATAACTTACTTACGCATATGTGTTTGCTTGCTGTCTCCACCATTAGACTGTAGCTTCTGGAGAGCAGGGACTATCTTTTCTCTCTTTTTATATCCCTGGGGCTTAACATAATGCCTGGCATGATACAGTAAAAGTTTAGGTTAGTAGAAGTTTAATAAATCTTTGTGGTTGCTTTTTGCTTATCCTTCATTTTTGAGGAGGACCAGTAACATCATTGGTGATGTCTTTTTTTAAATTTATTTTATTTTTAATTTATGGAATAAAACAAGCATTTCCATAACATGGGAAAATAAAAAAGATGATTTCACATGAAACCACAAAGTTATACTGCCTTGGGATTCCTTTTAAATATGCAGCAAAGTTATCATCTAAATTTCTTTTTTTTCATCCTATAGATGACCACCATTAGAAGCAAACAGGTATATATATATATATATATATATACATATGTATGTATGTATATGTACATGTACATATACACATGCATATACATATGTATACACAAATATATACATATACACATATATATGTAAATTTATTCTATACATACTTCAATGTATCAGTTCTTTCTCTGGATGCAGATAGCATCTTCCTTCATAGGTCCTTTGTGGTTAATTTGGGTATTTATGGTAGTCCAAATGTTAGTTCCTCAAAGTTGTTATTGCTGTTACTGTATACAATGTTCTTTTGTTCTCTTGGTTCTGCTCATTTCACCCTTCATTATTTCATGCAAGTCTTTCTATTTTTTTTTAAGATCAGTGAGGTCATCATTTCTTTTTTTTTTCTTTTGCTTTTTGGAGGGCAATTGGGGTTAAGTAACTTGCCCAAGGTCACACAGGTTTTTTTGTTTGTGTGTGTTAAGTATCTGAGGCCAGATCTGAACTCAGGTCCTTCTGACTCCAGGTCCAGGGCTCTACTCACTGCACCACCTAGCCTCCCCGAGGTCATCATTTCTTATAGCACAGTCATCAAAGTCCAGTGGCAATACAAAAGACAGGGTTTATCGATGGCCTGGGATGCAGTGGATGACTTTGGTGTCTCTGATGCCTGACCAAATTCTAAGTGTTCCAACAGAGCCTGCTTCAGCTGTCTTCATGACCTTTGGAACAAATTGTTCTCATCTGCCCATTCTACCAGGGGAAGTCTTCACATGCTTGGGGTAGCCATCCCCCTAACTCACCAATGGTTTTGAGACCTTTGGTTACCTCTAACCTGGTTTAGCCTGTCTGCCAATATGGTGGACCAGGGTGTGACCACTGTACATACTGTACCTTCTTGGAGCCACAGATGAGAGTTGGGTGAATCAGGTGGACACCGAAGGTAGATGAGCAGTCATCCCTCACACCAGAGGTGCTGGTCTTCCCTGAAAACCCCATACACCCACAAAAATCTTTGTTGACTGACTGCAGTCATTGTGCTCCATAATTTATAACCATATGGCATCACTGGGAGAATATTGGTGTGGAAGAGAACTTTGGAGGGAAAATGTATGTCATTTGGGATTGTTGAAGGTCCTCAATTCAATCCAGCCAAATCTCTTTGGTTTTAGACTCAGATCATTCTATGGTAGGTATTATATTTATTCTCATCTTCTTCTATTATTCTGTATACTCTCTTCCCCATCTTTTCTTCAAAGCCATCCTACCTTTGGAAGACCAAACCAAGCCTTTCCTGACATTATTCATGTATAAAGTGAGAAATAATGTTCATATTCCATATTCCAGCTATGAAGTTTTATGAGTCGACATGGTCCTCCTTCTCTGAATTCCTATAACATTTACATTGTGTGGGGTACCACAAGGCTTAGCAATTCATCATTGTTGTACTGTATTGGATTTGGAGTGCTCTTTGGACTTTCGCTTAGTTGAGATAGGGAGAGTCAGTCTCCAAAAAACAGGCAAAAAATGAAAAGAGAAATGGGGTAGCTAGAGTAAGAGATGACGGATAGACAGCCCCAGAGTCATGCTAGTACTCATAAAAGGTAAAAACTCCCAGAGGAATGTCTTTAGCTATTGAGGGGATGGTCTAAGGAAGAATTTTTTTTTTTAATGTGGACAAGAATTGTACAGGCTAAGAAGACTTGGACAGGATAGGTTCTGCATTGATGGTGAGAGCACATTGAAGAGATCACAGACCCACTGACGTACTGAGGTCTGCTGCATTGTTCAGTGTTATTTCTTTCATGTGTCTATGCCTTTTCTCCCCAACAAGTCAGTAAAGTCCTGGAGGGCGCACGTCGTACTCTTCTATCCTTTTTTTTTTTTAAACAACTGGCCTTGGATTTTTGTTCTCGGCACACAGCAGCATTGGTTTCTGCTCAAAGGCAAAAATGAAATAAAATAAAAATAAAAACCTTTGTGGGCTTCTAAAATAAAATACACTTGTCCCTTTATTTGTTTTACTTCTCTTAGCATGTCTCTTTTCTATCAGTCTTCTCCCCTCAGAAGACTGACATATTTGAGTTTCAATGTTTTCAGAAGTGAGTTGATAGTTGGTTCCAATTCCACCCCCCAAGAACCATATCAATATGTATAAAATCCTGTATAGAGAACTTCAATAGCAGAATCCAGGTATAGATTGCTTGCACTGTTAGATGGAATTGCAGGAAGTGCATTGTTGCACACACTGGGCACATATTGCTTCAAAAATACCATTGCCTTTTTTCTATCACAGATAGAATAAAGGAAATAGAGGCAGCTAGGCAGCTCAGTGAATAGAGCACTGACCTTGGAGTCAGGAGGACCTGAGTTCAAATCCAACCTCAGACACAGAACACTTACTTAGCTGTGTGACCTTGGGCAAGTCACTTAACCACAATTGCCCTGCCTTCCCCCTTCCAAAAAACAAAAGAAAAAGAAAAAGAAAAAAGGCAATGGTATTTTCAAAGCATTATGTATAACACATGCAAATACATACCACAAATGCAAATACTCAATCTCGTGGGTTGGGTTTTTTGTTTGTTTGTTTGTTTGTTTTAATACTTTCTCTGCATTTCCTTCCTAGTAACCAATAGCATATAGGTGTAAGTTAATTTGGCTGAAGTGAGAGGCATAGTCCATGGTTGTAGGGTAGTTTTTAGCCACATCAGCTCATACAGGAATCCACATACAAAGTAGTTCCCTGCAAAAGGTATAGCAGGTGGGGACTTCTCTGATAACTTAGATTCTCTGTGGACCAAGCTACAACTGTCCTGACCAGTGGACCCCAGGACAGTGGATGGAAATCTAAGGAACAAGGGAACACACCTTCTACCAGGGAGAAGGCAATCTATTTCCTTTTAAAAATATTTGAAGGGCAGTTGGGTGGATAGTGAATAGAGCACCAGCCCTGGAGTTAGGAGGGCCTGAGTTCAAATCTGGACCTCAGAGAGACACTTACTAGCTGTGTGACCTCAGGGTCACACAAATCACTTAACCCCAAGTGCCTTGCAAAAAATAATAATAATAATAATTGTACTTCTGGTCAGCTTGTCTTTCTCCCCCCTAAGGACACAGTCAAATTTTGATATTGATGATGTTTGTCTTAGGCACTCATTTTCCCTTGTGATTGTTGTTGCTTATGATTGTGATGTTATGTGGTTCTCTCACTGTAAGGAACAGACAGCTGCTAGAATTAGAAAGAAAATAAGAATAATTAAGTCATTTAACACCATAGTAAAAAGTAGCTTCCTAGCATCATAGGTTTTACAACTGGAAGGGACCTTATGATCCTGCATGCAGCCTAAACTACCCCTACCCCCTACACACACACACACACACACACACACACACACACACACCTTTGAGAGATGAGAGGTTTTGTGATTTGCCTAAAGTCACTGAGATGCTATTCAAACCCAGATCCCCACCTACAAATCCTGTGCTCTTTTCCCTCTGTTTTAAGTAGTCTTTCCCAGAAATATTTGCATTTTTTTGGAGGGGGAAAGGCAAGGCAATTGGGGTTAAGTGACTTGCCCAAGGTCACATAGCTACTAAGTGTGTCAAATCTCTGAGGACAAATTTGAACTCAGGTGCTCCTGACTCCAGGGCTGGTGCTCTATTCACTGAGTCACTTAGCAGTCCCATATTTGCATTTTTAAAAGGGGATATGAAGACAAAAGAAAAGCTTGTTAATGGAAGGGTGGGACATATTGGTTACCTTGAGTGAGATAGCTGGAGGCTCCTCCCTATTTCTTTTCAATCAGGTCCCTGGATGATTCCCTTGTGCATAAAACTGAGCTCAGGGGTCAGCTCTGCTTCTTACCATCCTTGAGACCTTAGTCAAGACATTTAACCTCTCTGGGCCTCAATTTCCTCATCTGTCAAATGATGGAACAAAATAACCTCCCATGTCCCTGACAGATTTAAATCTATGAGCTTGTGACAGCCCCTGGTGAAAGTCGACAATGCAGTATTTATACCCCCATCTCCATGCTGAAGCCAGGCTCCTGCACTCTGTTAAGGCCTAGAAGAGGCCTCTCCTTCCTCCTCTCAATGTGGCCTGTTTTCTCCAGCACTAGCCAGTTTTCTTTTCAGTACTGTTTCCCCTCAGGCCTTGAGTGGCCTGGCTGAGGAGTCAGTCTGTGATTTCCCCGGGCTGACTATTGAAGGCAAGCTTTAAACTCCCCAGCAGGTACGTTATCTGCCTTTGTGTTTGCACAGTATTTAGAACAGAGCCAGCACTCATATGAATATTAAAACATACTGCTAATCATGTAGTTTTTTTAAGCAGGAGTGAAAAATGAGCTGGAATTGCAGCTTGGAGCCACTGGGCACTTTCTGATTGAAAGAGAGAGAAAGGGAGGGAGGCAGGGAAGGAGAGAGA
The DNA here is from genome assembly GCA_011680675.1 of Gymnobelideus leadbeateri. Lineage (NCBI taxonomy): Eukaryota > Metazoa > Chordata > Mammalia > Diprotodontia > Petauridae > Gymnobelideus > Gymnobelideus leadbeateri. The sequence goes on from WOXC01006736.1 coordinate 326,116, forward strand.
GGGAGAGAGAGAGAGAGAGAGAGAGAGAGAGAGAGAGAGAGAGAGAGAGAGAGGGAGAGAGAGGGAGGAAAGGAGAGAGGGAGGGAGACAGGCGGGGCGGGGTTCACATGCATACAGGTGACATTTCTCTGCTTGGCAAACAGTGTCTGATAATGAAGATTTCCTAGCCTCTTGCCTGAGTCTCACAATTCCAAGGCTCCCGGGAATTGGTCTTTCAGTGAAACAGGAGGGTTCTGCAGGTATTGGACAGGCTCGATTTGCCAAGCTCTGATCTTCCTGCGGACCTGAAATCTCTTTCAGGCTCATTGATTAGATTGGGGTGGGGTGGGGGCAGGAGCAGGTGGACATGTCTGTTTGCTCCCCTGAGAAATAGGGTCAGATCATATGAGATCATTCCCTGCCATTAGATCTCCTTGAGGAAGGTATAGGATCATGGTCATCTGGGTACCTGGAAGAATTCACAGACCATTTATACCTACAGTCCTTTTCCTCCTGCTAGGCCCAGGCAGGCATCCCAGATTTCATCTTAACTTTGCTTACCTCACTGAAGAATCTCGATGTTTTTTTGCCAGTTAATCTATGTTTGTAGGGCAGCATTTAAGTATAATTAATACCTTTTCTTTTTATAGTGTTTTGTAACACATATATGCTTTATTTTTTGAAGGGAGGAAAGCAAGACAATTGGAGTTAAGTGACTTACCCAAGGTCACACACAGCTAATTAAGTGTCAAGTGTCTGAGACTGAATTTGAACTCAGGTTCTCCTGACTTCAGGGCTGGTTCTCTATTCACTGAGCCACTTAGCTGCCCCTCACATAGATGCTTAAGAGAAAGCATAGCATGATGGATAGAGAGCTGGACCTGAAATCAGGATGGTCTGGGCCCAAACCTTACCTTTACTACTTACTAGCTATGTGATACTTAGTGAGTTAGTTAACCTCTATAAACCTGAGCCTCAGTTTCCTCACCTGCAAAATGAAGATAAAAGCACCAACCCTATGTCACAGGGTTGTTGGGAGTCCCCCACAAAGTGCTTTGTAAGGTGCTGTACATTCAGGAGTTACTGTGACTATTCATATGTTTATATCCGTGATCTCATCTCCATTCAGGTGTCACAGGCCCACTGTATTATGGAACATTTGGTTTTGTGATCTCCTCCCAAAATAGTCCTAGGAGGATCCTAATTCTTGGAGAGGATTTCCAAGTTCTAGAACCTGATCAAGGAAAAATACCTTGGTGATGCCCAGGCTGAGCTTCTCTCCCTCCTCATCTCCAACTCTGGGCTTTCCCAGCTTCCTTCAAGTCCCAGCTAAAATTTCATCTTGCAACTTGTCCCTATTCTTCTTAATTCTAATGCCTCCCCTCTATTGATTATCTCTAATCTATTTCATATATATATATATATATTTTGTACATGACTGTTTGCGTGTTGTCTCCACTATTGGACTGTGAACTCCTTGACTGTTTTTTGTTTGTTTTGTTTCTTTCTTTGTGTTTTTTGCCTTTTTTGTATCCCCAGTGCTTAGCACAGTGCCTAGTACATAGTAGATGATTCATAAATGCTTACTGATTGACTAACCTTCCTCTCCATTTTTGTTCCTCAAAATATTGCTAATCTTCTAGTGAAGAAGATAGGTTGTAAAGTGGAGTTAAGTCAGAATGCCCGGATTCTAGTCCCCCTATTTATCATGTGGCCAACCCTTGGGCTGGATATGGAGGCATGGAATGTAGGAGCTGGGAGGTACCTTAGAGGTCATCTAGTCCAGCAACAGGCTTATTTGCAGACGAGAAAACTGAGGCTCAGAAAAATCAAGTGACTTGTCTAACCTCTCGTAGCTCTTTTAATTCACATCAAGAGCTCTCTGTGGTACACAACCTGGGCTCTTTCCCTCACCTGCCCTCAGTTTCTAGATTGGTTCTGGGTTTCTTTTTTTGTCTTTTTTTTTGGGAGGGGAGACGGCAGGGCAATTGGAGTTAAGTGACTTGCCCAAGGTCACACAATTAGTAAGTGTTAAGTGTCTGAGGCTGGATTTGAACTCAGATACTCCTGATTCCAGGGCTATTCCTCTATTCACTGCACCACCTAGACACCACTAGTTTTGGGTTTCTTAACCTGAGGGTTCATTAACTAGTTTTTTTTTCCTTCCAATTATGATAACTATTTTAATGTTAGTTTTCTTTGTAATTCTATGTATTTTATGAATTTGAAAACATTCTTCTGAGAAATGATCCACTGGTTTCATGACAGACAAAAATGGGTAAGAGCCTCAGTCCACGTTATGTTAGAGGCAGCTTGGTGGCACAATGGATAGAGTACTGGGCCTGGAGTCAGGAGAACTTGAATTCAAATCTGGCCTCAAACACTATGAGCTATGGCTCATGCAAAGTCACTTAATCTGTCTGCCTCAGTTTCCTCAAATGCTAAATAGCGATAATAATAGCACTACCTGTCAGAGTGTTGTAAGGATAATAGTTGAAATTGCCCAGCAGTGTTTGGGCATGCATAATAAGTGATTAATAAGTACTTGTTCCCTTGCTTGCTATGTTTCTATGATTCCTGTCTTTGGCCCCAAACACACCCAGACAATTTTTCAGGGGAAAAAGGATCAGTCATCAATGATTTACCAAGACCACAAAAGGGGAGGAAATTGCTCAGATGGTATCTATCTAGACTTGGAGCTGGGCCCCAGAGTATCCAGCTTTGTTCATCTATTTGGGATGGATGAAATCATTCAAGCTACATTGCCTTAGGAGACATTGAATTTTGCAGACATTGAATTTTCCTTTTTCTGGTCTACCATGAATAATAATATCGATGGCAGACAAAATAGAGAATTTAGGAGCTACCTGGTCTGGCTTAGAGAGTTCGAGGCTGAGTGCTGAGGAGACCCAGCTTCCCAAGGATAGTACAGAGAATGCTAAATGGAAGGTGGGGAGAGCTGGGCTCAAGTCCCACCCTTACCTCCCTCTGCCCAATGGCACTAAGTAGCTCCGTGACATTACATTTGTCTCTTTATATTATCCAAGTTTCAGTTTCCTTATCTGCAAAATCGGGGAGTTGGGACCTTCAAGCTTTAATAATCTCCTATGGTTTTGTGGATTCTGATACCTGGTCTGCTGCCAGCCAGTATGACAAGCATTGGGGCAGAAAGTTAAGTCAGAGAAATAAACAGTAAAGGTAAATTTGTCTTACCTTGGTGAAGTGCTCAGGGAAGGTCTCCACTGAGACTCAGGCTGGTCACCATGTGGTCCTGAAAAGTTATACACATTTTCCTTTGTTTTGTGATTGGGTAATAATAACAGTGAGTATCAAAGATTATGCAAGTAAATAACTACAATAGCTTAGAAATAAATTTATATGACTTTATAGTTTTTGAAATACTCTACTTGCATTATCGTATTCAGTCTTTTCAAGTAGCTAGAGTTAGCATTACTCTTCCCACTTAATGGAAAGGAAAGAGGCAGGAAGGAAACAAACACTGATTAAGCCCCTACTATGTCCTAGGCATCACACTAAGTGCTTTATAAATACAAATATCCCATTTGATCTTCACAACAACCCTAGGATGTAGATACCATTATGATTTCCATCTCACAGTTGAGGAAACTGAGGCAGAGTTTAAGTGTCTGGCCCAGGGTCATATAGCTAGTAAGTATCCGAGGCCAGATTTGAACTTCCTGACTCAAGGCCCAGTGCTCTAACCACTATGGCACCTCCATGCTTCTAGGTGGTTAAGTCCCTAAAATCCCACAGTTACTGAGTAAAAGAGTCAGAACTCAAGGCCAGGTCTCCTGACTCCAAGTTCAGTGCTTTTTACTGGAAAAGTCACCATCTGGCTACATTGTACACACCCAACTGGACTGTAAAATCATTGAAGGCCAGGGAAAGCACACCTTTGTTTTTTTGCTTTTTGGAGTGGGGAGGGCAAAGCAACTGTGGTTAAATGACTCGCCCAAGGTCACAGGCTAGTAAGTGTTAAGTGTCTGAAGCCAGATTTAAACTCAGGTCCTCCTGACTCCAGGGCCGGTGGTCTATTCACTGTGCCACCTAGCGGCCCCCCACACCTTTGATTTTTAATACACCATTCATTTGTATGGCACCTTATACTTATTAAAGAATTTTTGTATCCCATTATTTCATTTTCTTAACAATCCTGCAAGATAGGACTATAAGATCATAGATATTGGGCTAGAAGGAAACTTAGAAATTATCTAGTCAAGCCATCTCATTTTGTAGATGAGGAACTCAGGTCCAGAGAAATGTGACTTGCTCAAGGTCACATAGGAAATAAGGTAGGACACATACTGTCATGATAGGTCCATTTTACAGATAAAGAACCTGAGTTCTAGAGATATTCATTGACTTGTCTGGGGTAAGCGGAAGGGGAGCAAACTAGTTATTGACTTCATAAAGTCTAGAACTAACTATAAAAATCTAGAGGAAAATGTTAAAATTTGGGGAAAACTGTTCTTATACCTTATGTCTTTCCAAAGACTTTTGGTCTCTGTGCCTGCTCAATGGAGACGGTTTAGTTGTTTTAGGAGATGAACAAAAGACTTTTAAAGAATTTTATTTATTATTTTTAGTTTTCAATACTCGCTTTTGTAAGATTTTAAGTTCTAAATTTCCCCCTTCTTCCCCTCCTCCCTGAACAAAAGATTTAAATAAAGTTCTGCTATATTACTACCCGTTGCTTTCTTTTACTTTCTAGAGAACTACCAATTTGGTACTGTGTGTATGTATGTATGTATATATACACATATGTATGTATCTATGTGTATATATACATATATATGTATATATACACATAACTCTAGTATGAGATTATTTTGATTCTTGTATCTGGAAGATAAATGTTATAGTATGATTCTCAAATATAAGAAGAAGACATATTCTGTCTCCAGGGCATTGCCATTTTCACAAGAGAAAAAAAAGGTTTCAATGCATTCTTTGCTTTGGGATTCTCTTATTTTTATTTGACATAGGAGTTGATACATAATTCCTCTATTCCTGGCTAGATCTTAAAGGACTGAGAGTGGAGTGGACATGGGAAGTAACATCCATTTATTCCCAGAAGGATGAAAAACAAAGACTTCTTTGCTCTGCTTCTTTAAAAAGCTAAGGACAGAATGGAATAAGTACAAGACTAAAGGTATTATGAGTTGAAAGGAAATTGAAACTTGATTCTTCTTGGCCCTGGAGTCTTGAGATCCATAAAGTAGATAATAAAAGTATATTTCTTTGTCGAAAGACCAAACACGATCATTTCATTAGCAAACTAAGCTCTACATGATACATTTTTATGTTCTTAGGCAGTGCCTTAAACAAACTTATCTTATTTATTTTTTATTTATTTTTCCCAATTTTCATTGTCCATTAGTAATATAATTATTTATTTTAATTAGTAAAAATTAGGAAAATTGCTTTATTCCATGGTTTTACTCTTTCTAGACCTTTTATACCTCTAACTATTTATAAACCAATTTTCTTGACATATCATATTTACAAATGATCTCTTTATTACCCAATCTCATGTATGGTCTTTTCTCAATCGTCATCCTTCTTGACCTCTCCACAGCCTTTGACATGTTCCTCACCCTCTTCTCCTTGATGATGTTCTGTTCTCTCTAGGCTCCTCAACACTGCTCTCTCCTGCTTCTCCTCCTAATTATCTAACTGATCCTTCTTAGTCTCATTTACTGGGCCTTCTTCCAGCTCATACACCAGAGTGGTGGATGTTCCCCAAGTGTCTGCCCTGGGCCCTCTTCTTATCTCCCATCATACCATTTTGCTTTCTCACTATTCCATCAGCCCCCATGGATTCACTTATTGTCTCTCCATAAATGACGCTCAGATATGCTCTCCAGCCCTGTCCTCTTTCCTGACCTTCAGTCTCACATTTCCAACTGCCTATTGGACTTCTCAAGCTTGGATGTCTTTAAGATAGCTTAAAATAACACGTCGAAGACTGAACTCAATATCTTTTCCTAATCTTTTATTTATAGAGAGCATTACCATCCTCCCATCTTCTCAGGCCCACAATCTAGATCTCATCCTTGACCCCTCACTCTTTCTCATTTCTCATAACCATGCTGTCGACAAGGCCTGTTGATTTTACCTTTGTAACATCTCTTGAATACGCCCCCTTCTCTCCTCTCCTCTCTGCCCTCTCTCCCTCCCCCATCACCACCGCCACCACTCTAGTGAAGACCATCATCACCTCATGCCTGGACTATTCTAACAGTCTGCTGGTGGGTTAGCCTACCTCCAGTCTTTCTCAATTCCAGTCCATTCTCTACTCAGCAGCCAAACTGATCTTAGTGAAATCCAGTGACATTGGTGTCCTTGCTGGTGCTCAAACAAGAGAATCCATCTCCCTACTGGGTGCATTTTCGTTGGTTTTCTCCCATGCCTGGAATTCTCTTCCTTGTCTTCTTTGCCTCCCTGGCTTTCTTCACATCTTGGCTGAAATCCTACCTTCTACCAGAAGCCTTTTCTGACCCCCCTTAATTCTAAAACCTTTTCTTGGTAATTATCTTCAATTTATCCTGTATGCATCTTGTTTGTACATAGTAGCTTGCATGTTATTTCTGCTATTAGTCTGTGAGCTCCTTGAAAGTAGAGACTGTATTTTACTTCTTTTTTAATCTCCCAGTCCTTATCACAGTGCTTGGTTATTGACTTGAGGTCATTGTCTTGACCTCTCCTGTCCACTATACAACATATTGACCATTATCCCCCTAAAGATCTCATAGAAGCCTCACCATGCAGGCAACTGTGCATGCATAATTGACAATGGATCAGTGGTAGAAGGGTACATTTTTATTGTGAACAAGTATTCCCTCCCCCCACCAGGAACTGGCATTTTTCATTGTCAGAAAAACCTTGTAGGGTTAATGAAACTCAAGTGTAGAAGAAGATATTACCTTAGTATTTAAAGGATGTTTCATTCAGGTTAGTAATCTCTCTACAGACACGTTTACCACCTTTCTTTTTCTTAGTGGATCCTATTCAAGAGTTGTTGTGTCCAAACCCTCCCCAAAACCAACCCTCCTCCCCTTCAGCCAACCCAGTGATAAATCTCCACAAACCTAGCTGGGCTGGTCCTCAGAAGACAGGCCTACTGTTCATTACCAGGCCAGAGCTCAAAGCCTTTTCGGTTTAAGACCTTCCAGAGTTTGTATGCTACTTCCAAGAATCAAGGATAACCTTCAAACCCTGATGAGACACAGAGGTAAGTAGGATTTTAGTGGAGGATTGGAAGAAATTAAACAACAGATTTATTTGTGCCCTCATGTCCCGCTTATTTTTCTTTCCACTCAACCTCAGGAAATAATATAAAAATCAATAAAGAAGTATTTATTAAGCATTTGCTATGCAACCAGCATGATGCTAGGTGCTATGAATGAATATGCCTGGATTATATCAATAACCTCCTGACTGACCTCGTTGTCTCTAGTTTCTTTCCTCTGACAATCTGTCCTGCACATAGAAAATACTACTTAAGTAGTTGGGGTCTCAGAGGATGGGGCCAGCCTATGTTTGGCTCTTTTCCCCTACCTCGTTTTTTATTTTCGGGTGATTCCACCAAAGCAATTTTCTCTGTAAGAAGATGGAGGAGTTGGGGGCGGCTAGGTGGCGCAGTGAATAGAGCGTTGGCCCTGGAGTCAGAAGGGCCTGAGTTCAGATCTGGCCTCAGACACTTAATGCACACACAAACAAAAACCTAGCCGTGTGACCTTGGGCAAGTGACTTAACCCCAATTGCCCTCCAAAAAAAAAAAAGCAAAAAGCAAAGAAGATGGAGGAGTAATGGAAGTCTCTGGGGAAGTATAGACCACAAGGAGAGACTTAAGGGGCATTGAAACTCCAGTGGCATTGACTGAGAATGAGAATGAGTATTGTCTGAGGCAAGCCAAGACATGAGCTCAAACAAGGTTAGTCCTTGGCACTGGACTTTGGGTGAATATCCTATTCCTCACCCCAGCTGCAGGGAGACCCAGACTACATCTTGCCATATTGAATAACAAGATTCATGAGATTCAAGTCTTATGATAATCATGAGAATTTTGGAGGAGTTTGTTTCCCAAGCTGCCCTGGGGAAGGCGGGAGAAAAGGAGGACACTGTACTCATCATCTATGAAATGAAGAGGGTTGTTTTAAAGTTTCGAAGGTTCCTTCTACTAAGTGGTTATGCTAGAACCACTCCCAAAAGCTGATTGTTAAATTTTCAATCTGATCGTTTAACCCCTGGAAATCAGCAAATGTTAAAAGTCAGGTCTTGATTTATTGTTCTGTTGATTGTCTAGACTTGAGAAAGTGGAGAAAATATTGATAATGCAGATAAAATTTTAAAACATGTCATGTCCTTGTTTTTTTTCTGGAGAGCTGGTTGTTAAACATTTACCAGCACACCCCTCCTTCTAGCTCTAGTATTCTATGTTCAATGACCCCATTATGTACAATCCAATGTGGCAAGTTTTTCCATCCAGAATAAGTGCTAACACTGTTTTCATTGCCAGTCTATTTATTTCTGTCTGGATATTTCATCACTTCAAAACTGTTCCTTACCTATTCATCTCACCTGTTCATCTTACCAGGTCTGTTATCATAATGAGCAACAGTATTCTTAGACCTAGATCAAATTCATCAATTCTCAGTTTTTAACTAATTGGAGGCAAGTGAGCCAAAATAGGTAAATGAACATTAAAAGTCTCCACAAATTGAACCTGTTATCTGTAATAGTCCAGAAGTGATGGGACCCATAGACTATAAGTATATTATGTTACTCTATTACTCATAAACTTTCAATGGCTCCCCATTACCTTCCAGACAAGAGGGTGTTTCACTGATATTCAATCTCTAATCCTCATCCTGAGTCACTGGAAACCAATTAGGAGGGTTCTCAGTGTCCTCTAAGTAAGGTCCTGGTGCATGTGTATAATTTCCATACTAAATAGTCCCTCACCCACCTCCAAACAAGGAGTGGTGTTCCATAATCTCATCCTGACTGGAGAACTTATCTAGCTGAGTCCCAGACCAATCTTTTCTTTTACATAATCCTATCCTTTCCTTGGAGTTCTTTACATGTTTTTGGTATGTGCTTTGACTCTCCAACTAGATTGAAAATTTCTTGAGGGCAGGAACTGTGCCTTCTACTTCCTTTACATCTCAAACAGTAATTACTGCAGTGTCGAACACATAGTAGGAGTTCAATGAGTACTTGTTGAATAGAGGCAATGTGGTACAGTGGGGGGAAAATTGACTCTAAAGTTCAAAAGACCTGGGTGTGAAACACAGCTCTTTCAAACACTAGTTATGTGATCTTGGGTCAGTCTCTTGACTTCTTTAAAACTATATTTCCAGGGGCTGCTAGGCAGTGCAGTGAATAGAGCACTGGCCCTGGAGTCAGGAGGACCTGAGTTCAAATCTGGCCTCAGACACTTAACACTTACTAGCTGTGTGACCTTGGGCAAGTCACTTAACCCCAATTGCCCTGGCCTCCCTCCTCCAAAAAGCAAAAAAGAAAAACAACAAAAAAAAAACCTAATTTCTCAATCTATAAAATTAGGAAGCCAAACCAAATACATCAAGCAACAAGTATTTATCAGGCACCCACTATGTGCCAGTCTATGTGCTAGGCACTGAGGATACAAATTTAAAAGTTAAACAGTTCCTGCCCTCAAAGAGCTTATGTTCTGCTGAGGGAGGGAAGAGGTACAACAGTTTATTAATATGTAAATACAAGTTATATACAAAACAAGTACAAAATGACTTGTTTCAGTAGGGGAAGAGGCGTTAACAGCTGGGAGACTCAAGAGATACCCCTTGAAGGAAGTAGCATTTGAAGAGTTGCCAGAGCTGGAGGTAAAGAGAGTTCCAAATATGGCAGATCTTGGGAGTGAAGAGAAGGGAACAGTTGGGGGAGGGTGTTGGGGAGATAGAATTGCCAAGACTTGGCACCTGATTGGAATGCAAGAGATGGGCAAAACTGAAGAGTTAGGGTTGACTGTGAGTCTGGGGATCTGGATAACTATAAGAATGGTGGAGATGGAGAAATTCAGAAAAGGAGTGGGTTTAGAGGGAGGGATGATGAGATTTAGTTTGGATGGGTTGATTTTGAAATGCTTTTGGGACATGCAGCCTAGGTAGAGATAGCCAGCAGGTATTTGGAAATGTAGGACAAGAACTCAGAAGATGAGGGAGCCATCTACACAGAGGTGATAGTTGAATCTGAGATTCCCTAGAGAGGGCACAAGACACAGTTGTGGGGTATACACAGATGGATGTAGATAACAGTCTCTAATAGATGCTGGTCTTGCAAAGAAGACTGAGTAAGCTCTCTCAGACAGGTAGGAAGAAAACAACCACAGCACCATGAAAACCCAGAGAGGAGGGTGTAGTCTACTGTGTCAAAGGCTGCAGAGAGGTCAAGTATGAGGCCCGAGAAAAGTCCATTTGATTTAGCAATGAGATACATCAGAAAGAACATCTTAAGTCCCACGGTGGAGATTCGGCTATTTTGCAAAGGGTTGAGAAGTGAATAGGAGTGAAGAAAATAGAGGTAATAGGACAATCGTTTGAGAGCAGCAGTCAATAGTTGGGTTAAATGGAGGTTTCTTTAGGATGGGGGGAGATTTGGGCACATTTCTAGGCATCGGGGAAGGAGAGAGTACCTAAGAAGAGATTACAAATTAGGCAAAGAAAAACGATGGAAGGGACTAGCTGCTAGGAGAGGGGCCAGCAGGGAATGGGATCAGGGACACAAATAAAAGGGTTGGCATTGGCAAGGAGAAGGGCTAGCTCATCCTCTGACTGTAACAAAGGAGAGAATGGGGAATGATGCTGAAGTGATTTGAAGTATTGGGGAGTCAAGGGAACCTCATTCATCATATGACTGCATTTTTCCCCAGTGGATCATGTGGCCAAACCCTCTGCTTAAAGGGGTGGGGTGGGGGGAGCAGTGTTTTTAGGAGAGAAGAGATTTGAAACAAACAAATAAATGGTATTCCTTCTTACTCTAGATCTTACGAATGAATAACTATTATTATAAAGCATTGTCCTTGTTCCCTCCCCACCCCCACCCCCAGGACCTTCTGCTCCAGTGAGTAATCACACACGCAGGGCATGATGCTTTTCTGGGTATGTTATATGATGGACTTGACTTTCAGGATTCATTGGAGGTAGAATGCCAGCATACAAGGACAGAAGGAACCCTGTTGGGCAGAATGAGTCATCGGGCCAGAGTCCTGGGTGTTTTGTTTATGACTCTCTTAGCATTTGGATTTAGGAAATCTGCAGTTGGAAAGACATGTGCTGGGTACTATGCCTGTATTCAATTTGAGTTTGAATAGGCATGGCCTTAAGTGCTAAATTTCTCTTATAAATAAAGCATAATTTGTCCCTTTGGATTTCTTCTCTCTCCCTACTGATTCCCCACACTTTGTCTTGCTTTTTGCTAAAATCTCACTTTTTTTTTTTGTCTTTTTGGAAGTGGGAAGGTGGGGCAATTGGAGTTAAGTGACTTGCCCAAGGTCACACAGCTCCTAAGTGTTAAGTGTCTGAGGCCAGATTTGAACTCAGGTCCTCCTGACTCTGGGGCTGGTGCTCTATTCACTGTGCCACCTAGCTGCCCCCAAAATCCTACTTTCTACTGAAAGCATATCCCAATCTCTCTTCATTATACATGCCTTCACTCTGCTAATTATTTCTGATTTTTCCTGTACATTAGCTTGTTTGTATGGAGCTGTTTGCATATTGTCTCCCCAGTTAGATTGTGAGCTCTTTGAGGGCAGGGATTGTCTTTTGCCTTTCTTTATATCCCCAGGGCTTAGCACAGAGTCTGGCACATAGTAGGCCTTTAACAAATGCTTATTGACTGACTCAGTTTATGAAAGCCCCACCTTAGCTCTTATATCCCATGGACAAAATAAGGAAACTAGTGAGGTTTGTCTTTTGTGCCCCTTAACTTTCTAAGCTGCTTATGTCCAATTTTAAAAGCTCACCCACTGGTACCCAGAGCTCTCACACTGCAGTTGAATAAACACTGGAACTGGAGAATCTATATTTGAATACCAGGATGCACAATATAAAAAAAATTTTAGCAAAATTTTTAGTAGGATTTTAGCAAAAAGCAAGACAAAGTGTGGGGAATCAGATGATCTATCACTTACTGCCTGTGTGACCTTGGACAAGATAGGTCACTGCTCTTGGTCTTAAGTGAAGAGGATTACTTCAAAGTCTCACAACTGCCTTTTACCTCTAACATTCTATGATCAATGACGCTACTTTGTGCAATTCACTGTGCTAATTACTTGGGAAGATTCAAGGACAAATAAGACAGCTTCTGTCCTCCCAGAAATACTGGCATTTTAAGAGTTAATAAGATTTAACCTGAAGAAATGAGTCATTAGCAGTGAAATTTCAGGTTTCAACAGCCAGCTGGGAGAGACTTTTTTTTTTTGACAGAATGACCTTAACAGGATCCCTTAGATTATATTAACTGTATTGCCACCTACTCTCCCTACTTGTGTAGCCAGCCTAATTCTCCTTGCATTCCAGAGATCATGGCAAGGAGTATTCATTCAACCCAAGGTAGGAATCCTTCTTACCTGGTTTTGAAATCTACCAGCAAAATGATGCCAACTAGCTTATTCGGATCCCAAGAGAAATCCATGGTCATGAGATTTGAGGGAGAGTGGGAAGAGAAGGGGCAGGAGAGCATCTATTCCCATATGGACCCATGGAGACTTGTGCATCCTGATCCCATTAGCACTAATCGGATTTGCATGAAGGAATCTCTGCAGGGTGAGAGTGGAATATGCAGGTGGGGATGCCCTTTGAGACAAATATTTATTCACTCAATATATTTCGTTTTTATTCCACCCAGAACAAAATAGTCAAGAAGAGCAAAGGGGGCAGAGGAGAAAAGGAAAAGAAAACAAAAGCATAGGTATGAAGACACAGATTGAAAAAAAGTCTGGAATAGAGCCCAAAGTATTTGCTAAAGTGTCTATGACTTGTTTTGAGATGCTGAGGACCTGAATATTAGTAGCTACATATGTCTTCAGCAACTCAGCAAAGCAGGACAGATTTTTTTGCCGACTGTTTTCTTTTTAAAAGAACTTTATTGCATTTAAAAAAAATTGATGCCATCCCTCTGAAAGGCAGCCAGTTTAATATATACCCAGGGCTTACCCTCAAGTTCACTGCCAGATCCACCATAAGTACTTTATGACAGATTTGCCACTCGTTTGAGAAGCAGCCCCAATCCCAATTGTTAGAGCTGATATATTTATCAAAGCTGCACTCCTTCAGGGTCTTATGGGTAACCTCTCTCAGTTCTTAGCTGAAGCAAGTGGGAAAGGAGCCCTAAGGAGCCCTGGAGAAGGGATGAAGGCATGGTTTTGGAAGGATAAGCTGCTAAGGTGACATTTAACAGCATTGCAGGAATATGGAGTAAAGGATGTGTTTTAAAAATAAACCTTCCTCAGGGATAAGAAATCTCTCTAGTTACATTTAAAAGACACACCTCCCTCTTCTTCAACTCCCCTCCTCCACTTCTTCATCCCCTGTGAATCTCATCCCTGGGCCTTAGCCCAAAGGAAGAGCTTTGGTGCAGTCCACTTAAGAACTGAGGCCTATAAAGATGGGCTTCAACCCCTGAGCCAACTACTTCTTACCAGGATGATGAATTTCCAGTTAACCATAAAGGACTCTTAAAATACTTATGAACATCTAAGGGAAGTTGGGACTAGGAGCAACTTCCTTGTCTCCCTGAAGCAAGTGCCCATTCTGTTGCCCATAGGTCTTCCTAAGGTCAGAGAGATGAAATTCAAATTCTGGGTCATCAGACAAGTGTTAAAAAGGACATACTTTACCATCGGTTAAATGTAAAATCAATTTTTAGTGTACAAAAGTCGATAAGTACTCATCCTTCTTGAACTTGATTCCAATTTTAATGGTGTTGACCCCACCCTACTCCTACCCCATCCATCCTTCTTGAAATGTTTTTTTCTTGACTTCTAGGAATGCCGAAGAAATCAAGTTTTCTTTCTAATCTTCTGATGCTTCTCTTTTGTCCCTTCAACTCTTTCTTGTCTTAGTCTTGCCTTCCCCATATTCAATCATTTGTTGGCCAATAATAGGTCCCAAGCCAAGTCTCACTTTCTCAGTGTTTGGGTTTTGATGGTTCAGAGTGTGTAAATAGTAATTGGTTCTGTTTTAGCCAGAAACTCTTCCCCTCCCAGACTGATTCTTTTATGAAGGAAAACTAGGCCATATTTTGCCTCACTCAATTCTTAACTAGCCTTTAATTTACTGAATGAGAGTTGCCTCAGACAAACTGAGATCTTGGAAAGACCTTAGGCCAAGGTCTCTCACTGCAGCCGGAGCCATTGCCAGTCATCTGGACTCACGTCTCATCACTAGATTCCATTGACTCTTGGAGGAGAGAGTGAGGCTGATGACTTTGTGCAGCCTTGCCTCACTTTAATCCAATTCAGTTGCAAGTCAAGACATCACTTTCCTGTTGTCATTGATTCTCATTAAGAACTAAGGAAGGGGGCAGCAAGGTGGCACAGTGAATAGAGCACTGGCCCTGGAGTCAGGAGGACATGAGTTTAAATATGACCTCAGACACTTAAACACTTACTAGCTGTGTGACCTTGGGCAAGTCACTTAACCTCAATTGCCCTGCCCCCCCCCACACACGAGCTCGAACACACACAAAAGAACAAAGGATGAACAACGATAGCAATCCAACCAGTTGACCAGTCTTAATTACACATCTCTTGATTCTACCCCAGTTGTTAGCTCTTCTTCTCACTTCCACAATTTTGTACTTAAACAGTATGTAATTTGTATTTGCTTATTTCTGAGTTGTGCAAGTTTCTGGAGGAAAAGAAATGTTTTAGCTTTTGTCTTTGTAACCCCTGTGTCTGATTCAAAATAGGCACTTAATAAACACTTGGTGAATTGAGCCAGAGGGGTCAGGAAAGACCTTTAGCAGTGGGGGATGGGAAGAGGACTTGATCTAAGCTTTGGAACAATGAAGACTGATTCCCAAGAGGCATTGATTTCGGGCTGAGTTGGGGAGAGACATGGAGAACAGACTTTGCTGGAGGTGGAACGTCATGTCTACAGGAGAGAGTTGACTATTTGGGCTAAAATAGAGAGTGGATGAGACAGAACAATAGTCTCAAACTAGTCTGGAAAGACAGGTCAGGGTCACATCAGCCAGTTTTCAATATCAAATAGATGCAATTTAATATTTTTTTTTTTTATCCTAAAGGCAATAGGGACCCACGGCAGCTCTGTTCAGATCTGTACAGTAGCAACATCAGTTTGGCAGCTGTGTGGAGAATGGATTAGAGAGGGGAGACTGGAGGGCTGGGAGACGAATTAGTAGGTTGTTACAGGAGACCAGATAAAAGGCCATAAGGGCTAGAATTTCAGTGGAAGGCCTATGAGTGGAGAAGGGCCCAAGAGACTGAAGGTAGAATAAACAATTGTAAGTGCTTTTTCCACCCTGTCCCATATTGAGTCCTAATCTTATCCAGCACTGAAGGCCTAACTCTAATCCACAAAGCCTTCTCTAGCCAGTCCCCTGCTCCCACCCTCAAACTACTTCAGATTTACTCAGTACATATTTTGTATTTATCTATGTGAGCACATGTAGGTCCAACTCTCCTCCCCCAGTAGAATGTGAATCTCTTGAATGCTTGGTTTTTGTCCATCCCCAGCAGAGGATTCCAGAGGAATAGTGGTGGTGCAGTGGACAAAGCCCTGGGCCTGGAGTCAGGAAAACCTGAGTTCAAATGTGACCTTGACACTTATTAGCCGTGTGACCCTGGGTAAGTCACTTGACTGCTGTCTGCCTCAGATTCCTCACCTGTGAGTACCTACCTCTCCAGGTTGTTGTGAGGGTCAAATGAGGTAATAATTATAAAGTGCCGGCTAGGAGGCACAGTGAATAGAGCACTGGCCTTGGAGTCAGGAGGACCTGAGTTCAAATCCAGCCTTAGACATTTGACACTTAACTAGTTGTATGACCTCAGGCAGGTCACTTAACCCCAATTGCCCTGCCTTCCCCCTCCAAAAAAAGCAAAAAACCAAACCAAAACAACAATTATAAAGTGCTTAGCACAATTTGCTAGCTCCTCTTCTTCCTCAGTCCCTGGACCATTCCCTCTTCCAGTCTTCTGCTTTCATTCCTCTCCACTCACTAGTTCAGTCACTTTTGTGTGGATGACTTCCCAGACTCCAGCTCAGTTTTGACCAGCCCCCCCTAGTTCAGTCCTGTTGCTAGAGGTGAGCAGGAGAGATGTTCTGCTGTCACCTCGAATCCAACACATCGAACCTTGACGCCATCTCCAAATCAGCTGCCCTCAGCCAACTGCCAATGTCAGTCCCAGCCCAGGGGACTGACATCAAGCACCAGGCCTCACTTCTTTTCTTTCTGCCACCCATATCCAAGTCCCACCAATTCTTTCACTGTATCTTTAGTTTTTTTTTTATTCAACAAAAATCCATCCAGGAAATTCCCACATTGTCCATGTCCAAAAAAAAAAAATCTCAATCCGTACCCTGGATCCATCGCCTTTCTGCCAGGAGTGGGGTAGCATGCTTTATTATGAGTCCTCTGAAACTGTAGTTGTTCATTAGGCTGAACAGAGTTGCTAAATCTTTCAAAGTTGATTATCTTTATAAAATTGTTGTGGGTATTCAGTTGTGTATGATTCTTTGAGACCCCTTTTGAGGGTTTCTTCACAAAGACACTGGAGTGGTTTGCTGTTTCTTTCTCCAACTCACTTTACAGATGAGGAAACTGAGGCAAATAAGGTCAAGTGACTTGCCTAGGATCACACAGCTAGTAAGTTTCTGAGGCTGGATTTGAACTTAGGCTTTCTCATATCGAGGCCTAGCCCTCTATCCATTGCTCCACCAATCTGTTATCATTATATAAATTGTTCTATTCCACTTTACTCTGTATGAATACATACAAATAATCCTAGGTTTCTTGGAAACTATCATGTTCATTTCTTCTAACATAATAATATTCTATCATAGTTATATAGCATAGCTTGTT
Organism: Gymnobelideus leadbeateri; assembly: GCA_011680675.1. Lineage (NCBI taxonomy): Eukaryota > Metazoa > Chordata > Mammalia > Diprotodontia > Petauridae > Gymnobelideus > Gymnobelideus leadbeateri. Next base: position 343,204 of record WOXC01006736.1, read on the forward strand.
CAGTCATTCCCCAATTGATAGAGAACCCCTTAGTTTTCAGTTCTTTGCCATCACAAAAAGAGCTGCTATAAATATTTTTGTACATATGGGTCCTTTTCCTCTTTCTTACATCTCTTTGAGGCCTAATAGTATTATTGCTGGGTCAGATTTGCACACTTTAATAGCTTTTTGGCCATCTTTCCAAATTGCTTTCCAGAATGTCTGTATGACTTCACAGATCCACCCACCAGTGTATTAGTGTACCTGCTTTCCCTACTTCCCCTTCAGAATTATTAATTTTCCCTTTTTTTTGGCAGGGGGCAGTGGGGAGGAGGTCGGGGAAGGGGTTGGTATTGACTTTACCAAACTGAAACTTATAAGGTAAAACCTCTGGGTTGTTTTAATCGGTATTTTTCAAATTATTAGTTAGAGCATTCTTCCTTATGGCTATTGATAATTTGTATTTCTTCCTTTGAAAACTGCCTATTCATATCCTTTGACCAATTTATCAATTGGGAAACCTCTTTCTTCTTCATTCCCTCTGCTGCCCTTCTAGTCTAGGCCCTCCTGACATTAATCTGCATTATCAAGACAACCTCCTAACTAATCTTGTTATCCCTAGCCTCTCTCTGGGCTAGGCAATTTGGAATTTTGCTTGCTGCTGCCAGACTAACCTTCTTAAAACACTACTATCATCATGCCTCTCCTCTGAATAAAGGTTTATGGCAAAAATCCTATTGAGTATCAGGTCAAGTTCAAGTTTCCTACAGTGATGTTTAAGTCTTGACATCAACTGGCTTTGCTTATCCAGACTGAATTACCACAACTACAACATACAGAGACTGCATTGCAGTATGGCTGATTTTCTAACCCTCCTTCCACATGCTACTCACGACCATACCTACATAAAAGAACCATTAGCTTAATTTCTTCTTGGCTTACATCTTCCTCTGAAAGAGGTGAGATAAAGAGATATTTGGTATTCAAAATATGTGTGTGGTAAATTGCAATAGTCATACTAACAAGGATATGACAGCAGTCAGGTGGATAGAGCACTGGGCTTGGAATCAGGAAAATTCATCTTCCTAAGTTCAAATGCAGCCTTAGACACTTATTAGCTGTGTGGCCCTGGCCAAGTCACTTAACCCCATTTGCCTCAGTTTCCTCATCTGTAAAATGAACTGCTGAAGGAAATGGCAAACCACTCTAGTATCTTTGCCAAGAAAGCCCCCAAATGGGGTCACAAAGGTAGGCCATGACTGAAACGGCTGAACAACAACAACAAACAGAAAAGACAATGTAAATAGATTATTGTATTATACCTGAAAGGGACTCTAGAGGGCATCCAGGCCAAGTATCCCATTATATATGTGAAAATACTGGGGCCCAGGGAGAGGAAATAACTTATTCAAGGTCATTTAGATGGTAATTTTGCTTTTTTTATCTTTTGCTTCATTTCTTCTAGTCCTTGTGGCTTAACTTAAACTCACTGTGAAGTAACTTACTCTTCTAGGTTTACGTCATCATCATCATCACCCACATTTATGTGGCACCTACTATGTGCCAGGCACTGTAAGTGCTTTACAATTAATATTTTATTAGATCCTAACAACAACCCTGGTTCTATTAATATACCCATTTTACAGATGAGGAAACTGAGGCAAACAGAGGTTAGGTGCCTTGGCCAGGGTTGCACAGATGGTCAGTGTCTGAGACCAGATTTGAACTTAATTCTTCCTGACTCCAGGCCCAGTACTCTATCCACTGGGTCATTTGCTGCCCATCTATGTAGCTACCTCTTGAGATTTTCTCAGCTCACAGTATTTCATTATTGTTTATGGAATTTGCTTCAGTTAACTCCTGTCTACTCTCCATTCTGTGTTCTAGGATGGGGCCCCTCTTGGTTCTGTCCCCTTTGTAGTCTATATTCTGTCACTTCTGCTATTCTGGATGTGACATCCAGTCTAGGTCCCACCCTCTGTAGGAACCCATGGCTTCTGGTTTGCTGTTCTTATGGATCAACTTGGGTTTTGGCTCTGGCCTATCTCTACCTCCTTTTCCTTGCAAAGTCCCCAGTTGAAGTTGGCTTTGTCCTGTGCTGTTTGTGAAAGGCCCCATCCCAGTTGTGCTGGTTGTAGACCTCTTGTGAGATCCTTGATGCTTATGCCATGCTGATTCGGCCCCCTGTGGCTCTGGCACACAATGCATGCATGGGCCTGCACTCCCCAGGTCCACTGCATTGGCCTTATCTCTTACCATAGCTCCACCATTCATTCGTGGTAGCTTTGTCACAGCTACCACGAGTCTTGCACTGCCCAGGTACCGTCTTCACTCCATCCCACCTGTGGATCCACAACAGGCTACCTGGGTGCTATGACTTCTCCCTCCTTTGGTTGATCTCTGCTCAGTGTTTGCAGGCTCCTGGTAATCTTTTTGTACAATCTTGGACTGCTAAAGGATCTTACAGTCATTGCTCTCTGGTTTTTCCTCATCATTCCTCCTTCAGGTGCATTTTTAGAATGTTGGTGGGGGGGGAGTGTTTCTGGCAGAGCTGGGCTCCTCTAGGACCTCTCACATAACCAACATACCTGGAAGCCACCCAGGCTTCTTTCAACTGTACCATACTGTTCCCATGTTCTATCAGAATGTGAAAGCAAGAATGACCTGTAGTCAAGACTTGACAGTTCACTGTGAATCAAACACACTGTCTATTTGAAGATTTCAAAGCCACATTAGAGTGCTTTCATAGTCATGTCAGATTCACCTTGAAGGAGTCTTGTAATGGGACCCATTATCTGAGTTGGTAGGACTGCTGGAGTGAAATTGAGGCCCAGACTAGGTAAGAGTAAAAGAATGATAGCATGAAAAATTCACCAGATTTATACTTGGAAGACTTGGGTTTGGATCCCTACTACCCATGTGACCTTAGAAAAGCCTTTTATCCCTCTGAGCCTGTTTGGATTAGCTGATTTCTAAGGCCCTTCCCGGATAATAATCCTGGGATTGTAAGTGACTAGCTCAAGGACACTCAGGTCTTTAGTCATATGTCTTTAGACCTTCCTGATTCAATGTTTATCTACTGATTAATATTCCAGTTTTTCATGCCCTCAAGATTATGATGACCATGGGTGTTGTCTATGCCCTGGATCAGGGCTCAGTATGATCTTTAGTCCTGAGGACCACTCAGAGCCATCCTCAGGAGATTCAGTGCCAGGATCAAAGCTTATTCTGTAAATTCTCTCTACTTTGCTTAAATGAAGCTGGATATATCAAAGGATAGCCATGAAGGGGAGAAGAAGCAAGAGGAGGCCTTGTGTAGGGAAGGGAAAATGGAAGCCATACTATGTAGTGGAAGGACCATTGGATATGAAATCAAGTGGACCAGGATTCTAGCTCTCCTACTAATTAGCAATATGACAACAAACAAGCCATTTCATCTCTCTTGACTTCTGTTTCATCATCTTAAGAATGAAAAAGTGGTATTTGGTCCTGGGTATCCAACAAGCCAGTGTCATCAACCTGATCCCTAAGATACAGGCAATTTAAGATTGAAGAGGAAAAAAAAGCTTTTTTCTACTGAGCTAGCACATAGAAGGTGTTTAATTGTTCCTTCTACATAGTAGTGCCCTATCATCTGAAATTTCTGACTGTGGCCATACTCTAGACAAGATTTGGAGCCACTTACCTCTCTTACAGGTTCAGGAAGCTGCCAAAATTGAAGCTGGGATGGACTATCAGGGGTGTGAACCTGTACTCAGAATTTCAATGTCACCTTAACTGAAGACAGCCTGCAGTTATAAAAAACTGACAATCTGTTAGACATCAGACATCATTGACTTGTTCAAAATAGCTCAATGAATAGAATAAGTACTATAACTATATTTTTGTCATGAGTTAAGTCAGACTGTTTGGAAGATTGATTTCTTCCCACAGGCTAAAAAGAATTCACATTTTTGAGGCATTAAGAGTTATCAGGCACAATTTTTAAAAATCATACAACCCAAATACACATGAATATCCTATCTGGCCCACTACTGAAACAAGGAAAACACTAGGTCATCTCTAAATATCATCTCTCAGATCCCACCCATCACGACGAATTTGTAGGACCCCTAAGTTAAAGCCAAGCAGCTCTTGTCAGGTCTGTTTGGGAGAGCCAGTGATTTGATTATCTTTGATCACATTAAACATTTCAGTATCAGTCAACACAATTTTAATCTTTGGACTTTAATGGTGCTTCACCTCCCAGGAGGAAATCCCCTTATTCTCTATGTCACAAACAACAATGAGGATTTGCCATTTGCAAACTGAGATGTCAAACCATGGGCACGTCAAATTTCATAAGAATCTGTTGTCCTTACTGCCTAGCAGAAAGATCTTTAATCGAGGCTGTAATAGTTACTTACCTCAGTGGGTTACTGAAAAAAAAAAAAACTGCCCCAAATTATTTGCCAGAGTTGACTCCAAACCAGCTAAGAGAGCAAGTCCTTGGAGATACTTGTAGTCAAGAGTATTGCTTACAATGTAGGTATTGATGCAACCATTATTGCTATCATATCATAACAACATTAGATGAAACAATGCTATTTTGCTTGGTGGGAATTCACTGTGTAGGACTCCAAAAGGACTCCACTCCTTCCTTCTTTCCTTCTTTCCTCCCTCCCTCCCTCCCTCCCTTCCTTCCTTCCTTCCTTCCTTCCTTCCTTCCTTCCTTCCTTCCTTCCTTCCTTCCTTCCTTCTTCCCTTCCTTCCTTCTCTTCTCTTCCTTTCACTTCTTCCTCCCTCCCTTGTCTCTCATGTAGTTTTTAATATTTCATTCATGTTTTTCTTTCTTTTCTTCTTTTTATCCTTATTATCACTCCCTAATAACTTCTCCTTAAAAATAAAAAGCCTTCCCTTATAATAAGTAAGTCTAGTCAAACAAAACAAATTCGCATATTGACTATGTCTGAAAATGGGTAGCTAGGGGGCATAGTGGATAAAGTACCAGGGCTGGAATCAGGAAGACCCAAGTTTAAATCCAGCCTCTGACATTTACTACCTGTGTGATCCCGTTTGTCTCAGTTTCCTCATCTGTCAAACGATCCAGAGAAAGAAATGGCAAACCAGCAGCTTTGCCAAGAAAACTCCAAGTGGGAGTTTGAAAAACCAGATACAACTGAAACACAACAAAAGTATTCAAAACATTCTTATTTTTCCATGGTCTGTTATGCATCTACAACCCACAAAATATCTAAATCTTTCTCTCTTTTTTTGGAAGTGGGGAAGGCAAGGCAATTGGCGTTAAGTGAATTGCCCAAGGTCACACAGCTAGTTAAGTGTCAAGTGTCTGAGGCTGAGTTTGAACTCAGGCCATCCTGACTCCAGGGCTCTGTTCACTGCACTGCCTAGCTGCCCCCAACTCACTCTTAAATCAAGAATTGAGAGACTATAAAACCTATTATCAATTCCACTCTCTAGTCTAAGAAGGAGGGGTTTTCAATAACCACAGTTACTTGGAAAATTCAGAAAGACAATGTTGGGGGTAGAGGGGAACCCACTCTCCTTTCTGCTCAAATGACCAAAATACTTTTCCTGTGCAGAGGTGGGAAAGGGAGGAGAAACAGGAGGTAGTGGGTAGAAATAATAGGTTTAGAATCCAAACTAATCTAGATGGGCTGACAGTGTAGAATCCAAATACACAGGGTAACTTTCTGTTTCAAGTTCTTCCAACTTTCTGTTTCACTTTGGACAATATAAACCTAACAGGCACAGTGGAACTGGGGGATACCAATTTTAAAATGTGAATCAATAAAGAGTATCTTATAGGGGTTCCATGGTGAACCCAAAGAAGGGAGAGTACAGAATAGATGACTATGAATTATAGCTAAAGGACACCTGCTCGCTTAAGGAGGGGTGATATCTTGGACTCATGGGAATTGGATTTAAGAGAGAGAGTTGGACAAAACCATCAGTCCCACTCTCTCTCCTTGAGTCATGTAAGTCCAGTGGCAAGACAAAAGTTAAAATGACTGGTGAAGACCTGGCATACAGTGGATGACTTCTTCGATGTCTGTCCAAGCTCTAAGCACTCTACAGTGTCTACCTACTTCAGCCACCTTCATGGCTACTAGAACAAATTGTGCTCATCTGTTCATTCCACCAGGGGAAGTTTTCACAAGCTTGGGGCTGATACCCCACTAACTCACTGATGGGTTCATAGCCAGTCAGTTGCCTTCAACCTGGTTTAAACCATCTGCCAGGGTGTGGCCATTGTACATGCTACAGCTTCTTGGAGCCACAGGTGAGAATTGAGGGCCAGGTAGACACCAAAGGTGGATGAGCAGCCCTGAAAAGTGCTCACACCAGAGAGCCTATGGAAAGAATACTGAGAGGACAAGGAGTAGGCAAATTTGGGCTTTAGTCTTAGATCCATCCCATCACTGGTTTATTGTGTGACCTTGGGAGAGTCATTATGTCTCAGTAGTGTTACCAGAGGTAGGGGGGAGAATAATTCATTCCATTCTTTCTGCAATTTAGTCAAGTCAACAAGCATTTATTTCAAGATAAGTCATGAACACTTCATGGAATTTGTGAAAAGATACAGACCACCATCTTTTTCATGGTTCTTATGTTTATGAAAGAAGAATGACATATGTATGGAAAAGTGCCTTGTAAATGACATCATGTATCAACATGGTATTCTTTTTCAAAAAATGTACTAATATCTTTTTTATCACCAAAATTTCCCCTAGTATCCTTCCCCCTTCCCCCATTCCAGAGAACCATCAATAGAACAAATAATATTTTTTAAAGAAAAAAAAGAGAAAAAAATCAACAAAATTGATCAATACATTAAAAGAAGTCTGAAAATATGTGCAATTTGCCACATTCCCACCTCTGCAAAAGAGGGGGATCAGGGTTTCTTCTCATACCTCTTCTTTGGAACCATGCTTGTTTGTAATTCTGTAGAATTCACTTTTGGGTGTTTCGTGGTTATTCTTTTTTTTTACCTTTTGGTAATCATTGTGTATAACTTTTTTTGCCTCTCCTTGTTGGACTCTGCATCAATTTATGCAAATCTTTTCATGGTTCTCTGTATTCATCATAACCATTATTTCTTAGAGGAAATTTCAAATAATCCAGTTTTTGCATACTATGTCTATGTATTCTGTGGAGAATAAACATTGTTTTTGCAAACTCTGAGAGATGGATAAGGTAACTGAGAACAATTTAGTAAAGAGTAATTCTTTTTGATTAATCTCATCTAAAATCAAAGGGTTAGAACTGATATAGAGATCATAAAGGAACAGAGCTTAGAAGGGGAGAGGTACTCCTTTTTGTTTTGGCCAGAGAACAACGTTCAGGATATGGAGGGAGTTACCAAAATCTCCCTTCTGTTTTTATGAGGAACAATATGGGGTTGCGGGAAAAGCCCTGGGTTAGGAGTTGGTTGACAAGGGTTTGAGACTGTTCTAACATTTACTAGTGTGAGAAGTCACTTTGCCTCCCTTGTCGTCTATTTCTCGGTCTGTGAAGTGTGTACAGAAAAGGGGTGTGGGTGTGGGTAGAAGATGATAAGAGGTCGTATGGTTTAGTGGATTGGAGTCAGGTGAGAACGGAGTTCGAGGTCTGCTCACATGCCAGTGGTGGGGCCAGGGGCAAATTACAGACCTCTTAGTGCCCTCAGGCAACTCTCTGACCACAATTTGAAGGCTAGCTACTCTAAATCCTCAAAGAGAGTTTCGAAACTGAGAGCTCCCTACCAGGTGAAATAGAAGGTTTGGACCAAGCTCCATCACGCTCAGCTACCCCTCACACCTTGGGTAGCGTACCATACAAACTGCTTATCTTTAGGTTTGCTAAGAGTAGGGAGTTTTCTAAACCTTAGCGAAATGCAAGCTATTGTTATTCTTCATTAGGAAAACATTTCAACTCTAAAATTTGAAATGATTGTAAGAATACCGATTCTTACATTCCAGAGGTGAAAACAGGGTGGGGACAGGAGGCTGTAGACAGAAGAGACGTTCAATGAGATTCCCCACCCCCACTCCTTTGAAAATGTCCTAAGGGCTTCGGGCCTGTGAATTCAATGGCATCACCGCACCTGGCACTTTCCCCTGACCCAGTGGAAGATTACAGAATATCAAGGGCACCAGTCTGTGCAGGGAAAATTTCGGAATACTGAAGCATAATAGGTCCGTAGGACTCAGCAGGATTTCTCTGGCTTCTTTCACAGTCTTTAATTATGTATCAGAGCTCCGAGGCGTCCTCACAAAGCAGAGGCTTCTCTCTACAAAAACAAGGGAGGTGTGGGGGGAGGGTTGTTATTAGTAATAACAGCTTTTAAAAATCAATTCCCTTGATATCACCGAGCCCTTCCCTGGTCAGTGCTGTCGCAAGGACCTAGAGCATCACTGGGGCTGGCTGCGGCTGTAGGGAGAGGCTGCAGCAGAGCCGGTTCACGCTAGCGGGAGCCAGCTTGCTTACCTCCGAGGGTACTTGGACCTGGCACAGTGTGAGTCTGCCAGGCCATATGGACTAAGGGCCTTGGGTGAAGCAGCAGGAGCGGAGGCTGCCGAGGGGCCCAGGCTCTCCAGCCAGAGGCCTCCGGGGGCCCTTTGTGTATGGCTCCCGTGACCCTCCGGGCGGAGGGTAGGGAGGCGGCTGAGGAGAGGGAGGGCGGGGCTGGACTTGAGATAACCAAGGCAAAGAAGGTCGCAAACCTGAGATCCTTCGATCCATGTCAATGGTTGCAGCTATTAGCTCTTTCTGCTTATCTATTTCAATGACCCTTCCTTCCAAAGAGTCCAAGGACAAATCCCTATCCTGCTAGCATTCCTTTATGTTTATGCCGTACTATTGCTTAGGACTGATATTTGTCAAGAAATTGCAAAATTATTATTATCAATTATTATTAGTTGTGGAGACTGAGGTGCCTTCGAGATGTATCCTAGAAAAGTATGTTGTAAACTTTAAAGCGCTATGTGTCCACTGTTTTTTGTTGTGGGGACAAGTGTATGTTACTAAAGCATTTTGCAAACAGTAGAAATAACTAGCATTTATATAGTAGAAATAACTAGCATTTATATAGCACTTTGGGGGTTTGCAAAAACACTTTACACATCGTCTTGTTTGATCCTCATAATCATTCTATGAAATGGGTAGTATTATCATCTCCATTTTATAAATGGGGAAACTGAGGCAGACAGGAGTTAAGTGGTTTGCCCAAGGCAATGCAGTTGGGAGATGACTGAAGTTTTGAATTCAGGTCTTTCCTACTCCAAGTACAACATTCTATCCACTGCAACAGATAATTGAGACGTGTAAGTATTTTCTTCTTTTTATCATCGAGTTTATTAGTTTGGCTTCATGGATATCTGGATTTAAATCCTGCCCATGATATAGTGGCTGTGTGTCCTTGGACTGGTCACCTAATCTCCCAAATTAGAAATTTCAAAACAGTTTTTTCATCACCAAGAGTTGCCTGCAGCAATAAAATTACAAGTTTGGAGAAAAATCTTCATTGTTGTTAACCCTTTCTGAGCTGGAGGAGGCAAGGGAGGAAACGTTGGGGTGAATTGTAAAGTGTACGCAAGATTCTATCCCGTATCCCTTCCGACTTTTCCTAGCCCAGGTCCTAAGCAGGCAGCTGTAGGTGAGCAGGGCTTCGGCGGGTTTCTTTCTCTTCCCTCATCTCCACAAAATCGGGGAAAGGGCTTCTCTCTTTTCCCTTTTCTGTTGGGCCTTGTCACCAAAAGGTCCCTCCAGCAGGCGGGGAGAGAAATCAAAAGGAGGGGAATGGAGGCCGAGCCACGTGATGGTAACAGAAAGCAAAACAGGTGGAGCAATGCGGGGGATGGAGCGCCCTAGGTGGGTGATGAAACAGACAACCAGAGGAATCTGGTGCCGGATGAGTGTACTGGTGGAATGTGTCAGACAGCAAAGGAGTAGGGGAATGAAGAGAGAAATATTAGGGGGATGGTAGAGGGGAGGAAGAGGAGGAGAGGGAGGGAGGGAGAGGAGTACTGTCTGCATTTGTAAGGTAGCCTGGGTTTTTAAAGGCTGTGGTCATAAGTGTTTGGAGCTAGAAAGGACTTTAAAGATTTTCTAAGCTAAATCCCTCATTTTACAGATGGGGAAAACGAGGAACAAAGCAGCTGAAGTGTCTTGGCCAGGGTTCACAAGGTAGTAAGTCGCAAAGCTAGGATTCAAATCCTGATCACAAGGACACACCCCAGGTTATAACAATAACAACAATAATTACAGTCCCCCCCAAAATGTGGTGCTTTTTGCCATTAAAAATATCTGCACTGTAAGAAGTTATGATCATGAGAAATTCCGAGAAATATGGTAAGACCTCTATTTACTAATGCAGCATGAATGTTACAAGCCCAGGAGAACAGTACTGTAAACAAAATGACAATTATGAACACTAAAAAGGAAACCTGAATTCTTGATTGAGTATTTGTGATGCTCAGTCTGAGTCCCAGAGAATAAATAATGAAACATCTCCTTCCTCTTAGCAGAAAAGTGGGGGACTCTAGGGACAGAATAGTGCTTCAATAATCACTATATACATTGTTTTTTGTTCAATTGTTTTTCTCTGGTACCAGGAAGGGTTCGGTGCTAAGGAGTGATGGGGAATATCTAAAAATGGCTTTGATATAAAAAAAACAAAGGTCATCAATAAAACCTGATTTTAAATGTAAAAAGGGTTTGGTTTCTTTTTTGCAAAAAGTAATATTTAAGACTCCGGTTTCATATTCTACATTAGCCTGCCTTGTCTGCTCATAGCTTGTCTTGACTCTGAACATAACTGTTTATTAAACCTATTTGATTAATGGGAAATGTGGTTGTTGTTACTTAGTCTTGGGTTAGGAGTTGGGGTTAATCTTTGAAGTTGGACATCATGAATTGTGTAGAAACAGTGGGACAAGATTAGGAAGAGATTAAATAAACTTCTGATTATGGTTCTCTCCACCTCCTTACCTCAACAGTGCCTTGAATTATGGGAGGATAACATTTAAAAGTTGAATGAGATCTTAAAGATCATCATCGGTTTGGCAATTTGAGCGGGCTCCAGTCCTGAAATCAGAACGCCTAGGTTCAAATTCTGCCTCAGATACTCAGTGGAGTCATAGGAAAATCATTGAACTTCTTAGTGTCTTAATTTTTTCCTTATGCTATGGAAGATAATACAGAATTCTATGAACAGGACAAAAATCCTCTAAACTAAGCCAAGTATACCTTATTGTTTGGCAGCTTCACTGTGAAAGTGGGGAATATGGAAGGGGATATATAAGGAAGGTCGTTGAAAACTACATCGGAAAATGTAATTGAGATAAAGAAATAAAAACTGACCAAAGAACAATAGACCACTTATAGTAGTAAGGTCTGGAGACTACTCTCATACATACTTCCTACTGGTACTCTAAGTATAATGTATACTGTGGGATATGGGTCAATCTAGTCAAAAGCATAGCTCCTGAGCCCCCACTTATGTGTTAATTTTATCAATCAGAAAACTATTAGTTCAAAGCAAAAGTCTACAAGGTCATAACTCTAGAAGGGACATTAGAGGTCATTCAAACTCCAGATTTTACTTTTAAGGAAACCCAGGAAGGAAACCGTTCCAAATCCAGGAAGGTTAAGTAATTTACCCAAGATCACACAAGTTGTGTAAGAGTCAGAGGGGACTTAAATCTCTAGAACCAGTGCTCATGCCACTTTGTAATGAGACATTCATTGTAACCTATGATCATTCCCAGATTCTGGGTTTACAGAGGACTAAATTTAAGTCTCGGAGGCAGTCTTTAAAGATGCTCTTTGTCTCATGTTGCTCTCACCCAGAATTTCCTCTGAAAAATCTCAGAATATATCTCAAATATGGTTTGTTTAGTTCTAACACATATGGGTAAAAATAATTCATAGATTCTATACAAGCACAGAGTAACAATGCATGAATTGTGTATGGAACAAAATTTATTCCAACTTGCAAAAAAATACAGAAAACATACAGATTCACTAAAGAATAATAGATACAATTCTTTTCCATCTTTAGGAAGTCCCATCTTTTTCCAGAGGGTTCCAGACTCATAGTTCCACTCTGACCCAGATTATATTTCCCTTACAAACCCATCCCTCCTCCCAACTCCTCTGATCAGCTCCCTAGATGATTATATAACATAGCAAGATATGTGATAAGAAAGCTCTCCCAAGGGCATATTCTCTTGGAGGCCACAATACTTTGAGGGAGGGAATACACACGGAGCACACTTGTGAATAGGGCATGTATGACACATGGCAGGACACAAGTATGAGGAACACAGGTCCAGAGTACACATTTACCGGGGCCACCTCATCCCACTAAGGCTACTTTTGAAGGCTTCCCCTCCGATGAGCCTCTGCCTCCGAGAGTTAGGTGACTCATACCTGATGTCCTACAGGTAGGTAGCAAAGATACAGTCCTCCTGACATATCCAAGATCCTCCTCAAAGGGAAAAGTATTTGGGGTTGCTACTTAAGCAACCCACTATATATTGAACCCCAATGTCCCTTGGCTCCCATACAGGTGCCACCATGGCGTTTAGGACCCAGAAGTGGTAGGATAATTCATGGTCCATAGAGTCAGTCCCCCTCCCCCCATCTGCATAGTCCACATGACACAGATGACTGAGTCCTAGTCAAGGGCCATCTCTGAGACTGTTCTTCCTTGTCATGGCTCTGTGCCGAGATGCTCCTTGTTTCTGGCAACTGTAGCTCCTATGCTGAAGCAATCTCTTGGCTTGATACAGGAACTCCTACAATTAGTACAGAATTTCTTCCTCCTCTTCAGTCACTGCTTCATTCATTGATGGCTGGAGTTCTTAGCTTGACCCAGCAACTTCTTATCATACCTATGACCAGCCGTGTGGTTCGCAGGAGAAGCCATCTGGGTACAAAGGCCTCTCCCCAGGGAACAGAATCTGTTCCTGTGAACCCCTGCTTTATCCTCAGCCCAACCTCCACTCTTTCCACCTCAGTTAAAAATCTCTAAGGCATGCTTTAATAGCCAGGTGCAAATGACCCAATCAGTAATAGAAGAAAGGCATCAGAGGAGCACAAACACTTTATTGATCAGGTGAAAGAAGAAGCAGGAAGGAATCTGGGGTATATCTTTTCTAATCTGCTATGTACAAATGAGGAAAGTGAGGCCCAAGGAGATTAAGAGCCTTGCCCCAAATCACCTATATTAGAGCAAGAGCAGAGCAAGGAAAGCTTTGGTGAGGGACTGGGGTCAGGAACTGTAGGAAGCATAAAGTGATACCTGAGAAGGCTGGACCTGGGTCCTATATGAAGGTGCCTCTGGCATCTGAGGGAGCCTGAACATCTAGGGAGGGAAAGCACAGAGAGGCAAGAGGAGAGCCTTTGCTATAATTTTCCTTTGAATTGCTGCTGATCACATAGTAGGGATGTTCCATAAAGAAACAATGATTCAATGAAAGAAGCAATGACTACAAAGGAAGGGGTCTGTTCCTGGACTTCACATTGTCTTAGTGGTGATAACCTCTCAACCAATCAACAAACGTGAGCAGATAGGGGGCTGGAGCAATGTTGAGATAATTGGATCTTCAGTCAAGAGCCCTGGGTTCCATTCCTAGTTTGACTTCATGTAAGTTATGTTCTATGGGGCATAAAATGAGAACAATATTACTTGTTCTACCTATTTCATAGTGCTCTGGTAAAGACCAAGGAAACAAATGAATGCAAAGGCAAACTATAACACTGTAAAAAAAATTGTAAGATATTAGTTCCACTTCCCACAAAAGGCTCCAAAGCCTTATCATGGCATAGTGACCATGGGTTCTTAACGGTTATGCTAGGGAAGTGCAAACCCAGCACGTTCTGTCAAAATGGAAAACCCTAAAGAACAGATCCAGTGACTACCCAGATCTGTGGCACAGAGACCAGTCCAGCTAATTACAGAGAGACTTATCACCAGAGGCTAACCACTACGTGATAACTTCATTTTGAAAATGGTGACCCATAAAATGGACAAAAATGGAAAATGGCTCTCAGCTTTCTGTAGTTCCTCTTATGCTTCTACAGTAATGGTGGTGGGAAAGAGGAGCCCAAGGTGCCAAGAATCTCAAAGTTCTTAGACCATTTGCAAACATTAATTTATCTTTTGGTACTCTTGATGTGCCAATGGATTGGACTAGCTAGTTTTTGTCCAAGGACTAGCCCACCTAGGTTCAGAGACAACTTATCCTCATGTTGGCTGTTGACTTTTTTATACACAGCAACTCTAGAAGATCATCTACCAAGGTACAAAGGAGTAGAGGTGGTAAATGTTAAAAAATGAAAAAAACAAAGCTAGGTCTCTGAAAATCCACACACTTTTAGGTTTAATCTGCATTATCAGTATTTTATCCATCACTTTCTTAAGTCTAGACAATCAGTGAAACAATAAATCAAGTCCTGACTTGTAGTATTTGCTGATTTCTAAGATGTAGGTGCTAACACTGAAAGTTTACCAACAGACACTCTCAAGCCGGTATAAGCTGGCTCCAGCACACTCCTGCCAAGGAGTACAAACTGCATCAGTGGTGGGAAGACCCACAACTATGAAATTAGAGGTCTTCGAGTATGGAAGTACTCTCAATGTGCAAACTTTGTTCAATCACCAACAAGCACACCACTGAAGGAAATGAACCCCATCCATATAGATACTTTCACTGTAAATAAAACTAGAAAACAGAACAAAGTTGCAGTTAAATGGAAGGATGACCCATAGACTCATGATGTAGAAGTAAATAAAGGAGTTGGCAGAGTTGGTTGCACTGTGCACCATAGGCAACAAGGAATATCATTTAATGCTACACTTGGTCATCACACCTTGCAATGCTCATGATCACCATGCAAAGCAAACAGACTACCATGAAGATAATAATACCTTATGTGCCAACATCTGCTGCAAAGGATAAACTACAGAATTCTATGAACTGGATAAAAATTCTCGAAACTAAGCCAAAGTATATCTTATCGTCTGGCAGCTTCCCTGGGAAGGTGGGGGATGTGGGAGAGGATATATAGGGAAGGACGTTGAAAACCATGTTGGAAAATGTAATTGAGATAAATAAAAACCAACCAACAGACTACAGACTATTTTGAAGCCTCATATCTGTACATGTGTGACATTGGGCAAGTCACTTAATCATCCAATAAATCAGCAGGCATTTATTAAGGCCCTTCTGTGTAACAGACACAACTTCTCTGGGACTTTTCTCATCCATAAAATGGAGGGAGTGACACTCAATTTCTATTTTTATAGCTTCAAATCCTGTGGGCCTACAACTCTGATTATGACTACTTTTAGCAAGAATCTCATAGTATGAAAAGTCATGAAGGTTGGATGGTTTGTTTGAAGTACATGTATACACACATATTCATACATATACACACATATATTTTTTAATCCAGACTCACATAGATATATGTAATTGGAAAAAAGAAAAACTTTGTAATAACCTTTTAGATAATTTTGGATATTCTTTGAACATCCAACCAACCTCTTCAAGGACTTGCTAGATGCAATGTGGAATTTAGAACCAGATCAATGAACTTTTCATATTCTGTAACATTAAAATCCATTGATCTTACATTTTGAATGGATCTTTTACCCATGAATGATTTTATAACATCATGCATTAGTCATTTAGAAAATATTGGTTCGCTGAGTTATGCAGATCTTTCCATTGTTGACACATTTCATTATACAGTAAAACAAAATCACATTTGTTAATATCACCACAGATCTCATCAGAAAAGTCTTTAAATATTGGGAAGCTGTCAAGCTCTCAGTAGTGGATACAAATTTTCTAAATTTCTATTTTTTGCTTGAAAGCTCGAATATTATCATTGGCAACAAATACTGTCAGTTGTTTTCCTTGAAGTGTTAAGTTCATTTTCAAAAAGATGTCTGGCAAATACTCAAGTCTAAATCACCATAGTTTCTCCAACATTCTTTCAAGTAAA
This sequence comes from Gymnobelideus leadbeateri, assembly GCA_011680675.1. Taxonomy (NCBI): domain Eukaryota; kingdom Metazoa; phylum Chordata; class Mammalia; order Diprotodontia; family Petauridae; genus Gymnobelideus; species Gymnobelideus leadbeateri. The sequence goes on from WOXC01006736.1 coordinate 359,182, forward strand.
AATGGTGTTTCATGGAAAAAGTGGTTAGTTCAGCTTGTAACTCAACTGGACAGAGTGCTTTTCCTTGAGACCATCACCATACTTCAGCATGCAACAGAAATGCTTCACATGCACTTCCTATACCACCATTCAGAATATTTAAAATCTGTATATTCAACAGTAAAAATTTAATAAAATTAATAATCTTTGTTCCTTCATCAAGGACATTTTAAAGTAAAACTGGCATTTTTCTCAGCTGCAAATATGTGGTGATAAAGGATATAGTAACTACAAGTACAATGCCCAGAGAGGAGTAAAGTGAGCAAAGATTGAAAAGGTAGGAAGGACTATAATGGGCTTATTATAAATCTTAAGTACCAAAAAAAGGACTTTGCATTTGATTCTAGAGGCAATTGGGAGTCTCTGGAGCTTATTCAGAAGGACATCAGACATTATGCTTTAGGAAAGTCTCTTTGGTAACTGAGTGGAGAATGGATTAGAGTGGGGAGAGATCTGAGGCAGAGTCCAATTAGAAAATTGTCCAGGCCAGAGGTGATGAGGGCCAGTACGAGGGTGGGAATGGAGAGAAAGGGCTATATCTGAGAGATTAAGAAATGTAGTTGCAGTACATGTCTGCATGGGACTGGTGCTAAATGATTGACATAAACAAGTACTGGCTAGAAGAAATCAGAAGAGGGAGCAGCTTTCTGAGTTGAGAGTCATCAGAGAAGATTTCACAGAGCACTTGAATTGGTCCAGGAAGGATAGATGGAGATAGTTTTAAGAGGAAGGGAGAAGGCATCTTTATCTGGGGAAGTGGCACAAGTAAAAGTGCCGAAGTCAGAGGTCACAAAGTGTGTTCCAAGGACAAAGGATGCCACAATTTGACAGGTCAACTGATGCATGTAACCAAGTACAGGGAGGTCAATTTGAAAAAGTAGATTGGTGCCGATTTGTGAAGGGCCTTAAATGCCAAAGCGCTTTGATCTTGCCCTTAGTACATTATCCTTTTAGGGTCAAGGTTAAAGAGGTTGGTGTCCCCATGTTCTGGGTAAGGAAAAGTGAATTCATTCACTCTAAGGCCTAACTACCAACATTTGCCCATGTGGGGGTATAGATGCCACTTATAGGAAAATTCCATTTTTTATATTAAGAAACAATAGAAGAAAACTAAGTTCATAACAAATAACAGATTGAATCGTCAGAGTTCAAAAAGCAGCCACCGAGGCATGATCAATTGCCTGTGATGCTTTGTGCTCCAAAAGATGAGATTTCCCATCATAGCCGTATTTTTTGAGGTTTCTATATTATTGTACATTTCAACTGAGCTGTAGAAATCATTCTTGCCTGTCCCCTCCTTTCTCTAGCTTAGAATTTTGTGCCATGATAGTAACATTAATAATTATAATAATAATAAATGACATTTACATAATGAAGAGGGAAAAAATGTATTAAGGATTTGACTGTGCTAAACACTGAGGATATAGATATACAAGTAAACTCAGTACCTACCCTCAAGCAACTTACATTTTCATAATAGGAGGCTACTTATATAAGGAAAGGAGTGACCAGGGAAGGATATTTTGCTTTGGAAATTTATAGGGATGGTGGGTGGAACTATTAGGGACTAGGCCAACAAATTCTTTCCAATATGATTCCAATTTGATTATTGTTCCAGAACTGGAAGGAGGTGAGTAGAGGGGGCAGGGAATGGGAAAGCAGTTTAAATTCTCTGGGCATGGTCTCTTGGTGCCTATAGTGAGTTGGTTTTAGAGTAAAGTGAAACATGGCTGGGGTGCCCTAGGCCTAGAGGACCACTTGAGAAGTCACTTAATAATCTGGACTTTTAAAATTTACAAAAAAACTTTCCTTTTATTACTCCCCTTAATCGTGAGGATTAAACCACTGTATCACCATACCTTGATTCCCCACTAAGGACTTCCTTTGACTTCTAAATTTATTTTTCTTAGTTTTAGTGGATTTCTGATAACATACTCAGCACTTGTCCCAGGGGTCTTATTTTCCTTCACCCCAGACAGGATGCTCTGAGGACTTACCTGCTTTCCTTCTGGTCCATGGCTGTCACCATATTGATTTGTAGAGCAGGGCTAGGTATGGCCTACAAGAAAACATGATCTAAATAAAGATATTGGAAGCATTTGGGAAAGGCCTTCAGACTCTTAGACACTAGGTTCAATTTGGATCCAGAATTCTTGGTGATTGTAGCTTTAGGGACCAAAGGGACAAAAGAGACCATCTATTCCAATTCCATTTTGTAATTAAGGACATTGAGACCTAAAGAGATTCAGTGACTTGTCCAAGGTCACACAGGTAATGAATGACAGAACTGAGGTTTGAATCTAGGTCTCCTAACTGTATGTTCAGTGGTGTTTCCCCTGTTCTACTGTTTCCCATCCAGTCCAATCTCCTTATTTTACAGATGAGGAAACTGAGATTTAGGACAAGTTATGTTGTTAGGGCCACCGGACAGGGCTGATGTCAAACCCACCTCTCCAGCCTCCTCTGCAGCCCTCCAATTGCCTTCTGTGATTCTGGTCACCCTACTACAACCCTTATGGTCGCCCCACCACGACCCCTCGGAGAGTTCCTTTTCCAGTCGCCCCACTGCGACCTCTGGTTTGCCCCCCACGAACCCCTTGGGGGAGCCTGCTCCTCCCAAACAGACAAAGGAGTCCTGACACCAAGATGTAATGTCTTGCCATTTAATCTCTTTCTCATTCACAATCCCCTCTTCTCTCCTTCCTCCCCTTTCACCTTGCCTCCCTCCTTTTAGCTCCTTTCCCTTCCCCCAACTCTATTCTCTCACGTGCCTCAGCAGTAGCAGGCTTCTCATGGCAGGGGAGTGCTCCCCTGTTAGCAGCACATACTCAATACGCCAAAATCATGGGAGTAGAATACATGCTCAGGTGCCTCCAACCCTGCTTGAGTTGCTCTGTCCTTTGCCTGAGTTTTCCGTGGGTTCTCAGAGTTCAGGTAGAGTCTTAAAGGGCCCCAACATTATGTGATTTCTTAAAAAATACACAGAGAGTAAGTTACAACTGAAATTCAAATCCAGTTCTTCTGCCTCCAAATCCAGCCTACTTTCCAAACACAAGGAGGTAGTGGAAAGAGAAGTAAATTTAGCTCTTTCACTTCTGTAGCGGCAAACACATTGGCATACCCAGGATAGCTGCTAGCACAGGTTTTTAGATCTGTTTTAGTAGGAAAGATAGCTGTTTAAGGGGTTAATAGTCTTTTTAAATTTTATTCACCAGTTAAGGGGAAAAGTCAACACCCTGAACTTCAGAAAAAATACTAACAGGGAAAATACAAGCAGAGAAATAGAGACCAACAGGGCTCTGACTGCCTGAATCAACTATACACTTTATATACATCCCTGGATCAAGTGAGCCTTTATATCTGAACAGTCAAGGAGCTCTGAACCTACAGCCACTCAGAATCTCCGTCAGGGAATCACAAGATCCTTCTCATAAGAAAGCCCCCAAAGCAAAACACCAACTCAGAGTATATACACACTTCACAGAGCCAGAAGGTATCACAAGCCTCATGACTCAGTGCCTAATTAGAAATTAGCAAAAGGTGTGAAAACTTTCCTACAAGTAAGCTTCCCCTAAGCCAGCTTCCCTTAATGGGCTCCATGGAGAAGCCTATTAGTGGGTGGTAAAGATCTTAAATCCCATTAATATTATTATATTTGACCCCAAGATCTTTCATGTCCATTACATAGGCAGCTTGTACCTGGCTCTTAAGAAATAAGTACATTTCTCACAAAGTAAGCATATCATGAATTTCACATTTACAAAATATATAGCAACAACTCATTACCAGAGTGGCCACATGGCCTTAAACAAACACAAAATGATATATAACATAGCATCATTCTTTGAGGGTTAAAATCTTTGGGGAGTGAGCAACCAGCTTCTCCTGCCTCAATCCAAAACAAAAATGTCCAAATAAAGTTCTCTTGGAGATGTATCCTTCTCCTACACAGCTCCAGCCTATGCTCCCAAGTCCTAAGGGACAACTGGGCAACAAAGCCAACAGGGTGGGTCCTTGGGGGTCCATCACACTTCCCCCCACCCACCATAGACAACTTCACCCTCCTCCTTCACCCAAACCATCACAGGGGAACTCAGTATCTTGCTGCAAAGTTTTTATCTTGCCCCGGGGGCTGAATTCTGAGCCCCAAGGTTCCTGTCCCCCTCCAGGGCTCCTGGCTTCTGCCTGAGGGCTTCTGCTTGAGTCCTAAAGCACACAGATCTCCATTCCTGCCCTCACCTCCACTGGCAGGCAGCCCTCTGCTCCTGCTCCAGGGCTCCGTTCCAAACTCTCACTGCTCCTGCTTGGGCTCTGAATACAATACACTTTGAGGGCATTCACCCCTCAAGCACAGTCTAAAGCCAGGCTACTCCATCCTAGCTCTGGCTCTGGCCATTCTCACCTCCCACAGCCACTGCTCCTGCCTGTCTCCTTCAGAGTGCTAGTGGGGCAGGGAGGGGGAAAGAGAGGTTATCTCCCAGGGGCCCTGCTCACTGCTACTTGCCTGTTTCCCCTTGGGCCACCGCTGCCCCAGGGCTCCACAAAACCTTAGCCACCACTACTGGGAAACAATGGATGATTATCCCAGCCCCCATAATTTTCTTTTACTTTGCCAGTCCTGACCAACTATGCCATATGTAGTGGCAACCACATTGGCATACTTGGCTGCTAGCACAAGTTTTTAGATCTGTTTTATTAGGAAAGATAGCTGTTTAAGGGGTCAATAATCTTTTTCAAGTACATTCACTAGTTCAAATGTTAGCACCTTGAACTTCAGAGAAAATACAAATTATAAGTAAAAATTACAAGCAGAAAAAATAGCACAGATCAACAGACAGGACTTCTAACCAGCTGAGAAAATAGTACAGATCAACAGACAAATTCAACTGTTTGACCATAGTAATACACACATAGTTACCAGAGAGAGAAGCACCAACATCTGGGTTTTCAAAGCCAGGGTTCTCCTTAATGGCTAAGGAGTCTGGCCAAGCCACAGGAACATTCTTCCAATGAGGAGCCCCAAAGCAAAATGCTAACCTCAGAGTATATATACACTTCTCTGAGGCAGAGGGCATCACAACCCTAGTGACTCAGTGCCTAATTAGAAATTAGGAAAAGGTATGAAAGTCTTTCTACAAGCAAGCATCCCCTAAATGGACTCCACGTGAGGCCTATTAATGGGAGGGGAAGATCTTAAATCCCATTAACATCACAACTTCTTATAATCTTCAGCAAGTCCTTCCCCTCTCATATTTCTCATCTGAAAATGAAGAAGTAATTCACATGTGTTGTCTCATTTGATCAGCTCTGCAAAGTGGTGTTATTATCATCTACATTTTACAGACAATAACGTTGAGTCAGAGAGGCTAAATGATTCACACACAGCTTAAGTTCACACCGATACTAACTGTTTGACAGAAGACTTGAATCCAGATCTTCCTGACTCCAAATCCAGCATGGTAACATCTATCATTCCTTCAAATTCTAGAGTCTATGATCTAGAACAATGGTCTTTCACTTTTTTTTGTATAATGAAAACCTTTGGTAGTATAGTAAAGCCAACAGAGCTCTTCTCAAAATGTTGTCTTTAAATGCTTAAAAATATACATTATTACAAAAGATGTCAATTGTATTGAATTATAGTTATAAAAACATATTTTAAAATAAGTTCATGTACCTCAGGTTAAAAATCCCTAATCTAGAGGTAGCCAGGTGGCAGAGTAGATAGAGTGCCAGCCTTGGAGTTAGAAAGTCCTGAGTTTGAATCATGCCTCACACATTTCCTATAAGTCCCTTAACTTTTCTCAGCCTCAGTTCTCACATCAGATCATTAAAATTTTTGAAAAATCATCTACTATACACTATACTAAGCCACAAAGAAAACAACTGGTGAGAGGGTCTGTGGCATACAACTATATGAACTCATTTCAGACAGGTAGACCTTGAATTAAAAGGTGGGATGTCCTTTGTTAGGGAGGAGTCATATAGTGATAAAAAAAAGTCTTATGTTGGATCATCTCACCAATTGTTTCTTTGTGGCTTAGCGTAGCATATAGTATAATAATCATCTCTACATTTTTTTTTTGGTTAAAAACAAACAAAAAGACAACACACTTAAGGATTTAAGGTAAATGGATGCCATGTCAGGGCAAATATGGTGGCATTATTTTCTTTTGCACATTTCTTCCTTGCTAAACCATAATATAGGGCAGGTTCAGGTCATTAGCAGAGAAGACACAAGGGGGGTTGAATAATGGGAAGAGAGAAAAAGAAGGGAAAGAATAAAATAGAAGAAAGAAGAAAAGAGAAAAAGCAAGATAAGGGAGAAAAAGAAAGAAAAAAGAAAAAATTGAAAAAGGAAGCGAGGGAGGAAACTAGTAAAAAAAAAAGGAAGGAGAGTGAGGAAGGAAGGGAAATAGAGATAGAAGGAAAAGAATTGAAAGTAAGGATGGAAAGAAAAGAAGTAATGTAAGGAAGAGAAAAAAGAAGGAAAAGAAAGAGGAAGGGTGGGAGGAAAGGAAAGAATGGGAGAAGGGAGGAGGGAAAGAGAGAAAAAGAGAGGCATATGGTAGGGGAAAATGCCTCCAAAATTGCCTTAGGTATCACTTTGTGATGGCAGCAGTACTACAGGGTGTCCACTCTCATATTAAGCCTTTGTAGGACCCAAACAGAGCATCCTATGCCTGCATTTTACAATGCCCTAGGACTCCACTCACATTGCTCCCAGGGGCATATTTCCTAATAGCCCCTGCAATCACTCAGTGTCCCATGCTGGCTTGGAGGCTGAAATCATTGAATGTCTATGTACCATCAAAAGAGGAGGAGGCAGAAAAAGTCATCCATGTATTAAAGTTGGAGGAATGCCAAAACCAAGTATCTGTAAACACTGTAAACAGTCCAATTTTCCTGAACATCTGTTCAGGAAATCTTTGCCAACCCTCTTGATCTGATGACAGTTACTTTAATGGATATGTTGGGGAAACCAGAAGAGGCGATTTGACTTAGGTCCTTTGCAACACACAATTCTCCAGTCTCCTGATCTAAGCATGGCACTGTACCAGGTACCATAAAGTCCCCAGGCTCTGAGGCACCCACTGAAGCTGTCCTCTTCATGCCCCTGCCTTCAAGTGGGCACCATCTATTTCATTCAAATTGTGTACAACTCTCTGGTTCTTAGAGCTCAACAGAGAAGGAAATTCTACAATCTTCAGTGGCAAATTGCTCTAGTGTAGCAGGGATCACACTGTAAAACTCATATCTAACTTGAAACTCTCCTGCTCCTAAGTATTCCTCATAAGCACTTCTTTATGTGGGCCTTTCATCAGAGGATATAAATGAAAACATCTAGAAATCCTTAATGATCACCTAGAAGCAATATTGTGTGTAATGGTAAAAAGACAGAAATGTTATCTTATACTTCTATAATGCTTGATCCTTGTGGCTTAGGGGTGACCTGGAGATCTCAAAGATGATGACAGCACTGGCAGATTCCAACATGCTGAAAAGACATGAAGAGCCCCAGTGATCAATTGAATTTGCTCTTCAAGGATCAGTCTAGCAAAATATGGAGAGGCTCATGAACAGTAGATTAATTACCACAGCACTAATTCTTTAGGCATAGTAACCCATAAGAAAATTACAAAATGGCCCTCAGTCCTGTGTTGTTATCTCCTCTGCTTCTGCAGTGACCATGGCAAAGGGGTGGGGGAAGAGGTGCTAAGATCTATTACTAATAACAGTTGGCATTTATATAGAATTTGCTATGTACCAAGCACTGTAAGTTAAGTTCTTTAAAATTATTTACAATTTACAATTATTATCTCATTTGGTCCTCACAATAATCCTTGGAGATATTATTTTACCCATTTTATAGATGACAAAACAGGCAACTATAAATTAAATGACTTGTCCAGGGTCCCACAGCTTGAAAGTATTTGAGATAAAATTTGAACTCAGGTCTTCCTGACTATGATAAATTTTCAGACCTTCTAGAAACATGAATTCACCTGTTGGTGTTCTAAATTAGAAATCCTTCTCTTATGACTTAAGAGTTGACATTTATTGGAGGAACCGAATCATATCAACAGTGACATTTTTGCTATAAACGAAGCCAAAAGCAACCAAGTGAAACAATGGTCTGTAACTCTTCCTTGGAGAGGAAAATAATGTAGTTGGTGAAGTGGGTTTCATCACTAATCTAAAGATAACAAGAAATACCACTTCAGGAGATTCTTTTGAAAAATGATGAGCATAAATGGGTGGCAATTATAGGGATTTATAGCAATTAGAGTTATAAAAAAAAATGAAATGAGGGGCGGCTAGGTGTCACACTGAGTAAGAGCACCGGCTCCAGAGTGGGGATGACCTGGGATTGGTTCCAGACTCAGAAAATGAGCACCCATACATAAATCATGACTGACCGTGTAACCTTGAGCAAGTTAGTTAACCCCAATTGCTTAAAAAAAAAAAAATGAAATGACTTGCGTTGGGAAGAAGTTGGTTCCCTTCCCAAGAAATTGTTCGGTTTTTTCAAGTGAAAGCTGGGAATAATTTTAAAATGACAAAACTTAGCATAGAGGAGAGAACACTTATCTTGGAATCAGAAGGTCTGGGTTCCAGTCCTGATTTTACTACTAAGCTACTTACTAGCTGTGTGACTTTGAGCATTAACTTCATCTGCAAAATAGGGATAAATAACCTTTGCACTCCCTATCTCATAGGGCTGTTATGAAGAAATCAATCTGTAAACATAAAAAAGATATGGAAATGCTGGTTATTATGTATTTATCTAGGGGATGGACTATGCAATTTCTGAGGTCCCTTCCAACTGTAATTTTTGGATCATATGATTTAAAGACATTTACTTAGAGGATCTGGAATTTCATTGATATATGTAGTCTTTCCACCAGTATAAATAGCAATCCCTCTATAATTTAGTAGGTCTTTGAGTTGCTGTGGCTGCATATTTTATCACCCTTTGGCTAACCTGGTGGTTTGAGTTTTTCCTAACTTAATTAGGCTACTTCCTGGATGATAGACATACAGTCTCTCATGAATCTGTCACACAAAGTATTTCCAGTTGGGTAGAGGCCTGCAGTCCACCATCGTGGCCTTCCCAAACCTAGGATTACCTCTTATCAGAATGGAACTTCCTAGAACTTCACAACTGAAAAACGTGTGTACAGCTTTAAACCACAGGACTTTGTGAAGCATACATAAAATATAAACGAACAATACTTTTTGTAAAAGGATAATACACAAGTTGAAGAAATGTACAACTTCCTAACAATATCTTCATACCATGTAGGCATTCTCTAAAGAAATACAGAAATGGGGCGGAGTAGAAACAACTCATCCAAGCCACTCTGCCCCCAGATTCCCCCCAAACTATGTAAAAGGGGACTGTGAACAACTTCTGGAGCCCCAGCACCCACAGAACAACACAGAGAAGCTAACCTCCTGCTGAGGACAGCCCAGCAGCCCTGCAGGAAGGACCAGCACAGTGGTCTGGGAGCTGGCAGCACGCAGAGCCCAGAGTGCGGGGAGCCAAGCCGAGCGGAACCCAGGTCCTGGTGAGCCGAGGTTTTTTTTTTCTTTTCTTTTTTTTTTTTTTTTAAGCAATTGGGGTTAAGTAACTTGCTCAAGGTTACACGGCTAGTCATTATTTATGTGTGGGTGCTCATTTTCTGAGGCCAGATCTGATCTCGGGTCATCCCAACTCCGAGGCCGGCACTCTTACTCACTGCGACTTAGCCACCCCTTTAGGGCAATTTGGGTTAAGTAACTTGCCCAAGGTTACACGGCTAGGTTTTTGTTTGTGCGGATTAGGTGTCGGAGGCCGGCTCCGAACTCAGGTCCTTCTGATTCCAGGGCCGGCGTCTCACTCACGTGAACCGAGGTTTTAACCCCAGGGGGCAGGGCCAGCAGCCGGCTGGAGAGACCCCAGAACACCAGCAGCTGTGACGACTCCAGAATTATCAACATAGACATGCCTAGGACAAAGTAAGAGGTTAGTGTCCTATGGACTTTGGGACCAGTATTTGGGGAATGCATCGGCTCCCTCCCCTGGGGGCTAGAAGCCTCTGAGGAGACATGCCATTTTAGAGTTTTCAGAGGTGGCTCCAGCTCCTGGCCTGCGAATTGTAGGGAGATCCAGCGATCAGTCTTGGGGGGTAATCGCTCTTGCTTTAACCTCCCTGGATCTGGATTGTGATCTAGGGTGGAAGTCGTGGGTGGGTTTACAGCTTGCCAGAAACAGAAGTTGCCCCCCCCACATTCGGGATGAAAATTCCTGTATCTGGCCTTAAAGCCAAAGTGTGGCAACAAGCCCAAAAGTCAAGTAATTAAGTGGCAACATGCCAAGGGAAAGGAAACAGAAAAATGCAACCCTAGACTCCTATTTTGGGGGCATAGAGCAGGAAAAGGACTGTGAGGCCAGAAGTCCTGCTCCAAAAGCCCCAGGGGAAAACATGAGTGGGTTGCAGGCCATAGAGGACCTTAAGAAGGACTTTAAAAATAAAATAAGAGAAGTGGAAGAAAAATTGGAAAGAGAAATGAGAAGGATGCAGGAAAAGTATGAAATGAGGGTCAACAGCCTGACTGAGGAAAACAACACCTTACAAAATAGACTAACTCAAATGGCAAAGGAAGCCCAAAAGGGCAATGAGGAGAAGAATGCCTTAAAAAGTTGAATTTGCCAGATGGAAAAAGAATCTCAAAAGTTCACTGAGGAGATTCATTCCTTTAGAGTTAGACTGGAGCAAATGGAAGCTAATGACTTTATGAGAAATCAAGATGCTGTTAAGCAGATGCAAACAAATGAAAGAATAGAAGGCAATGTGAAATATCTCATGGGAAAAACCACTGACCTGGAGAATAGATCCAGGAGAGACAATTTAAAAATTATTGGAGTACCTGAAAGCCATGATCAAAGAAAGAACCTAGAAATCACCCTTCAAGAAATTCTCAAGGAAAACTGCCCATATGTTTTAGATCCAGAGGGCAAAATAGAGGTTGAAAGAATCCACTGATCACCTCCTGAAAAAAATCCCAAAAAGAAAACTCCCAGGAATATTATAGCCAGGTTCCAGAATCCCCAGATCAAGGAGAAAATACTACAAGCAGCCAGGAAGAAACAATTTCAATATTGTGGAAACACAATCAGAATAGCCCAGGACCTGGCAGCTTCTACACTGAGGGATTGAAGGGCATGTAATATGATATTCCAGAGGGCAAAAGAACTGAGAATGAACCCAAGGGTCACCTACCCAGCAAAACTGAGTATTTTGTTTCAGGAGAAAATATGGTCATTCAGTGGAATAGAGGACTTTCAAGCATTCTTGAGGAAAAACCAGAATTGAATAGAAAATTTGACATCCAGACACAAGAAGGAAGAGATGCCTGAGAAGGTAATCAGGGAAAAGAAATCAAAAGGAACTTATCAAAGTTGAACTATTTACATTCCTATATAGAAAAGCAATAACTGGGACTGATGATATCTTTCTCACTATGAAAATAATGGAAGAAAGGGGTGTGGTCATATGAATACATATGTGAATGTGTGTGTATATGGTTACAGTTATATATGGATAGAGGGCATAGGTTGAATTTGTTGGGAAGGGAGAATACTCAAGGGATGAAATTATGAGGTGACAGAGGAAAGTGGCAAGAGGAGATGGGGAGAGACAGGGTAGGGTAAACTATCTCATGTAGAAGAAACAAGGGGAAGTGGTTGCAAGGGAGGGGGAGAATAGGAAGGCAAAAAGGTAAAACCACATTCTCATTGAATTTGGTTCAGGGAGAGAATGACATACATACTAAATGGGATATCTCAACCTACAGCAGAATAGGGGGAAGGGGGATGAGAGGAGGGATGATGGATGGGAGGGCATCCTTGGGGAAAGGGGAGGTTGGAAGTACCCACTATAGAAGAGGGACAGGATCAAGTAGGGAATGGACCAGGTGGGGGGTGGGATGAGTGGGAGGGAAGTATAAGCAGCCTTGTACAATATATCTACTATGATAATGTTTTGCATAGCTAGACATGTACAACATATACTGAATTACTTATCTCCCCAGAGGGAATGGGTAACAAGGGAGGAAGGAAATGGATCTGAAATTCAAGGTCTTAACATTAAATGTTTCAAATATATATAAATACTATTATTAATACTCTTTTGCTTATAATTGGGAGATAAGATGTGCAGGCATTGGGACACAAAGATTCACCTTCCTCTAATGGAAAAGTCAAAGGGGTATGGGAGAAGGTATGGGAGAGAGCAGATTGGAGGAAGCGATATCTTGTGGGACTGCTATTCTGGGAGGTTGGGTAGGGGAATAATGGGGGGGAAATGATTGTAACTCAAAATCTGGTGGAAATGAATGATGTAAAACAGAAGTTAATAAAGCATTTGTTTAAAAAAAAGAAATACAGAAATGTTGTTTTTCATCCTTCTTACTCAGAGAGGACCAATGACATCATAATGTTGGGGTCAAAGTCAGTCAATACAGCTCAGAATTTTCTACCGAAGGTCAGCCACAAATAGTCTGTTTAAACATTGAGGATGGACATGTCTCTAGATTTCTACATCTCACATGCCTTTGTGCTACTCTGCTTTGCTCATGGAGCACAGCACCATTTTTGATGTGGGCACACCATGCTGAGTGGTCCTGTGCCAGCATCTCCCAAGTCTCACAATCGATACTAAAGTTCTTCAGAGAGACCTTGAAGGTGTCCTTGTACTGCTTCTGACCTCCCTGTGAGCACCAACCTTGTATGAGTTCTCTATAAAATAATAGTGTGTTTGGCATTCAGGCTATGTGACCAGCCCATCAGAGTTGCACCCTCTGCAGTAGAGTCTGAATGTTGTGCAGTTCAGCTCAAGAGAGGTCCTCCATTTCCAGTACCTTTTCACGCCAAGTAATCTTCAGAATTTTCCTAAGACAATTCAAATGAAAGTGATTCAGTTTTCTTCCACAGCACTATTAGATTGTCCAGGTTTCACAGGCATACAACAATGAGGTCAGCACAATGGTTCTGTAGACCTTCAGTTTGGTAGGCAGCCTAGCACCTCTTCTCTCCCACACATTCTTTCCCAGCCTCCCAAACACTGAGAGAGCTCTGGCAATGCATGCATCTATGTGTTCATCCCTGTAAAGTATACTGGCAAAAAAATAGAGAGATAATAGTCCAGAAAAAGTTTGAAGTCTTCCAAAGGAAGTGGTAATAATTAGGTAGTTTCTGTTTACTCATAGGAACATAGATTTGAAAGGCTCTTTGATGCCATTGAGTCCAAGGGTTGTACATATGTCTGAGATGGGATTTAAGCCAAATCCTTCCTGAATCCTTGTCCAGGGCTTTATCTAATTTATCATTAATAGAATGTCTCTTGAGTTGGAAGCACATATTCAACCAAAGAACGCGTTGTGTTTAGGATAAGAAATCCAAAGAAAAAATTATGTATAGCTAAACAAACAAACAAACAAACAAAAAACAACCCAGGACCACCAAACTATATTATAATCGATGCAATAAAATAACCTACATAATTAGAAGAACAAACATAGCAACTGTCTCAATATTTCCATTTTTTATCAGCAAAAGTGTATAACTGGATCATAATTTTTGCTTCACTCTGTACAAGAGAATTTGAAAAGTGAGTCCCAGGACATCCTAAGCCAATTTTAGAAACTATTCTGTCTAATTTGTTGTTTAAATCAAACTTATTGTACTATATGTCTGTTTTGAAGAGATAAAATGAAGAATAATTCAGCCAGGAGGATATAGGATTAGAAAATGGAAGATTATTTTGCCTTCTTTATCATCTTTTTCGTACACTATTATCAGGGCCAACCATACACTGAGGAAGACTAGGAGGCCATTTAAGACGGTATGGTTAGAGGGGCATCTCAAGGACTTCCTGTCCTCAAATAGCTCCCCTGCCTGTTGCTCCTTCAGGCTACCATCTCTTTACCTCGTTTCTTGCACCACCAAACTTCTCCAACCAATAATATACCTGCTGCCTCTTCTTCTTCATCATCTCCTCACTAACATCACTTCAGAAAGTGTGTTCTGAATTATTATCTGCTTTCCATCCCCATCACTAGACTGAGATAATACTCTCCGAGGTCAACAATAACTTCCTATTTGCCAAATCCATTAGCCATCCCCCCATTTGTTTGCTTTTTCAGTGTTTGACTCTTCTACAAAATTTGACAGTTGAGCCCTCTCACACCTCCTCTACTTCACCTAATCTTTCAATGGTCTCATCCTTTGGCATACCTAACTCAGGTCAATTTAGTGATTAAGACTCCTCGTTAGAAAGCAGTGAGACACTTGTAGACATTAAAACACAAAAACGTCTTTGAAGATAATAATATTTAAAGGAATGCAATAATTCCTTAAATTAAATTTAAAAATTCTCGACCTCTGTATTCACCATAGACATTGGTAACACTTCATCAGAAAGGCATCCCCAAAGATCAATGAGAATTTCTGCTAAGATTTCTAACACCAAGGCCCCAGGGGTGGGGCTTTTTCATGGGTTAAGTGGCAAAGAATCCAAGCCAATGTTGATGATCTTGAGAATGGAGATGATCCTATGTCCGTAATCATTCCAGCCTACGTAACAGGTGTAACTGTTACCAAATAGAGTAATGGAAATAGTAGGAAGCAAGAGACTTAACTTCTAGTCCTGAGTTGAAAAATTTGATTCTATGACTTCAAGAAGTCATAGTTATCTCTACAGCAATAGAGTTGAACTAAATGGAGGTCTCCCTACAGTAACTGCTCAAAATCTAAAAACTCTACCCTCACCATTAAGAACTAGATGGTCATCTTTAGGGGAAACGTCATGGTGATACTACTAGAATACCAATATTCCAAATTCTGTTTTTAATCCTGGGGCAGTTTAATTCTTCAAATTCCCTATGACTTAAGTTCTGCCAACAGAGAATGTTGCATTCTTCTACCTTTCATCGTATTGGTTCCTCAATATGGAATTCAGTCTTACCACCCTCGTGGAAAAGCTGTGTGCCCATTCTAGTGCTTCCCAAACCTTAATCCTCTTTGTTATCCACTCTGTTCCTTTCCTGGGCCACCATCATCCAGATTTTCTGCTACACTCTTCCCTTTGGAGTCTCATGGTCAATTCTCATTTTGTCAACATTCTTGAATTCTTCAACTAGCTGTTCTTCTACCTCTTTGCTCAAACTAAATCTTGGTTCCTGCCTGAAAATATCACAACTTTTGGAATCTTCTCCAGTGGGGATCTCTTTTCCTATTCCTCCCCGTCAAACAGATCAGAAGAGGGGTTGGCATATTCTTTGTCCCTAACAGACTATTCCTCTGTTACCACTCCTCAATAAACATCCCTTTTCTAAAGTACATTCAATGTATTTATAGCATCTTCTCCCTATTCTTGTCTCTATCACCCACCAGTCTCTAAGTCACTCCACTAACTTTATCAGTGAAATTAGGACTTGACTCACAGTCTTCCCCTTTATACTATTTTCTACCATGATTCTTGGGGATTTTAATATTCATACTGACAACCCTTCAAATAACATGGCCACACTGTTTTACACTTAACACTTTACATTTAACACTTTCATCCCAAGTTTACTTCTTCAACCAGAGATATGGGAGAGTCAATTGTTAAATTTCCAGTGTGGGCATTCACTATTTACATCTCCACAACTGGCAAAATCTAGAAATTGGTCCTTGATTTATTGTTTCGTAGATTGGTTAGATTTTCTAAAGTGATGGGGAAAATGTTAATATTGCACATTAAACTTAAAAGGGTATCCTGTGTGCATTTTTGTTTTCCCAGAGAGCCAGGTATTAAACATTTACTAGCTTCCCACTGCCTCCATCCCACTTCTATACATTAGCATAATCTTAGACCTCACCATCTCTTCCAATTGCACTAGCTCTAAGAACTTTGAGATGCCATTAACTGACCACATCTTTGGATATATCCTTCCACTTCTCCCACTCTCTCCATTTCACAAAACCTCTTCTTTCCCTCATCTCTGACCTCTCCTTACTCAGCTCTATTCTCCTAGCTCACCCCTCCCACTGGAGCTTCACTCATCTTCATCATAGCCTTGACTACATGGTATATGCCATGTGAGTATTTCACTCTAAAATCCTTAGCACCCTGACCTAATGCCATGTGCAGCCCACAAACTCTTATTCCAGATTATCCCAAATCCTGTGCCATCAGATTTCTCAGACCCTGCTTTCAAGTTGCTGTTCATTCCTGGAAAAAGTAACAAATGCAAGTGAATTGCATTCACGGCAAGTTTATCGTAAATGACTTTAGTAGGGTCCTCCATGCTGCCTGGCAGACTGATAAAGCAGTTATTAAGCACTTATTACGTGCTAAACACCTGACTATCCTCCTTATCTCATTTCCTGTGGTGACTATTCCAAGTTTCTTTCCTTTTTCCTCAGACCTCAGCAACACTCCATCATTACCAACAGGTCTCCTACTCATAGACTCATGGACCTAGAGCTAGGAAGGACTGTAGACCTCATCCAGTCAGTCCATTCCCCTCGTTTTTTTTGAAGGGGGGAGGGCAGGGCAATTGGGATTAAGTGACTTGCCCAAGGTCACACAGCTAGTAAGTGTCAAGTGTCTGAGGTCCAATTTGAATTCAGATCCTCCTGACTATAGAGTTGATGCTCTATTCACTGTGCCACCTAGCTGCCCCAATTCCCCTCCTTTTAAAGATGAAGAAATAGAGGCCCGGGGAAGAGAAGCACTTTACCTAATCAGTAAGAGGCTGGATCAAGATTCAAACATAGATGGTGCCTGGGCAAGTCACAACCCTGATTGCCTCCAAAAAATATATTCCAACACAACTCTTTTTGCTCCAAATTCAGTGTTCTTTCCAATTTTACATTATACTTTCCCCTTAGTCCATTCCACCTTTAGAATGCTCCTGAAAAATAGCCCTTTATCTTCATACTCAACTCTCAGTTATTTGTACATAGCTTCCCTCCCTGGTGCCAGTGTTTTTATCTTGACCTGACTTCCCCTCGCTATTCACTATCCTTCAGATCACTCTTATTCCCATTGCTGTGGGTACTCAAGGAATGCCACTAATGTGGCTATAACAATACAAATTAAAATACCAATAAAAAGAAACCAGACTTTGCATAATTGGGGGAAAAACCAATGATTAAGGTTCCAGAAATCAGCATGACATTCAGCTCCCTTCAGGGCAGAGGAGTGGGGGAGCTACCAGGAAAAAATGCTGTATACAATTTCAGAAGCAGCCACTGTACTAGATGGCTTTGCGTTATTTTCTTGGTCACAAGGGAGGGTTCAATAGAGCCTACTTAAGGTATAGAGATTAAGGAGAAGGAAATATTGGGGAGGGTTTTTTTCTCTTCAGAAAATACTGTGATGTAGAGACAAAAAGTATCAATAAAACATAGTGTTAAAAATAACTCTCAACAAAATTTGATCCAAAAGGTAAATCCAATGCAAAAAGAATATACTTGAAGCTTTCAAAAATAACAAATATGCTTGGACTATCTGTGCCAACTGTTTCCATTTATTCATGTAATTAATAGATAGCTATGTTCTGTATGGGCTTCTAGTTGGTACAGTGGATAGAGTACTGGGCCTGGAGTCAGGAAGACTCGTATTCCTGAGATTGGATTCAGTGTTGGACACCTATTAGTTATGTGACCCTGTGCAAGTCACTTAACCCTTTTTGCCTCAGTTTCCTCATCTGTAAAGTGAACTGTAGAAGGAAATGGAAAACCACTTCACTCTTTGCCAAGAAAATCCCAGATGGCATCAAGAAGAGTTTGACAGGACTAAACAACCACTAAATGTTTTGTATTGTTATGTCTATATTTGGGGGACTGGCCGATGATGGCCCAGTCTTTGGAACATCCACATAGAGGCCTTTTTCCTCCCCATTCCAGAGTCCACTGAGGCATCTTCTGACAACTTTTTGTCAGCTTACTGTGTGGTGATTAAAAGCCTACTAATTGACTTCTAAGCTGGTCCTGAGGGGGCCTACAAAAGATTCAAAAGGACCAACTTTCTCTTACCTGGAAGCTCTTGTGTGAAGAGGATGAAATGCTTCAGACCTTGGGGAGAAGGTGGCCGTTGCCCTCCCCAGCTGCCTTCTTTCCCTTATTATTCACCTGCATGCCATGAATGGCATTGTTCTTTTCTTTCTCCTTTTGATCTCTGTTGTGTTTCATTCTTTTCTGATCGTAGGTAAATGTGTACTGTGAGACAGAACAAGTCATGCTATGACCTTGTGAGGTTTGAAAGATCAGAAAAGTCAGCAAAGGTGCAGCATCTGGAGGCAGTGGCAGGGCTGACCAGCAGCTGCGGCAGAGAATCTGGGAAAGAAATATCCCTGAGGAGTGGAATGAGTGACCTGCTTGACCCAGTCCAGCAAGAAACCCGCCCAGCTGAGCAAAAAAATAACAGTCCACTAGCTTATGCCATACCCAGAAGCAAACTTGTCGGTGATTCCATGAAGAGAGGAAAGAACTCCTGGGAGCAAATGTTCTGTAGCAACCACTTTTCAAGTCCGAGTTTCTTCTTTCTAGTGACAGAGGAATGGAGAGAGGAGAATGCACTCCTGGTTTAGGAAGCTGAGAAATGTAGCCAGTCATGCTCAGAGAACAAGAATGTTAGCCCAAGTGTGAGTTGGGATAATAGCCCCTGAGTCTGAATTACAAATCTATTTCCTCTTTGGCTATGTGAAAGCATTCAGGAATGATGGAAAGGTGAAATGGAGGTCTCCTCCAACTGACTATGCCTCTATTTTCTTCTCAGGAAAATAATCATGGTGGCACAGTGTTCGAGAGAACTCTGGGTCTGCAGTCAGGAGAACCTGAGTTCAAATTTAGCCTTAGAGACTTATCAGCTATGTGACCCTGGGTAAGTCATTTAACTCTGTTTATCTCTGTTTCCGAATCTGTAAAATGAGCTGGGGAAGGAAATGGCAAACTGCTCCAGGATGCTTGCCAAGAAAACCCCAAATGGGGTCACAAAGAGTCCCACATGACTTAAAACCACTGAACAGTAACAACAAAAGAATAATCATAGAACAAATGTAACATAGACCTGCAGCTAAAAGGGATCTCAGAGGTCAGAGTGGATGACCTTTAGGTTCCTAACAATTCTACGAATGACTAAATGAAAAAACATTCATTAGTTGCTTTCTATATTAATAATAATAGTAGTGATAATATCTAACATTTATATAGCACCAGTCAGGTGCTGGGGCAGCTGGGTGGCACAGTGAATAAAGCACTAAGTCTGCAGCCAGAAAAGCTCATTTTTCTGAGTTCAGATCCGGCCTCACACACTTACTAGCTATGTGACTGTGGGTAAGTCACTTAACCCTGTCTGCTGAGCTGGAGAAGGAAATAGCAAACCACTCCAGTATCTTTGTCAAGAAAACCCCAGATGGGGTCACAAAGAATTGGACGGGACAAATTATGTGCCAGGAACTGTGCAAAGTGTTTTCCAAAGATGTCATTTGATCCTCATAACAACCCTGGGAGGTGGGTGCTGTTATTATCCCCGTTTTACAACCCAGGAAACTAAAGTTAAGTGACTTACCCAGGATCACACAGCTAGTAAGTGTCTGAGGCTGGATTTTAACTGAGGTCTTCCTGATTCAGGGCCTAGCAGCCCTTATGTCTTAAGCACTGTGTTAAATGCCAAAGTACAGACAGAAAAGACAATTCCTGCCCTCAAAAAACTTACATTCTATTAAGGAACAGAGAATTATGATTAGGATTCTAACATCCATGTTTAGTGACTAAAGAGGCTAAAGATGGATAAGAATCAGATGGACCTGTCATGTGAAATGAGATCCCTTAATTAATTTCAACATGGAGACTGAGACCCCTGGTTTTCCTGGAAGCCAAGTAATACCATGGAGCTTAAATCCTTCCAGATGGGCAGTTATGGGGTGAAGAAGGAGCTCTATTTTCCAGTCAGATTAGTTGGTATTTTCTTAAACTTGGAGCTCCTCCTTAAGAGCCATACCTGTGATATGAAAGGCCATAAAAAGCCAGACAGGTTTTCTTGCCTTTCTGCACAGACTGTTTGGAAGGGCTGACATAGTCGATAGAGTTGTCTCTGTTCCAAAGCACAGAACTCCTCATTTATTTCCAATCTGCCTAATAATTAAAGCCTCAGAAACTTTGGGAAACTTTCTTGGCAAGCAGACTGACTTTTAAAAAAAGAGAAAAGTACTGAAGGAGTAGACTTTAATCAGTCAACAGAGAACTTGCCTTGGGGGGTGGGGGAAGGATGCATTTAAATAAGCTTGTTTTAGTCTTTCAAGCTTTTCTCCAGTCAGTGTAGGTAGAGAGAGAATGTGACACCCCAGATAAGCTGCCACAACTCTCTAGACTAAGTGATTACTCAATACACTTCCAGAAAAGGAGATAAAAACTGCATGGTTAATGTAGACCTGTAACCCTTATTAACAGCTAGGCCAAATCAAGGTAGGTATGTATAGAAAACCATTTATTGTTTTAATAGGTTAAGAAAAAAACACTGTGATAATAAATAAGAAGACTGGAATTTATGCATTTAAATGAGTGTTGCCCCCCCTAAACAAACCTGCCAGAGCTGATACATTCAAATGAGGATTGCCCCCTTCCAAGTAGTCACTGTGGGAGATCACACACTCATTCCAGGGTTGCTGCCACTACAGGGAAGCTGCATCTCTGGAACTCTTCCTTTGAAATGTGCTTCAAAGCCAGGCCACAGAAGAAAGGCAATTTCCTTACCAAGTACAGTAAGTCTAGAATTTCAGACTTGGGAAAGGTCTACTTGAACTTCCTCATTCTACAGATGAGTAAACTGAGGCCCAGAGACTCACAAAGTGCAGTTATCCCTTCCACATCTCGGGGTGAGCAGGTGGCCCCCCAATCCCCACCCCCACGATCTGGAAACTCCTAGTGAAATTTTTGGGCACTCTCTTTGTACCAGAGAGGAAGACTGGATTTTTTCTTTTTCTTTTATGGGGTATTTACAGCACTTACTGTTAAATTTTCGTGAAGTATTTAGTCATAGGTTCTGTGTTTTCTTTTGGTCTTTTCCAAGTTGTCTGCCTCTTCTGCAAAACTCCCCCCAAACCCCCACTTAATTTCTTATGCAGACAGGAGATATATCAAAAGCTCGATGGAGACTTTGACATGTGAAAAGAAAACTATAAATTGTCGAGACTCACACAGTACGTTTGTAGCACATTTTGTTATTGTCCCAAGGCTGTATTATGCAGTTTGATCACCTACCACCATTTGGAACTAAATGACTTCTGTTTGTCCTCCAAAACCAAATCCAACTTTTAGGACTCAGGGACCATCCTTTCTCACAATATCACCCAACCTGTGCCTTTAGGAACGCTCCTATTCCTTTGAAGGGATGGAAGGAAGAAAGAGGTAGGAAGGGGATCAGAGTGATGGGTGTGGGGAGGCTGATTTGCTACACTCTGGAACTTCTGATTCCAGGCCTAGAACTCTATTCAATGCTCTACAGATTGTGTGTGTGTGTGTGTGTGCATGTATGTGTGTATATGTATATATGTACATGTGTACGTGTATATGTATGTATATACACATATGTGTGTATACACACATTTATACATGCACATATATTTTATATTTATATACATACATATACACACACACATATATATATACATACATATAACTTTTCAAATGTGCTTCTTGAAGCATAAGAGAGGGAAGAAAAGGAGGGTTGCCAGTTTGCTAATAATCCCCAGAACAAATTTAGAGAAACCAGCTCAGCTCAAAAAGAGAAGTGAAACTATTAGAAATGCAAATGTCAAGTTGTCTCTTATTGGTTCTAAATAGAATAAACTAAATAATGAACTCTGAAGACAGTACTTGTGAGACACTTCAACTTCTAGAACTTGGCTTTGATGATTGTGAGAGGCAAAGAAAGCTTGGCAGAATGAGTCTCTACTTGGGCAGGCAGTTGCTTATTCTGTTTACCTCAAGAAAAAGAAAAAAGATTTATAATAGTTCTAAATAAGGATCTGAGTTCGGATCCGGCCTCAGACACTTAATGCACAAACAAAAAAACCTAGCTGTGTGACCCTGGGCAAGTTACTTAACCCCAATTGCCCTCCAAAAAAAAAAAGAAAAAAAATAGTTCTAAATAATAATAATAATAACATATAGAGAGCACTTGAAGGTTTGAACACTGCTTTGTATATATTATCTCGATTGATCATTGGAGTTTAAGCAAGATTATGTGGCCCAGTGGATAGAACACAGGGTCTGGCATCAGGGAGGTGAGAACTCAAATCTGACCTCAGATAATCATTAGTTGTATAACCTGAATCAGATCATTTCACCTCTGAGTATCTCAGTTTCTTCAACTGTAAAGTGAAGATTTTAATAGCACCTACCTCCTAGGGTTATTGTGAAGATCAGATGAGATCATCTTTATAAATCGTTTAACCTAGTGCGTAGGGCGCATAGGTGGTGAGGTGGATGGTGGGGCTGGACCTGGAGCCAGGAAGACCTGAGCTGAAATCCAACTTCAAACACTTAACAGCTGTGTGATCTTGGGCAAGTCACTTAACCCTGTTTGCCTCAATTACCTCAACTGTAGAATGATCTAGAGAAGGAAATGGCAAATCGTGCCCAATATTTCTGCCAAGAAAACCCCAAGGGGTCACAAAGAGTGGGACGTGACTGAACAACAATGAGCTAGTGACTGGCCCGTAACAGGCGCTTAGTAAATGCTTCCCCCCACCTCCTCCACTTACACACAGGTATAACTGCTGGCAGATTAATCACTTCCCATGTATGTACCACAGCACATAGTGATAGGAATTAGAACTCACTCGTGAGGAAACTCCTTCTGCCAGTATAAATTGGCACCTTTTCTCTGACTCATGACCTTATAGAGTTGCCTGAAGAGAAGCCAAGTCATGTGTCCAGGGTCTTACAGCCATCTGTATCAGGGGCAAGACCTGAATCCAGCTGATTGTGGCATCAAGGATAACTCTCCAATGTGCTATGCTGTAAGAAATACATAGTCAAAAGTCCAAGGAAGTAAACAGTTCCTCCAAACCCCAATGGAGAGTGATCCTTGGGTCACCTGCAGGGAGGGAGAAGAGAGACATTTGAGCACGAGAGGTGAGTAGAATATAACAGAAAGAGTTTTGGAATTAAAATATCCCTGAGGTTTCAACTTACCTCCACCAGACCTCCATCAGAGATGACTTTGTTAGGGCTAGCTCCAAGGACTGGAAGGACCCAAAGAATTAATCAATTGGATTAATTCAATCCCATAAGCATTTATTAAGCACCTACTATATACAAGGTAGGCTCTGAGAATACAAAGCCAAAAATTGTTCTTATTCTTAAGGACCTTACCTTCTATTGAGTATATAAAATAAACACATAGAGTGGGTCCAGAGGGAAAAGTGTCAAGTCAATCATCAAAGGACCTGATTCTAAATCCTGCTTCTGGTATTTACTACTGCTGTGGCCTCAGACTAATTACTTGTCCTTCCTGGACCTCAGTTTCTTCATCTGTAAAATGAGTGAGTTGGCTAGATGGTTCTTCCAGCTTTAAATCTATGGTCCTAAATACAAATTACATACAAAGTAATTTTTTAAGGGGAGGGAGACTAATGATCTGGTTAGGGAAAAAAAGCAAAGACCTCTTGTAGGACATGATACCTGAGTTGAACCTTGAAGGAAGTAAAGAATTTCAAGAGACAAAGATGATGAGTGTAAGTGGATGTGATGTAGAG
Organism: Gymnobelideus leadbeateri; assembly: GCA_011680675.1. Lineage (NCBI taxonomy): Eukaryota > Metazoa > Chordata > Mammalia > Diprotodontia > Petauridae > Gymnobelideus > Gymnobelideus leadbeateri. Next base: position 383,020 of record WOXC01006736.1, read on the forward strand.
TGCGTAGGGGGAAATTATGTGAAATGAATTGAGAAAGATAAGGTGGAGCCAGATTATGAAGGACTTTAAGTGACAGAGGCCTTGGAATTTTGTTGTATGAGCAGCAGGTAGCTATAGAAGCTTCTTGAGTAGGAAAGTAACGTATGTAGTCACACTTCTGTTTTAGAAATAGTTTGGCAGCTATGTGGGGGATGAGTTGGAGAGGGGAAGCAAGGAGAGCAACTAGGAGGCTATTGCCAGGCATCCAGATGAGAGGTGAAGGAAGTCTTAACCGGGGTGAGGAGGGGTCATGTGAGTGAAGAGGATATAGCTGCTCTTTAGGTAGAATGAACAAGAACTGGAAACTGTCAGGATTGGGGGGTGAGGGTGGGAAATAGGAGAGTGATGAAAGAAGAATGATTCTTTGGAATATGGTAGGTGGTTTTTTGTTGTTGTTGTTGTTATTGTTGTTCATTTGTTTCCAGTTGTGTCTGACTCTTGGTGACCACATTGGTGTTTTCTTGGCAAGGATATGAGAGTGGTTTGTCATTTCCTTCTCTAGCTCATGTTACAGATAAGGAAACTGAAGCAGATAGGGTTGTTAAGTGACTTGCTTAGGGTCTCCCAGATAGTAAGTGTTTGAGGCCAGACTTAAACTCAGGAAGACGAATCTTCCTGATTCCAGGCCTGACACCTTATTTGACATAAATCAGAAGCTTTGCTAAATCTTTAGATCTCTGGAATGCACTGATAGAGGCAGGAGGTACACAAACTATGTACTGGGCAAAAAGGAAATAAAATTATGACATTTACTCTGATTCAGCCTCTATTGATATATTATATATTATATTATGTATATATTAATATATTCTCCTATATCGATAGGAGACTGGATTGATCCAGGAAATAGGGAAGGAAACGAATATTTGTAAATACCTACTGTGTGCCAGCCCTGTACTAAATCCCATACAAATACAATCTCGTCTGATCCCCACGAAAACTCTGGGTGCTGTTATTATTCTCATTTCATAGTTGAGGAAACTAAGATGAAGTAACTTGCCCCAAGTCACACATCTAGTAAATGTCTGATGCCAGACTTGAACTCAGGTCTTCCTGATGCCATGACAAGCTTTGTATACCCATAGTTGCCTCAGGGCCTTTTCTGGGTGCAGAAAAAGGAATTACATATACTACAAGGTCCTCTGATGGAGGTGGAAAAAGAAAGGCTATCAAGATATTCAAGTCATACAGCCCCCACAGGATTCCTAACACAGCAGGTTTATTCTCAATGTTTTGGCTCAATGTCAGAATTAAGACCCAATCCACCTTTTAATGCAACCGTATTATTCGTATTATGCCACATAATAACCGTATTCTGTTCTGGTAGTTCTGTTTATCTCTGACTTCATTTCACTTCCTCAGTCACTGAGAATAACCTTATTATACGTATTATGCCACAAAAGTGGCATAAACTAGTTCAATTACTTGTTGCAGGAGTGACGAATTAATATGCAAGAGATCTCCCATTTCAAGCCGCATATCCTCATATTAGGCCTTGGACTGGCTCCATGTTAGGTCTTGTCCAGCACACGGGCAGCTAGATGGGCATATACACAAATCAGTAAGTTGTACAAGTGCTGAATTATTGGCATCAGCTATGGAACAGGATGAAAGAGAATATGGGAACCGAATCCTGCTAGATCGTAAGATGTACAGAAGGAGGGAAAGGGACCCACATATCCCATCTATCCTTCTAATCGAACTGTCACTCATCACTTCTTGACGTGATATAGCACATGTTCTGATAACACTCCAAATGCTGTTTTGTTACATGGACCAATCCAAGGAAGGAGACCAACTTGAAAGTGTCAGGGAGACAGGTAGTGGTAGTAAATGTTATTCTCAGTGACTGAGGAAGTGAAATGAAGTCAGAGATAAGCAGAACTACCAGAACAGAATGCTCTGTAAAACTTGGACTCAGTCAAAAGGTCATACCCAAGAACCTGGAAGGCTACACATGACCTTGAGACTGCAGGTTCCCCCTGACCTAAGTAATGCCTAGGACATGCCAAGAGGTAAATTTAGGATCTATGGAGGAAGAACTTTAGGTAGCCTCTAACAATTGGAGAGATCCCAAAGTGATTCCAATGCCCTCCCTTTGTGAGGCCCGGATTCTTGTTGTGTTTTTTTGGGGGGGAGGTGGGGGGAAGGATGAGTCAATTGGTGTTAGGTGATTTGCCCAGGGTCACAGTGCTAAGACCAGGTTTGAACTCAGATCCTCCTGATTCCAGGGCTGATATTCTATCCACTGGTCCACTTAGTTCTGGAGGCCTAGATTCTTGAAGATCCTTTTGCTCCTCACTGAAGATTCATGATTAAGTCTCAGCTTTGGGGTGGATTTGATTGGCTATTACAGATCTGAGCTACCATCTTTCAGCTGGGTCTATCAAATCATTCATCAGAGCAGTGACTTACTTATCTTTAATGAAATGTAAATGTGTCACTTAGTATCAAGGCCCCAAGTGTGTCCTCAACCTTTTTAAAGTAGATGCCAATAGATGTGTCCACCAACCTCACAGGGATATACAACCAAAATCCCAAGCAACTTTACCTCTCTATAACCTCAACAGATTGTTTGGGTCACCCTGATTACCTCCTTAAATAAAACAGTCATTTGTTTAAATTATCTATGTTCTGAATCAGGTTGGTCTGATGGTTCAGGTTCAGGATTGGAGATACTCATAGATCACCTGGCATTCAAACACATATATTTATCAAGTATATAGCATCGATTTGAGCAGCTAGTAGCCACTTGGATAGAGTGCTGGACCTGAAGTCAGGAAGACTCATCTTCATGAGTTCAAAGCTGACCTCAGACACTTATCAGCTGTATGCTTCTGGGCAAATTACTTTACCCTATTTGCCTCAGTTTCCTCATCTGTAAAATGAACTGGAGAAGGAAATGACAAATTACTCTGGTATCTTTGCCAAGAAAACCCCAAATGGGGTCATGAAAAGTTGGACACAATTGAAATGACTGAACAACTAGATAACATTGATTCAGCTGAGCACAGCTACCAGGCAGCTGGTCAGAAACGTGTCAAGTGTCAGGATTGAACTTCAGTTTTCTACTTAGATTATTAAGAAGCTTGGGTCAGTGGTTTGAGCATTAGTCCCCCTGCACCAATTATGTCCCAAGGATAGTTTCATTACCTTTTAAGTAAAACCTAGCTTAGCCTTTGTGGTATAGATGTTGCTGCTACAATCACCTATGTATTTCTGGTGAAAGTAGATTTGCATCTACCTAATAGGGCAAGCAGCTACTTGTCAATAAATCCTTTTCCATATATAGCTACTGATTCTTGGCAAGTCTATGGGGTGAGGACTTTTAAAAATAATGCATTCCTATACTTCTCTCTAAATCCAGGGTTCTTAACCTCTGACCATAAACTTAAAAAAAAATCTTGATAGGTGTATTTCAGTATAATTGGTTTCCTTTGTGACCCTATGTGTTTTATTTTATGCATTTAAAATGCTATTCTGAGGAGGGTTCCCTCGGCTTCACTAGATTCCCAAAGGGATCCACAACACAAAAAAGGTTAAGAACCTCAAATCCAAATCAACCCAAACCTGAATCTCATGAACTCAGGAAGAAGTACCAAGGATTTTGCTGCCTACATCAAAAAAGTCATCAGTTTCTGTAAATAAACCCAGGGCAGGAGATATGGGATGGTGGGAAGGCTGAACATTTTTGCCTATGTAAACCTGTGAAAAGTTAAACAGTTTGGGGAAAAATAGCAATTCTCTTCCGGTCTGAACCATCATCTAAAGATCATTTCCCAAATGCTCAAATGAACCATAAGTGAATAGCTCCAAGAACAAAATCAGATAAAATAGCTGCCCAGTCAAATCAACCAGCACCAGACATTGTATATTTTTCTATAGCACGAACAACTTTATCTGGTTGAACTAGTAGCCTTCTGTCTGAGGGTTACTTTCTCAGGATTACTCTCAAATCTAGAGGGACATTGGAGGATGCAATAAAATGTCCCTAATTTATAATGATAGATCGGTTAAAATGAAAAATTCATTTCACATGCTGCCCATCTCCACACCATGGCAGCTAAATTTTACACATAGCTTTCTTGGACTGTCTGTTGCCTTCTCATTTTCAAGAAGTTCCAAGCAATCACATTAGAAAGAAAAACAATGCATATCATTGAGTAAAAAACAATGACGAAAATGTTTTAGCTTATACTTCCACCCAAAAGTTATTTAAATAAAAGAGTTTACCTTGATTTCAGACCTTAGTAAATATAAGTTTTTTAATAGCCACAAGGATATTTAAATTTTTCACATCCTGAATGGAAATATAGATGTCTAAACATCACTAACACTTTCTTGTCCTTGCATTTCTCATTCAGGTGTAAGGTTACATTTTTTTCAAACGCTTTATTAACTTCTGGTTTACATCATTCATTTCTGCAAGATTTTGAGTTACAAATTTTCTCCCCGTTTTTCCCCTACCCACTGCCCCCAAATAGCAGTCCCACAGGATATCCCCTCCTCCAATCTGCTCTCTCCCATATCTTCTCCCATACACCCTTTGACTTTTCCAGTAGGGCATGGTGAATCTCTACGCCCCAGTGCCTGTACATCTTATTTCCCAATTACATGTAAAATAGTATTAATAATAGTGTGTATATATATATATGTGTGTGTGTGTATGTGTGTGTGTGTGTGTGTGTGTGTGTGTATTTTAAACATTAGCTTTTAAAACTTTGAATTCCAGATTCATTCCCTTCCTCCCTTGTCACCCACCCTTACTGGGAAAATAAGCAATTCAGTATAGATTGTACATGTGTAGCTATGCAATACATTACCATAGTAGATAGATTGTAAAAGACTGACTATATTTCCCTCCCTCCTATCCCACCTCCCACTTGTTCTATTCTCTACTTTGATCCTGTCCCTTTTCAAAAATGGGTGCTTCCAACTTCCCTCCCCCCCAGCCTGCCCTCCCTTCCATCATCCCCCCTCTCATCCTCTTTCCCCCTACTCTCCTATAGGGTGAGATACACTATTTAGTGTGTATGTCATTCCCTCCCTGAGCCAAATTCAATGAGAATAAGGTTGACCCGTTCCCTTTTGCCTTCCTGTTCTTCCCCTCCATTGTAACCATTTTCCCTTGCCTCTTCTATATGAGATAGTTTACCCCATTCTGTCTCTCCCCATCTCCTCTCTCACCTCTTAATTTCACCTTTTAAGTATCATCCTTTCCTATTAAATTGGTCCTGTGCCCTTTATGTATACCTGTCAACATATATATACAATTCACATATGTATTCATATGCCTTCTATTTCTTCAACTATTTTCATACTGAGAAAAGTTTCATCAGTTACAATTTATCGTTTTTCCATGTAGGAATGTAAATAATTCAACTTTGATAAGTTCCTTATGATTTCTTTATCCTGTTTACCTTCTCATGCTTCTCTTGCTTCTTGTATCTGAATGTCAAATTTTCTATTCAACTCTGGTTTTTTCATCAAGAATACTTGAAAGTCCTCTATTCCACTGAATGACCATATTTTCCCCTGAAACATGATGCTCAGTTTTGCTGGATAGGTGATTCTTGGTTTTAATTCCAGCTCCTTTGACCTCCAGAAAATCATATTCCATGCCCTTCAATCCCTTGGTGTAGAAGCTGCCAGATCCTGTGTTATCCTCATTGGATGCTTGTAATATTTTCTCCTTGATCTGGGAATTCTGGAACCTGGTTACAATATTCCTAGGAGTTTTCTTTTTGGATCTTTTTCAGGAGGTGATTGGTGGATTCTTTCAACCTCTATTTTGCCCTCTGGTTCTAAAACATCAGGGCAGTTTTCCTTGAGAATTTCTTGAAGGATGATTTCTAGGTTCTTTCTTTGATTATGGCTTTCAGGTAGTCCAATAATTTTTAAATTATCTCTCCTGGATCTATTTTCCAGGTCAGTGGTTTTTCCCATGAGATATTTCACATTGCCATCTATTCTTTCATTTGTTTGGATCTGTTTAACAGCACCTTGATTTCTCATAAAGTCACTAGCTTCCATTTGCTCCAATCTAATTCTGAAGGAATGATTCTCCTCAGTGAGCTTTTGAGATTCTTTTTCCATCTGGCAGATTTGGCTTTTTAAAGCATTCTTCTCCTCATTGCTTTTTTGAGCCTCTTTTGCCATTTGAGTTAGTCTATTTTTTAAGGTGTTATTTTCCTCAGTCAGGCTGTTGACTCTCATTTCATAATTTTCTTGCATCATTCTCATTTCTCTTCCCAATTTTTCCTCCACTTCTCTTATCTGCTTCTTGAGGTCCTCTATGGCCTGTAGTCAGCTCGTATTTTCCTTTGAAGCTTTTGGTGCAGGAGTTCTGACTTCACTGTCTTCCTCCTGTTCCATGCTTTGATCCTTTTTGTCCCCCAAATAGCAGTCTAATGTTGGATTCTTCTGTTTGCTTTGCTTCCTTTGCCTGGTCATGCTGCCACTCTATTACTTGACTTTTTAGGCTTTTTGCCACAGGACTCTGCTACCAGACAGGAGAGCTTCCGTCCCAAATGCTGGGGTTTTCTCAGCTGCCAGAGGTATTAATTGGGTGCTTTCTCTGAAGCCTCCACATGCTCTGGCAAGCTGGTCACAAATCCAAGGACCTCCACCCTAGACCTCAATCCAGATCCAAGCAGGTTAAAGCAAGAACAATTACCCCTCAGGTATGTCCATATAGAGAGACAGGTATAGATAACTAGATATAGATTCTAGATATTTAGATAGAAATATAGAAATATTTAGATATTTCTGTGTAGATATCTATATAGAATTCTCCTTATATATGCATACACACATACACATATATGTATAAACATATATGTCTATATATAAACACACTTTTCTTCTCATTAGAATGTGAGATCCTTGAGGGCAGGGTCTGTTTTTGCCTTTCTTTGTATCCCCAGCTCTTAGCACAGTGCTTGGCCTATAGAAAGTTCATAATAAATGATTGTTGATAGACTGAAGCATTTTGCACATTTGATAATATCATATTATTATTTCAATTTATTATCTTCCCAAATTCAATTACCTCAAACAAAACAACCTCTGAACATTCCAGTTTATTATTTTCATGAATTGTATAGAGGGAATGCATTCTCTTTTATCTTTTTTGTTTTGAGGCAATAGGGATTAAGTGATTTGCCCAGGATACAACTAGTAATTCCTGAGGGCAGATCTGAAAAGTCCTTTTGACTCCATCATTGGACTCTATCTACTTTATAGAGATACCCAACCACCCTGAGGGAGTGTATTCTCCTAGTGAAATTTATTGAGTTTATGGCTTCAATCCATGGAAATCAAAGAATCTCCTCCTGAATTATGCTTCTATTGTTGCTACTATTAACAAGACTAATGACCTGTTTGTTTAAAAGTAACCTTACACGGGGGGCAAAGTAGATGGCGGAGTAGAAATAGGACTTCCATGGGGCTCTGGCTTCCACCTCCCCCAATTCATGTAAAACATGACTCTGAACAAACTTTGGAGCTACAGAACCCACAAAATGACAGAGAACCTCCTGCTGAGGACAGCCCAGCAGCCTGGCAGGAATTGGCCAGCACAGTGCTCTGGGAGCCAAGCCCAGCCCCATGTGAGCCTGAGGTTTTAGCCCCAGGGTAACCACCAACTGTAGGGACTTCAGATCACCAGCAGCTGTGGTGGTTTCCAGAATTATCAACACATAGATGCTAAGGACAAAGTGAGAGGTCAGTGAAGTGTGGACTTTGGGATCTGGTAGTTTGGGAGTGTGGTCAGCCTTTATCTCCTGTAGGGAGAAGCGGTTCAGGTGCTGCCACCATGCAGCCGCCGCCACATGGCAGCTTCAGCTCCTGTTCTCATACTGTAGGGGGAACCAAGCAACCAGTCTGAGGGGTAATTGCTCTTGCTTTAATCTGCTTGGATCTGGATTGCAGTCTAGGGTGGAGGTCCTTGGATATGTGACCAGCTTGCCAGAGCATGTGGAGGCTTCAGAGAAAGCACCCAACTAATACCTCTGGCAGCTGAGAAAACCCCAGCATTTGGGACAATAGAGGGGACAATCTGCTGGAGAAGACAGGATGGAATGGGACTATCTGTACAGGTAGAGGGGTTTGCTTTGGCAAGAGGAAGTACCACCTCTTCACATGAGATGGGGTGAAAGAGGAAATAGTGGCAGAAAGCATCTAAGTGATGTGAAAGGAGGAGGAGAGGCCAAGATGGAGCTTTCTGCAAATAGTCACAGTTTTTTCAGTGAAATATGAAATGAGGTTCCCAGCTGAGAGGGTAGGGAGATAGGGGAGGTATGGGATGTTTGAGGTAGAATGAAAAAGTTTGGAAAAGCTGCTATGTTGAGTAGGATAATGAAGTGTGCAAGTGTGTGTGTGTGTGTGTGTGTGTGTGTGTGTGTGTGTACAAGTAAAATAAAAGGATTGACTTGCTGCATTGAGGGCCTAATAGAGATTATATGACATAAATTTGTAGTGGACCAAGTCTACATAATTTTGTTATGTAAATAGGAGAAAGGCAATGGATGGTAGGTGTGAGCCAATGCTGGTATTTAGCAGGGCAAGATCTTTGATAGGACAAATGTATTTATCCTGTCTATGTGCTATGATATTTATGTGTTTCTGATCTTCCTTTTTTTTTTTTGGAGTGGGGAAGGCAGGGCAATTGGGGTTAAGTGACTTGCCCAAGGTCACACAGCTAGTAAGTGTGTCAAGTGTCTGAGGTTGGATTTGAACACAGGTCCTTCTGACTCCAGTGCTCTATTCACTGCACCACCTAACTGCCCCAGGTTTGGGTTGAGGGGATGCTTTATTTCTACTTTTCTTACTATATTATTTTGACAAAGGCCATTGCTTTAATTGTGTTCTCTGACTGATTATAGAAAGACAAACTTCAGTGGGGGCTTTAGTGGTAGAGTTAGGGATGTGGACCCACAATAGAATGGCATTCACAAAGAAATTTGAACCTGGGCTAATTAACTTTGGGGGTCTAATTTGTGAGTGTGAGTTGGTTGGAAGTAGGGGAAATAAGATGGACATGATAGATATTTTCAAATACTTGATGGATTATTATGTGAAAGAGGGAATCAATTTGTTCTCTTTGACCCCAAAAGGAAAATAGAGAGCATTGTGTGGAAGTTGTGATAAGACAAGTATTATTTAATTGTAAGGGGAAAAAAACCCTTTTAACAATTAGATCTATGCCAAACTAGAAATGGGCCATAATGGGATGTGTAGATTGATGATTTAAAAATCTACTATAGAGAGTATTCACTTGGAGCCCAGGATTGGTAACATAGTAAATACTTAATCAAATCTTTTTCATTCATTCATTCCTTAATTCATTCATGTATAGGTTGAAATAGATGGTCTTTGAGGGGTTCCTTCCATTTCTGAAATTCTATGAACCTTACAGTGATCATTCTAGTTTAGTATTTTAAAATTGTAATTTTACTGCTAAGTACCCACCCCTTTAATTTTCATTTATTTGGGGGTAGGGGGACTCAAACCTACATCTTCATCTGAGTAAAGAATTCCCAATGTGGAAACTTTCTCCAGTGATTCAAATTAGCAACTCATCTGTGACTTATAGAAGGGAACAAGGATTTATATGTACCCTACTATGTGCTAGTCAAAGTGCTAAGATATTATGTTTGTTATGTATTATATTATACTGTATTATATTACCTTATATTCTATCATAATAGATTACATTATGTTATGTCATGTCATATCATATCATACCGTGTTATGTTATATTATGTTATATTAATCATATTATATATAGGGCATAGAAGAATGAAACAGATTGCCCATGGTGACAAAGTTAGAGTCAGAGGCAGGATGTGAAGCCAGCTTCTGACTCCTTTGTCCCCATGCCTAGAATACCCTTCCAAGGGACATTTGCCTCCCATTTTTCTTTAGGACTCAGTTCAAATCCCATCTTCTGCAGGAAGCCTTTCCCAGCCCTTCCTCCTCTCACTCAGGGCCTTCCCTCTGACATGACCCTTCATTTATCTTGTACACATCTTCTATGAACCTAGCTCTCTGCACATCACCTTCTCCATTACCATGCAGTTCCTTGTGTTCAGGAACTACCTTTCTTTGTATCTCCAGGATTTAGCACACTGCCTGGCATATAATAAGCATTTAATGACATGTTTGCTAACTGACTGACTGACCATGTCTTTCTGATTCCAATTTCTGTTCCTTGATCCACTGTTCTTTAAATGCTTTGTGCTACCTCTGAAAATCCATGTTACCTGAGTTGATCTTAACAACTATTGCAGGCAGGCAGGGCATGTAGTGCCATCTTTATTTAACAGATGAGGAAAATAATAAGTGAAGGGAGCCACCTAAGGGAATTAGTGGCAGAGAGGAGAGTGTAGACTACAAGCTTTTTCCTATTCCACATTGCCTCTTGGAGCTAAATGAGCAACCTATGCAGGGCCCATATTGCAGCTGAGAAGCCTGGGGAAAGTTTGTCCTGGCATCCGCTGTCATCTGGCCAAGGCTCCCTGTAAGTGGCAGAATGAGGCCTTGGTCTTGCTCCAGCCCAGTGTCGAATCCCTTGAGAAAGCACAGCTTGTCTTTCAGTAATGGAGACTGCTCCATGGCCCAACCAAATATACCGACGGAGCTTACAGATTATGACTTGGCAGTGAAAAAGGTAGCTGAAGCTGGCATCTCCTGCATTTCTGATACGAGCCCCACTGGAAGCAAATAGCAGCTGTTTTAAACCTGTTTTACTCCTTCAGCACATGTCTTTCTTTGAAGTATAAAGCAATCTATCCAAGCTTCCAATGTAGGCTCCTTTGCAGCAGAAAATGTCTTCTTTAATGTCACAGAGACAGTAGAGGGGAGATATTTTGTTTGGTTTGTTTTGGTTTTGGGGAAAAGATAACTGGAAAAATCGAAATCCACAAGCTGCCACCACTAGACAGGAGAGTGTATTTGAAAATCAGACTCTTTGCACAGACTGGCCCCTTGCCCAGGATGCAATCCCTCCTCTACTCCATCTTATTAAATGCCCAGCTTCTCTCCGAACTCTGCTTAAGTGACACCTGTAGCAAGGGTTCTTAACCTGGAGTTCTTGAGTGACCTTGTTTACTTTTTATATTTCCACAACTATATTTCAATGTAATTGGCTTTCTTTGTGATTATGTGTATTTTGTCTGAGGCACGTCCTTTCAAATCTGTTATGTTCCCCTTCCCCCTTCCTCCTCTCCCCAGTTTCTCTAGAGTTCCAGCCCAATTCAAGTTCACTACTATGTTCTTCCACCTAGATGTCTCATTGGGGCAGCTAGGTGATGCAGTAGATAGATTTCCAGGTCTGGCATCAGGAAGACCTGAGTTCAAATTCAGCCTCAGACACTTACTAGCTATATGACCCTGGGCAAGTCACTTCACCCTGTTTGCCTCAGCTTCCTCATCTATAAAATGAACTGGAGAAAGAGAGCGCAAACCACTCCAGTATCCTTGCCAAGAAAATCCCAAATGGGGTCAAGAAGAGTCAGACATGACTGAAAATACTGAACAACAATAAGAGATGTCTCACTGGCACCTTAAATTCAGTATGTCACTCTGATCAAAGACCTATGCAACAAAGTCAAGGGAAAGTTTTCAATGAGGGGAGGAGGGAGATGGGAAAGGGGTGACTTTGACTGAAGTCATTCTCAGATACTACTCAGGCAGTAGCAATGTCCCTCAATTCTCAAAAAACGATGGCAGTAAAATCCAATTTCTGACAAATCCTACCGTGATGGAAAGGCTTTGTGTACTTTACATATATAATTATGTATCAGTCATCCAAAGACTAGTCTAGTTATGGTAAAAAAGACTATCAGTTTGTTACAATCTACATAGGTGGAAAGAACATCTACACGGAGAGACACAAGACAGGGAGACAGAACCAAAGAGGACAAGAGGAGAGAAAAAGGGAGTGATAACAGTACAATTTGACTGTAGTAGAGAGTTTCTAAATGGGAGTAGTATGAGGCAAAGCTGGAAAGGAAGGTTTGAGGTGGATTGTAGGTGGCCTTGAATGCTAGAATAAGCATTTTGTATTTTATGTAGTTGGCAGTGGAGAATCACCAAAGGTCTTTGAGTAGAGATATGATTATCATAGCAGTGGTTTAGAAAGATTACTAAGACAATATTGTGAAGGACTAATTTGAGGAGGGATAGGCTGGAGGCAAGAAGGCCGGGTGGGAAGATGTTATCCCATGCTAGTCAGAGATTTTAGGGCCTCAGTGGCTCTTATGTTACCATTCAAACATCATGAACCCTAAATGGCAAATACTTGTAGCAATTATTTATTTTACTCCATTTTTAACTACAGGGTGAATGAGATATATCAGAAGCATGCTCTTATACAATATTATGGCAACTCAAGATTCTTTTGGGGGTGGTAAAGCAGGAAGTTAATCTGTGGTGCTCACTTACCATTCCTGTGATGAGAGTAGTCTTTGCTCTTTAGAAACTTTCCTCATTTTTGTAATTAAAAGTTTTATCTAATGCAAATCAAAATGTGCAAAGCAGCTTATTTATTTTCTTCCTTCCTCAGTCTAACATTTGGATTGATAATCTTTTTTTCTTTTTCTTTCTTTCCTTTTTTTTTTTTTTTGCTTTTTGGAGGGGAGAAGGCAGGGCAATTGGGGTTAAGTGACTTGCCCAAGGTAACACAGATAGTAAGTGTTTAGCATCTGAGGTCAAATTTGAACTCAGGTTCTCCTGACTTCAGGGTCAGTGCTCTATTCACTGTGCCAACCAGCTGCCCCTGGATTGATAATCTTGATGACCACCAGAGTTGCCCTTTCCATAATGTCTTTATGATTCTTAGAAGGAACATTGTGAACAAACTCTCCATGGTAAGATTTTCTTTTTTCTTTTCCTTTTTTTAATATTGTGTATCAAAAAATTTTCTTAATCAACTAGGTAACATATGTTTTGCTTTCTTGTTGCTTTCATAACCAATACTGGGAATCTAGATCTCATCCTTGAATGGTCTTTGAACAGCGTTGTCAATCATTCTTTATTTACAGAGTTTTGTTTGACTTGATTGCTGTCAGATAAATGAACTTTTTGGTTATTAACTGTTTTAGGCTTCAAAAATGAATCTAAGGATAAATAAGGATTACCTTCAAAGAGAGGGAAGGAGAGAGGGGAGGGAGGAGAAAGAAGAGGAGAGAAAAGAGAGACAGAACAACACACACACACACACACACACACACACACACACTCATGCAGACTCTCCTCTAGTTTCTCTGAGAAGGAAGAACTAGGAGCAATGGGTAGATGTAATAGGGTGACATATTTCAGCTTAATATAAGGAAAATTTTCCTAACAATCAGAGTTGTCCAAAAATGTAATGGATTGCCTTGGAAAACATAAAAAGCTACATTTAGGCTTGATGTAGGAAGCAACTTCTTAATTTAAAGTTATCCCAAAAAAAGGAACAGAGTGGGTTGCCCTCTACAGTCGAGGTCTTCATGAAAAGGATGAATTACAGTTTAAGTGTATAGGTATATATACACTATATAGGTATATATAGGTACAATTCTGAGTAATGTGAAGTGCCACTTGGGGAGAGGGACTTGTAGGTTGTGGACCTATAGTGAAGGAGCTTAAGTGCCTGGCTGAGGAATTGATATTTTACCCTAGAGGCAATGATAGACACTGAAGGTTTTTTGCATAGGGGAGTGACATGGTCAGACGGTGCCTTAGGCAGATTATATTGGCAGATGTGGGGAATGCTGATTGGAGACAGTTGAGTTTGGTAGCTTGGAAGCCAATTAGGAGGTTATTAAAATAGTCCAGGCAAAATGTGATGAGAACCTGAACTAGGATGTTGGCTTTGTGAGTGGAGAGGCTGTGAGAGGTGTTGGGGAGGTAGGATTGGCAGGACTTGGCAACTGTTTGAATATAGGGGTGACTGGGGGATGGTGGTTCCCTCAATAAACATAGAGAAGTTTGGTGTAAAGGTAGGTTTAGATGGGAAGGTGACATGTTTGGATAGCTTATGTTTGAGATAGCCAATGAGAAATCCAGATGGAGTTAACTAGTAAGCAGCTGAAGGAGAAAACTCCCATCTCCTTAGAATAAAATATTAGATGCAAAGTATGGATCCTATTCAGAAAAAGAAATTGAGACTTGTCCCCATTCACAGTTGCCTTTCATTAGACTTTGAAGGACTAAGGAATACAAAGAGGTCGTATGTCATTAGGAAGCTCCAGGAGTAGGGATAGATAGAATCTGAGCAGTGTAATGGAAAGAATACTGAACTGAGAGTCAGGAGGCCTGGATTCTAACCCCAGTTCTACCATTAACCATTGTATATATGATAGCTACTTTACCTTTCTGGTATCAATTTACTACTAAAACAACTATTTCCTCTCAGTTTCCTTGACTATAAAATGAGGAACTTGGTCCAAATTATTCCTAAGATCCTCTACAACCTCTAACTTTCTTTGATTCTATGAGTGTAGATATAAACCACTACCAATATCACCATCATCCATCCAAATATCTGGGTCTCCACATAAGGTGCCCTCAGGCCTTTCTTTATAAAACAAAGCAAAAGTTCAGTCTCTGTCCTCATGGAATATATAGCCTAAGGGGCCTCAATCTAAATCATCCTTATCTTTGGGACACTTATTTAGAGGCTTCAGTCTATTAGCTGTGGAAGCCTGGATGTCACTTAACCTGTGTCTACATGAATTTGCCCATCTATAAAATGGGAGTAATAATAGAACCTGTCTCACAGCGTTTTTGTGTAGATCAAATATGATAATATTTGTAAAGCACTTTGCAAACCTTAAAGTACTCTATAATTGGTAGCTGTGGTGAAGTGAATATAGAGGCCTGGGCTTGGAGTCAGGAAGACCAGAGTTCAAATCCATCCCCTGAAACTTTCTAGCTATGTGACCTTGGACAAGTCATTTAACCTCTGTTTGCCCCTTGAGAGGGAAATGGCAGACTATTCCAGTATCTTTGCCAAGAAAATCCAATGGTCAGAGGTTCATGGAGTCACAAAGAGTTGGAAAGGACTGAACATTAACAAAAATTCTTCTAGCAATAGCTCTTAGACAAGGTCCTTAGTAAATAAGGAAAAGAAACAGAGTACAAATGAAATCCTTCTGAAAATACCTTCAAATCATTCACCAGTATTTATCCAGTATAACAGTAGACTGTATTTTCCCTTTTTGCTATCTCTGGAGTTTCACTTCTGCCCCTGAACACCTGAAGCCTTCCAGGGAGCTGTCTCAGTTCTACCCAAGGAGTTCTTAAATATTGTGTATGGAAAGAGTGCTGGTTCTGGAGTTCCACACCCTGGCCTTGAACTCCACTTCTGTGGTCTTCCTCAAGGAATCTGTACTTCAGTTTCTGTAAAATAAGGGAGGGGGGTGGACTATATGACCTCTAAGGTCCCTGGAATTCTTATATCTATGATCTATGACCCCTTCGGGAACTAGATCAGCAGCATTCCCCACCCTGCTTCAGCCCCCCTACCTCCTCAGGAAGGTGGAAATGGAGAGCTGAGCCCAAGAGGTTTGGGGATATGGAGAAATAGTCACTTTAGCAATAAATTAGATATAAGCTTTTATATATGTATACATACATACATACATACATGTATATGCTATAAATTATAACTTTCTTGCTAGTCCTCTGGACTAAAAGGAACAAAACTCCAAGGGAGTGTGTATGTGCTCGAAAGTATGGAAAGTTGATGGAGGTGTTTACTACTTCATTGGGGCTGGGAGGGAACTCACTTTCTCCCTTTATACTGGAAAACCGTCTCGTGAGTGACTGCTGGAAGATTGTTGGGGGAGGTGGCTGGAGGCAGAAACTTCTGGGATGAAAACCCCATATCCTTTCTTTTTGGTCACACTTCCTCCCCCCCCACCTTTTACTTATTCTCCTTCCTTCTTAGACCTTGTCATCTTCCCCAATTTCCTTTAAAACTCATTCTCCTTCGAGGCATTTTAAATGATAGATTCCCTCCCCTGCCCCTTTTATCCTTTCTTCAAAAAACAAAAAATTAGCTGACTCTCCCCATTCACCAGACCTGTGAGGAAGGGAGGGATCATAGGGCCCTAATCCCTCCTCACCTCCTGACCTCCTTTCCTTTAAGGATCTTTCCTACTCCTTTCTCCAGAAAAAAAAAAAGTCAAGGAATTAAAGGCATCTCCTGCCTTTTCTCCCACCCCACCCCACTCCACCCCCTTTGGCAACTATAACTAGGAAGCTGGAAAGTGTGGTTGTGTGTGTGTGTGTGTGTGTGTGTGTGTGTGTGTGTGTGTGTGTGTGTGTGTGTGTGTATGTCCTTCCCCAAAACAAGCCCCAAACCCTCACTGGAGAGAAGTCTTGGGTTTATAAGTCTGTTTCTGTTTGAAACGCCTCGCGTGTGTGTATTATAGCGTATTACATTATAGGGCGCTTTCTCAACCGAATCCATGGGAATACCCAGGAGGGGTGGGTGCAGCCCCCAGCCCTAACAAAGCAGGGACCGCCTGGCGAAGTTGAAAGACTTTAATTAAAAAAAGGTAGCGCGAACTGGGGGTGGGGGGGGGGAGAGTTAGGAGGGGGTGGGTGGTAGTGAGGAAGACCTTTGACTAACCCAGCTATACTTAGTGAAGCGAGTCCAGCGAGGACAAGATAAATCCATCTTGAGGAAAGCAGGGAACCTAGGGGACTCGTGGCGAGAGGAGCAGGATTAAGTCTCCAGCTCCGATCGCCCTCTGGAAATGTCGAAATGTTGAAGACGTGGACTGAAGGGACACAGGCGGAGGGATCCCGAAATGGGGTTGGAGCGGGGGGAGATGGCTTAAAAAAAAATAAAAGGCAATCTGAACGCCCTGGGAACTCATAACCTTTTCAGAGAATCCGACAACCTGACTTTGAAGTTCTGCTTGGTCCTCGCTTTCTCTTCGAGGCCTGTGCGAGGAACTGGCGGGTTCTGACTGTGACCCCGGCATTGTAATCCCACCGATATTGCCGCGATTCACTGGACCACATCGGTGTAGTAGCGATCTCAACTCTCTGATCTGTGAGCTGGTAAAGGAGCGCGGCCATGCCGTGATAGAGCGGCCGTGCCGTGACGGAGCCGCCGCCGCCGCTCGCTGCTCCCGCCGCCGCCTCCGGGGCTGTCCGCGGAGCTGCCGCCGCCGAGCCAGGAGGCTGGGCTGGCCGGTGACGCCGGTCCATGAATATTGCATTAGGCTAGGATGCCGCTACATGCTGTCACATACCAAGCCCTGCTCCTCTCCCTCCCTGGCGCCCAGGGGCAATAGAGATGGGGGACCCAAGAAGAGAAGGAAGCTTTCCCTTGTGGGAGAAGTGTCCTCACAGAAAGGGAGAGCGAAGCTGCTGGAAGGAAATAGGGCCGAGATTCTGAGAATCTTCTTTTTTAGGGGGGGAGGCGTTGTCTCGAGTTGCAGGTGGCAGGTCTAGGGTTTACACGTGGGGCCAGGGGTCCCCCTTACTCAAATAAAACCAAATAACAAAACCTTTGAGAGATAGTAAGCGTGACTACGCACCGGAACTCAACCGCAGGGAAGGGAGGGTGCGCGGGCTCCGCGTGCTGGGTACCCCACCTTACAGAGCCCCGTCACCTTCGGTACTGCAAGAGAAAATTGTACGCAGGTTCTTTCCTATGGGTGCATCCTGATATTGGAGAGGAAGAGGGGACTTTTATCATATGAAAAAGTTCCCATGATCGCCCTCTTGCTCTTTCCGTCTCCAGTTTTTTGCTTTGTTTTTTAAGTTCGTAAGTGACCTGAATATCTGCCAATACACTTGGTTTTGCGAGTACCTGGTTATTATGCATTTCACTCGGGTTGGGGAGCTCAGTGCAAAGGTCCTCGAGTCCCTCCAGACTGTACTTCGGGAGGGGGCGATCCTGAGCTCCGAAAAGGGATCGTTGAGGGGGAGGGTCTCGAAGACCTTCGGCCATAGGGGAAGAGAGGGCAAGTGTCTCCACCCCGGCTCTAAAATCACTAGCCTGGGAAGTTCTTAAGAGGGACATCAAAGGCAGTATTGGGGAGGAAGGCCTTTGGGGACCCTGGTTGCTCTCAGGAGAATTTCGGGGCTGCTCCTATGGCGACAGTAGAACTTCTCTAGAGTGGACTCTTAACCAACCCAGCCTGGTGAGGCCTTTATCTTGGAGGGGGCAGGGGCTGAGGGAGGGGGGCCGTTGTCAGAAATGCAGACTCTTGGTCACTCTAAGCAAAAACCCCACCCACGCACCAGAACAGTTCCAGGAGTTGGTCAATCCAAAAGGAAGAAGCAGTAGAAGCAAGAGGGATTACAGCTACATTTGTAAATCTTAAATGAAGCTGAAAAAGACTTCTCATGGAGGTCTTTTTTAAAAATTACTTCAAAATTTAATATAAACCAGGCAGGGGCTCAAGCTCACTCTCTCTATGTGGGGGAAGGGTAGCCTAGTCTCCCACTTTCCCCAATCCACGTAGACCGTGCTCCCGCGTTCCCCCCCCCCGAAAATCTACAATGAAACTTCCCCAGACTTCTTTCTGGAACGCCCCCCCAGACTACTAAAAGTGGGGTGAGTCTTGGGCTAGTTGGTTATCTTCCTCTTTTCTTTTCCTCGCTTTCCATCCTTTCCTTTTTTCTATTCTTCCCCCTACACGTCTTCCTCACTCTTTCCCCTCCTCGTCCGTCGTCTTCCTCTTCTTTTCTCCTTCTCCTCCTCTTCCCCTTCAAAATCAAACCACCTGAGCCAAGGCAGGGAACCAGGCTAGAATGCAAAGGAGGAGAAGCCCCCGTTTCCCTTCCTCTACACCCCGGAAAGTTGCGCGAATTTGGAAGCTTGGTTGCTGGTCTCTCAATACCTACTTGTCTGCAGTCCCTGGTCTCTAAAGTAAGGAGCTTTTCTTGTACCCCGGTTATTTACTTAACAATGTGCAGCCTGAGGGTGATCAATTTCTTCTATTTTGTCTTTTTTTTTAAGTGGATAAAGTGAAAGTAAAGGTCTCAGTACTAAGGACCCCAATTTTTCTTCTTCAAGCCAAACCCTTCTAGACTAAGAACCACTTTAAGAGTTTCGAATGCTTGTTCAGGGGTTCTACTTTGGTGGAGGAAAGGGAAATTTTGCCCTGAAAAATACTTAAAATTAAACAAGACCTCGTCGTTTAGTCTATTTCTATGCTGAAGTTTTGGAGACTGGCTGGTTGCGAAATATTTGAGGGAGAGTTTGCATTCGCCAATGAAGTAGACCTAGATCTCACACACATTCGCACTCACATACACGCAGGCACGCACACACACCCTAGCAGCAGCAAAAACACTTTCTCAAGCTTCCCTCCACCTCGGTTTCCAAATTCTTTGAAAGTATGCGAAGAGCACACTACTAATACACATTCACGGTCGAGTGCCAAGCACATTCAGAATTACCCCCTTTCCCTGCATTCCTCCGAAACATCTGTAAAGAAGATTTTGGAGACCATAAAAGTTAACTCCGCTTAATGGGAACTTAGAGCAAAAATCAGTCAGTTAATTAGAAGAGTTCCTATTTTTCACTCCGGGTAGATGGGGAGGTGTAAATCCTGAGGAATTTAAGGGAATTAACTGCATACGTGGGAAATCTTCACACGTATCCCATTTCCTTCTCCTAGCCCGTGCTAATACTGCGAATGGTGTAGAGTTGCTGAACTTTACCATCACAACACAAGCTGTTGTGTCTGAGAGGATTAACCAAGCCAAGTCATACACAAACAGAACCTTGAAACTTTATAAAATAAAATACTAAATAGTTGCCTGAGATGAAATGAAATACTTGAATTTGAACTCTGAGCAGATGTGCTTTGAAAGAGAGAAATCTTCAACTAATGCTCCTCTTCTAAATATCACTTGCCTGGACTTTTCCTAAAATATGACTTTTGCTGGAAAGATTAAGGGTTTGGGAATGTGCAACGAGGGAACTCGAGAGTTGTTCGAATTATAACTTATACAATGAAAGAAGCGGAAAAGAAAGAAGAACAGGTCATTTGAAAAAGGGAATTTGACTTTAGTAAATACTTTTATAAGTCAGTAATTTTGTGAATAAATCTACAGTTTAAATGTGTCCGTATTTCAACTTACTAGTATTTGAGTTCACAAAGTCTCCTGAATACTTGTAAAACTAGACAAACTCCGGACATAGGTATTTATAGACCCAGTATGGTATTAAACTTTTTTTTTGTACATCTATGCATATTACATAATGCATTCCTATATGGGAAACATTAATTTTACTTATAGAAAATGTTCTATGACATACATAAATTCATTAGCTGAAGGATGTTGATGGTTTATTTAGCCAAATGAGACATTAAATTATAGTAAACAATTGGCATTTAACTCGTAATTTAGTTTCTGTTATCTGAACAGACACTTAGTGTAGTTCCTGTTTTATAACATCCTGGCATGACTTTTAATAATTTCAGTAAGTTTGTAAAAAAAAAAAAACCAAAACAAAACAAAAGTAGGCCGCCAACTATTTAGGATGTAGGCAACTCCTATTTGAACCCTGATTTCCAAAGTGAAATGTCTTTCTGGGGCTTTAAAAATAAAAGTTTTTGAATTATAATAATTACAATTAAGTTCTTAAAATTAGCTTGACTCTGATGAACTCAATTTCTCAGAAGTGACTGAAACCTGTAGCTGTTTTTATGGAAGAACTGTTGATGGTGTTATTGGAACCTAAACAGAATTCTCTGTTCACCCCAAAGGGAACTTCTGAAGATTCCAGGATTTTTACAGAATAGAAAGCACTTGAACTTAGGCTAGCTACAGGCACTCTACAAACCACCTGTGATCATTAGGCTATTTTGGGAATTTGACCTGTAGCTTTTGGGCTATACTTAAGACTGTGAAAAGGAAAGATAAATGTCATGTTATACAAGGTGGGTCAGAGTTTGTCAAAGGCTCTTTTATTAAAAAAAAAAAATCTGGTTTCCTTTCACTAATCCTGGAGGGGCAGAAAGGTTAAAAATTCTACTGTTGGTTCATTCATTTGGACAAGATGGGAATGTCTGAACTAACTTCTTTTTGAGCAGGTTATCTTTTTGTTTGTTTCCTTATTTTTTTCTTCTCTTTAGACATAATGATAAGCACAGGTCTTTAAAGAAACAACAGCAAAAGAGTCAGTTTGAATATAAAAGCCTAGATCCTGTATTGGCTTTGACAAATGGAATGTGTATTTCACAGGTAGCCTTGGTGTACCATTTTCTCTGGTTCAAGTGGAAATGGGAAAACTGTTAGTACAAGTCTTTCCAAAGCTTAAGTTAAATGTACATGACAATGAAGAGAAGTTGTTGACTGAATAGAGTCCATTGCCATGCCCCTCTTCTGCTCTTGGGAAAATCTATGGGCATCCAAGCACAATGGAGTGGCCATGGTCAAAATGAGAATGCAACATTCATGTTCAATTCTTAGAGGTGCCAAAATTCCTGTTGGGAGTGCGAAAGGGCAATGCTTTGGGTTAAGGGGAAGAAGTAATAATGAGGAGGTACTAGAGTTAGGGATACAGGCTGACTGATGGAGAGACCTGAAGTGTGTCCCCCTAGCCTTTCCTTGATAGTCTAAAGAGAGCCCCATGGGAGAATTGTCCATGGTCAGTGGGCAAATCCCAGTGTTTTGTCTTGTTTTGTTTTGTTTTGGGGGGGGCAATGTCTAGTTAGATAATGGAGTTCTAGTCAATTATTCATGTTCAGGAACCTGGGGGTAAGGGTGGGGGGGTTGGGAAGTAGCTTGGAATGTGAGGTCTACTGCCAATATTGTGGTATTCTCCTCCAGAGTTTTGTTTCATTTAAAACCCTGAAGTAAAGACTTGTGCATTTTTTCATCTGGTATTCTCCCTCTTCCATCTCCAATCTTGCCTCCTTCCTAATGCACACAGTTCTAGAGGGTCAGCAACGAAGTAGGAATTTCAAGTTATTTTTCTTTTCCCTGACCTGGGTCAAGCTGGCAGGTGCCTCACAGAATCTCCAGGCATTGAGCATTTGCTTAATAAATGTCCTCAGTGCCCCACTCCCCATTTACAGCTTCTAGGAAGAACAGGAATATGAAATCTCTCTCTCTCTCTCTCTCTCTCTCTCTCTCTCTCTCTCAAAACTAAAGGCAATCCAAACAGGGCATTTTGGGGGTTCACTAAAAAAAGAGAAGATTCTGTCCAGCTAGTAGAGGGGAAACAAAATGGTGTGTGTATTTGTGTGTGTTGTATGTACAAACGAACATTTGAGCTCCCTCAAAGGTTTGCCTCAGCTGAGTTTAAACATTTCTTTCATGGGCCTTTCTTGGATACTTTGACTATTCCCTTTCTCTAAACCAGGAATCCATCCTTGAGGCTGTTGGACTGTCAGAGTTACTCTCTTCTTTATTTTGAGTTAGGAGGAGACAGGAATCTCAGAACTGGGCTTCAGAAGCATGTTGGGGGGAAAATCAACTATCTGAATGGGCTTGTGTGCCAGTTTTCCTCACCTGCCTTCCCAGCCTCTTCCCTGGTCCCTTAACTTCCTTTACATCTTCCTCTTTCCAAGCAATAATTTCTTCAGTGTGTGTGTGTGTGTGTGTGTGTGTGTGTGTGTGTGTGTGAAATTCAGATTGTCGAGAGAAAGAGGCAGACAGAGAGACATAGAGAATCTTTTTGCCTCAGTTCTGTTGCTTTTCTCTTCTTTGATCTAGTTCCCGAACACACAGATCTGGGCTCCTAGACTGAGGGGAACCCAGGAACTACCCAGCTTGGCCTGACTGCCATTGTTTCTGTCATAATTTTGCTCTCCAAATTATCAGGGCATCTAGACCAACTGGGTGACTGACAACCACAGCAAGAGCCTGGCTTCTCTAATTGCTTTCATTACTTCCAACTTTCACCATCACCCCAGATAAGCTGTGGGAGACGAGGTTAGCTGAGTGGTCAGACAAATCATCCTGCTTCTTCCTCCTTTTATGAAAAAAGGAAGCTAATACTGTAGCCAGACATTCTTACATGTCCACTAGCATGTTAGTAAAATCCAGAACATTAATTTCATGCCAGTGTGTCCAGTTTTTATTTTTGTGAATATCAATATTTTATTATGAATATTTCATTTTTCTCCCTATCTCAGATTTCTTGCTTCCATATATAGAAATGGAAAGAAAAAATAAACAACACTGTGCTTGAGTATTTTAGTCTAGTTTCCTGATCTCCTAGCATGAGTAAGAAAATATGCTTGATATGAGAATGTCCCCTTCTTTTATATTCAGAGGAAAATTATGGTAAATGGTAACATCTGACTCCATGCAGAGACATGCAGGATTAATGGATGGTATTATAAATGATCTCATCTGCTTCTAGAAAAGTCCAGAAGCATATCTCGTAGGTGCTGAGGAACCCTGGTGCAGCAGTGCTGACGTTTTGGTGCATTCTAAACATGAGCAAAGCAACCTCCAAATGCATCTGAAGTGGGTTTAAAGGGGACAGTCTCTAGATCTGATGGTAGGTGGGGAAATTGTCTCCAAAGTACTCACCATTGATGGGACTTCTCTGTGTCAAAAACCCATTTATAAAATAGCTTGCTCACTCTGTACTTTAAAAACGGAATATTTTCCACAGCCTCTGACAATTTGGTTTTCTATAGCTACTGCCCAGGCCAGGTAAGTTAAGAGGATGCACTCTCTATTGGAAGGGACACCCAATGTCAATTATTATGTATTCACTTGTTTGACCTAAGGACTCTCTCTTTCTCTCTCTCTTTGTGTCTGTCTTTCTGTCTCTCTCCCTCTCCCTCTCTCTCCTTCTCCTCCTCCCTCCCTCCCCCCCCATTCCCTCCTTCCATGCCTGACAACTCATGCTTTCACCATTTCCTTTCTCGAAATAAAGCTACCTCCATAGCGAAATAAAAGAAATACCTCCCCCCCCCCCAAGGCCACTATCAACATTTGGGTGGTATAGCTTAAAAGGAGTTAGCTGTTTTTCAGATAGTTTAAGCTTTAGCCAATAATTTAGGGTCACCCATAAGGGAAATATTTGAACGATAATACTTTGAGCACATTTAATTATGGGGTAGGGATAGTAGCAGGGAAAGGGCTCCTAAGTAATTGGGAAATATTTCTTGGGAGAATGACTAATCGCTTTTCATGGGGGCAGTTGGAGAAATTAACCTTGTGTACCTTGCTGGAGCAAACTACCTTTGGCTCGGAAATACCTGAGCTGGTTTTCTGAGATGTACATAATTCTGTTATTCGTACATCTTTCCTAGCTCCAATGAACAGTCATTTACCTGGGGAGTGCAGGAAATTCTTCCAAAACTCTGTAAAGAAAGGTCGGCCCCTCAAATTCTTTCTCTTTCCACACGCAAACTATCAAGGTTGTTGAAAAAATGAGTCTCGGGTTGAGCTTTGACGTCCTGAGTCACCTAGAGGTGTGAGGAGAAAACTGGGGCAAGCGTTGTGGCCTAGGGATGGAATTTGATCTGGTTCCCTTGAAAATGAGAGAAGGAAGCGCTTGTGGGTATCTGTGTGCTTACACTTGGGAAGGGGTGTTGCATTCGGGTCAAGAGACTATTCCTTACCCCCTCCCAACTTTTCACTCCGGGTCCTGAAGCTTTGACTCCTCTCTAAGGAGGCCACTTCGGCCCTTCCGCAGCAGCGGCAATGCTCCGCAGACTGGGCCGATCAGCCTGGCCCACTCCCAGCTGCTGGTGGGCCCCAAGAACCTGGACTGAGACGCTTCCCGTCCCTCCTCCGTCCCATCCCGCCCCTATCCCCCACCCCCAGCCACCTTGTCTCAGCACTTTTGCCACTGCCTGTTTATTTTCCTTTGTAACTGTTGCATCTTGTCCACTCAGAAGCTCCAGCAGCTCCAGTCTGTTTGGCTTTCAGGAACTCAGAGGGTAAGGGGGGAAGGAATGAAGGGACGACAGGCGGGACAGGGCGAGGAAACGGAGGCGGGAGAGTCGAAGAGAGGAAAGGAGAAGGGCAAAGTTTAGCAGGATATACACCTTTGCACACACACATGGAAAAGCAGTTGGCCAAGGGGAAAGGCGACTCTAAACTAATTTTGCTTGTCTGATGGTGTCTTACATTGTCTCTCCCCGCCCCCTGCCCTCAACACACACCCCAGTCTCTTCTCCCAACAGTGTCTGAACCCTCTGGTCCTTATAGTCTTAACTCAGGCTCAGAGGGATCTTTGCACTTCGGCCTTCGTTCCTTACAGCTCTCACAGCTTCTAGTTTCTTCAGAGCTTCTCTGCCTGCCTGCTCGGGCCCTTCTCCACTCCTGTGCCAGAGGAATCCCTTTATTTGTTTGGCATCACTGATTTGGCACAGCCTTCCTGGTCCACTACGGTCTTCGATCAGAACATGGTAAGTGTGTTTGTATCTCTGTGTTAAAAGCCAGCAATCTGAATAGCCTTTTTTGAATCTTTCTGTGATTCCCACAAATTCAAGATTAACCAAATATTTTAAATTAGCATTAATTCGACTAAGTACATATAAGTCCGAATTATTTGGACAGAAGAGATTGGCCTAGGAGGAGAGAGAAGGGAGAAAAAAAAAGAGGAAAAGAAGAGGAAGCGAAAGGGGGGAAGCTTAAAGGTGGGGGGAGACGAGAACAGAAAGAGTGGATGGAGAAAGAGGACAGAGATTCTTAATAGGGACAGACTGTACCACCAATTGAGAAGAAAGTTTGGATAAAGAAGGGTGGGGAAATAGGAGGGAGAAGGAAAACAATATAAAACTACATGCTTCTGTTCCATTACAATATCATTTAGTTTCTAATTCTTTTTCTAAATTGGCCTGGCTCTTTAGCATAATAGTTTCCGGGATTTTACGACAAAGACAAGCAAATGAATGGTTAGACAGCTAGTCAATTGGGGAAGACAATTAAGGGGTTAGTGGATTTTCAGCAGATTTTTGGTGAAGAGAAAAAGATACCCCCCCCCCCCCACCTTGAACTTTTAGAGACAGTTGTCTTCCTGTGAATTCTCTCTTCAGACTGTTCTGGAGGCGGAGACGAGTGGTCAAAACCGCGATTCCTCTTTCCAAAAGAACGATCCTACCTTCCATCCACAACTACTTTATTTCTCGAATCATGCCCCACAGCCCTCCATCGGTCTCCTGATCTATATACATGTTTCTTGAAGATCAGAGAACTCCAGGTGGAATTCAACCGTCTATAGTACGCTCATACTTACAATAAGTATATAAGGTGGGGGTGGGGTGGGGGAAAGATTCTTCGAGTCTGCCCTGCATTTTAGAATTGGAAGAAGCCGAGGTTAGGGCAGGAAAAAAAAAAGTAAGTGACAATTTCACTCCGTTCCAACAAATAAAACCGCCGCACCAAAGTCCCTTTGTATCGCCGCAGCTCATTTAATATTATTTATGCATTTTGTGCAAGGAATTGTGGGATTCCCCCCTAACCCCACGGTAAACAATATGGAAATTTAAAAATAGATCCTTGTATCATATGTGTACATAAATGCCTAATGGAGCTTTGCTTTTTAAAAAATTATCAATAAGCGGAATAAGGCTTAAGGGATAATAAGCCAAACGGATGGTGAAACCAGTTGTCTTGGGGCCCATCCTTGGTTTTGGGGACCGCTTTCCGGCCATCCCCATTTTAATGCACTCTTGAGTGGAGAAGGTACTGTAGCTTTAAGGGAGAGGGAGGGAAGGCGGGGAGAGGAGGAGGAGATTGGGAATGAGAGGGGGTGGTGGGAGGGGGACATTGAGGGAAAGGGGGAGGCTGCTGCCGCGTTCTCTCCTGTCACTTACCAGCCTGCCACGGCGTCACGTGTGGACGCGCCGCCTTTGCCATTGGCCGCAGGCACGTGTCTAGGATACCGGGCTTGCAACGTCACTTGAGGGGTTCTATTAAAAATAAGAACAAAAATCCAGAGTGAAAGTATTTCAGGTTCAGTTAAGTGGCTTCCAAATTTACACCCACACTAGATAAAGGGACACCCAGAGAAGGACCGAGACGGGGAGGAACAGGGGAGACATTTCCCCCCCACACCCACCCACCCGCCCCCTCCCCCTTTCCCCCTTCCCCTCGCCCGTGCAACTTGGAATATTGAACTCAAAGGGGGGAAAGCGAGGCGGCGGCAGACTCTACACATGCTTCTAGCGCTCGTCTCTGTCCGCGAGCAGGGGGGGCTGCGTGTAGGAGGAATATTGCATCTTGTCTTGGCTCCTTTGACTCGCGCTTCTCCATGTGCGTGCGTGCAGCTGCGGTGGCTTTCCCTCTGACTGATCCTCACCTTTTAGGAGACTGCGCTCTCACCGGGAGCTGGGGTAAGAGGGAGGGGGTAGGGATGGGTGGGGTGGGTGGGAGCTGGGAGGTGAGCAGGAAAGTGGAATGATGAATGCCTTTGGGAGAAAAGGATGCGTTGGTGTCCAGAATTAAAACCTTGACTGGCAGTGGTAGCGCGGCAGCCGAAAGAAGGAGGGCGAGGAGGAAGAAAAAAGGGAAGAGATACAGAGACAGAGAGGAAAGGAGGATTTTTTTAAAGGGGGGTGTGGAGGTGGAAGGGGGAGAAGAATTATTGGTGCCTCTGTTAACACGATTCCGACTATTGTTACGGCGCTGTGGGTGCCTGTTGGGTTGTTGCTTAAAAAAACAAACCACCCGATTCCTCCGAATCTCTCGGTGACGCCGAGGGTGGGTGCTTTCCCCCCTCCCCAAACCAACTCTCTGGATGTGGATGTGAACGTGGCTTTCGCTCCGAGTGGAGCCAGACACTCCTTTAACAACAGGACCCGCCGCAGTGGCCACAGCAGCCAGAGGCGGCTTCAGAAACATACACTAAAGATACTGAAAGAGGAGGAAGGCAGGCGGGCGTGGGGCTGTATGTTCGAACGGGAGGGGGTGGGATTTTTTGGAGGGGGTGGGGGTGTCGGGTTTTTTTTTTTTTTAACCCGGAGAGAAACATTTTGGGATTTGTTGTGTACAGCATGGAGGAGAATGAGCAGAGCCACAGCGAAGCAGCGGCAGCAGCGGCGGCGGCATCGAGTGAGGACCAAAGGCAGCAGCAGCAGCAGCAGCAGCAGCAACAGCAGCAGCAGCAGCAGCAGGAGTCGGGCGGCGGCGGCGGCAGCCCCAGCGATGGAGACACTGGCCGAAGGAGGGCTCTGATATTGCCAGTGGTGTTGCAGGCGCCCGGGAACCACCAGCACCCGCACCGGATTACTAACTTTTTCATCGACAACATCTTGCGGCCAGAGTTCGGTCGAAGAAAGGAAGCCGGGACCTGCTGCAGCAGCGGAGGGGGAGGAAGAGGAGGAGGAGGAGAAGAAGGAGGAGGAGGAGGAAGTGCAGGAGGAGGAGAGGGAGGAGGAGGAGGAGGCGGCGGTGGTGGAGGAGGAGGAGGAAGTGGCGGGGGCAGCGGAGGCAGCCCGGAGCGGCTCCTCCTCTCCAACCGGGAGCACCGGAGCTCCACCTCGACACCGGGAGCGGGCGGGCAGCTGCCCGGAGGCGGGGGAGGCTCTCCCGGGGATGGCGAAGGCGGCTCCAAAGCGCTCTCCTTGCACGGAGGCGGAGGCAAGAAGGGTGGAGAGCCAGGGGGACCATTGGAAGGAGCCCTGAAGTCTCGGGGCTTGAGCGGCGGCGATTTGTCGGTGAGCTCGGACTCGGACAGCTCCCAAGCCAGCTCCAACCCCGGCAATCAACCCATGCTTTGGCCCGCCTGGGTTTACTGCACCCGATATTCGGACAGGCCTTCTTCAGGTAAAGACGACGTTTCTTTTCCGATCTTACTTCTGCTACCATTGAGCCCCAAGGTGTCAATCTGGCAAATTTGAAACACTTGGAATCCGTCACCCCATCCCCAGTTTCTCTCTACTCCCTCCCTCCCTTCATCCTTCATCTGGTTCCTTTCTTCCTTCCCGCATCCCTGCACCAGCCTCCCTTCCCTCCTTTTTTCCCTTTAATCCTAGCCAAATGGCTGAGCCACTACTCAGTCTCTTGTAGCTGCCCCTTCGGAAAAACGATTAGCAGTTTGGAGGTGGAAACCATAGGAAAGGGTTTAAATTCCTGCCCTGTGGGGAAGGGGAAGTGGTGGTGAAAGCACACACACTCAACCTAAATTGAAAACTAGAGGCGAAGTCCAGAGCCGTAAGCGAGGGAGAAGAAAACTTAACCCACAAATGGACGTTGAATAGAACGAGATTTTATCCCCCGGCGGGCTTTTCCGGGGAGTGGCGAGGAGGAGGGAGGAAAGAACGAATCTGTAAATACAGACTGGGGGAGTGGGGTGGGGGTGGGGGTGGAAAGGAAGGGGGAGAGGTCCTGAAAGGGGGCCTTCCTTTTCTAATCACTTCAACTAGACCTCATCCCTGAAGTATAAATTTGCTCTGAAGCCTGGACCAGCAGGCAAGATCTGTTTGAGGATTGTTTCTGTTCATTTATAAACAGAAAAAGAGAAAACAGAGAAAAAATAAGGAAGAGGCCCAGATGAAAGAGTTCTTCCTTTGCAACCGTCCCCTTAACTCTCGTTTTCCGTCATCTTCCAAATCAGCCCAGACTAGCTCCAGAATCTGCCTTCCCCTCCCTCCACCCGTTTCCCCAATCCAATAATCGGGTGGTTTTGTTGGGTGTAAAAACACGAAAAACTGTTGAAATCCTTTGTATATAGGGACTCTTTTCTTTAGGCCTAGACGGAATGTGGCCCGAATATGAACCTGTATAAGGAAAAGGGTTTAGGGACAGAAGTGATGTCCTTTTTCTCTGCTTTTTAATCGTCTTTTATTTTCACTCACCGGGATAAGGATAGGCTCAGATTTCGGTTAAGGGGAAGGAGAACTTCCATTCAGCCGGGAAAAGGGGAGAGTTAGCTAGGGGCAGGCGGCTGTCTGTCTGGGACTCTTTTCACAGCTCCTGAAATCCCTTAGAAAAAAACCTGTCCAAAAAGGTTTCTTTGCTGTTTTACTCTAGTGAGAAATAGGATTGAGGGAGATAAATTGTGTAAGAGATAAGAGTTGGGGAAGTTCCGAGGGTCTATGTTCTATACCTCTTTTTTCCTTCTTCAAAATATCCATAGGGACTTTGAAATAATTATGCACCTGAAATACAGTTTCAAGTGTGGGAAAAGCCACAGGAAATCATCTCCATTTGTAAATAACATTAATAATAAAAATAATATTTATAATAATGTGTCCCCTGTTTATGTTAGATACCCTCCAGTGTCCTACAACTAACTAAATTGACTTTTGGGGAAAAGGTCTGATTTAGTTTATCTAAGAACGAGTTTACAACATTTGAAAAGAATTCTTTGACACCCTTTCCCTCACTCTAAAAATGAATAATTAGGGTAAAATAATATTACCAGCCAGAACTGAAATTTACTCCATTGTTCTCGACTCCCTTCCTTTGTTAATATTTAATTAACATATATCCTCACAATGGCACAGGCCAGGGTGAGAAACCTCATCGCCTGTGCTTTGTGCCCAGACCAAAGAAATAAAAACCAGAATTCTTCCTTTCCAACTCAGCAATGGAACCACAAGAAATTGTCACCAGGATAATTCAGTATTAACAACCACCCTCCATTTTAAACCTAAACAGCAATGCTTACATTCAATATTAATATATTATAACATGGATAAGGGAAGAGTTTGCTTTTAATCTTTATCCATATTCCCTCCCCCAGTTACCCCCTCCACCCTTGCTTTTAAGGAGGGACCAATGTCTGTTTCTTAGCTCCTTCATTACTTTTCATAAGTGGAGAGAACTTGGAGATTTCAGAATGGGACCCGAAGTGATGTTAGCGTTGGGGGTGGGGGGAATGTCTTTTGTTGTTGTTCTTTTAAAATATGCATATAGCTATGGGGGAGGATATGTCTGTGCCTAAGTAGGGAACTTTTGAGGAGAGATTTGTGTAAGAGGACATAGAGATGAGGAGGGGTGAGAGAAAGGCAGAAAGATAACTGCCCTTCAACCCCAAACCATATAAGCTGCATTCACATGGGCTTTCTGAGATCAAATCAGGTGTGTGTGTGTGTGTGTGTGTGTGTGTGTGTGTGTGTGTGTGTGTGTGTGTGTGTATTGGGGGGTGGGGATGGGAAGTATGTGTGTGGGAGGAATGGCTACTATCATTTTCCACATCTCCATCCAGATACTACCACCTTAGCCTGGGAAACTGAAAGGGAAGATGATTAACCAAACCAGGCCAAGCTTGAAAGCAATTCTCACTCCACCTTTCTTGTGTATTTGATTTTGAAAATTCAAGGGTGTCCAAGTAGGACTGCTTTCACCATCCTTTCTTTCTTTCTTCCTCCTCCCCTCTTCCATCTTTAATTTGAATCAAAGAGAAATACAGTTTAATTTTGCTGTTAGAAATACCAGTTTCCAAATGTGAGTCAGTCTGAGACCTGTGGTGTCTGTCTACTCAATCTCCTTCTCCCATGCCAATATTTATCCTTCTCTTATCTTCATCCTGTCCTCCCATTTCCATGGGGTACAGAGTTTTCCCCTCCCCAAAAAGAGAGCTCCACCCAAGGTCAAAATTTGCCCTTATTCTTTGTGAAAACTGATTCATTATTAGGTACACTGTGCTAGACAGTTCACTGAAAGCCCTGTAATGGGGTCCCTGTGGCAGTGGAGGGGTAGAGGTTGGGAAAGAAAAAGATGGGGAAGGGAAAAAATGTTGAGAGAATGCTGGTCCTCCCTTGTAAATTGAAAAAAAAAAAATTAGATCCCCACCCCCAGCCTTTTCCCTTTCCAGCTTCATAAAACTTACTTGACCAAGCTCTAGGAGAATAATCATACACTAAAGTTTATAAGCAAATGTTGAGCTCTATAAAATCTAGCATAAGGACACTTTATCTCCAAAAGCTCCTTTTCTGGCTCTTTTCTACCCTTATCTATATTTTTGCATCCAAGATCTGGCCCAGAATTTTGACTACTTGTCACTAATCAAAAAAGAAGTCCCCTTTTCTTTTCCTTCTTCTTTATGTCTTTTTCTGAGAGAGAGAGAGAGAGAGAGAGAGAGAGAGAGAGAGAGAGAGAGAGAGAGAGAGAGAATGTATGTGTGTGCAACTTTATAGCCCCCTTAGTTGCAATTAAGTTGCCCTACACCAAAATTTTTAAGGGAACAACTGACACCCCCTCCCCAAAAGCATCCTATTATCACTAAATCAGAACTATGTGAAGTCTGAAGGTACCAGAGTAAGGGGAGAAGGTGGGGGCAGACTGGGCTGTAGTGAGCACGTGTAGATCACCTTCAGAACTGTCAAATGTCCCAGTCATGAGGTGTTTATCCTGGCCTGAGAAGAGAGAAGTCAAGAAGG
Source organism: Gymnobelideus leadbeateri (assembly GCA_011680675.1). Taxonomy (NCBI): domain Eukaryota; kingdom Metazoa; phylum Chordata; class Mammalia; order Diprotodontia; family Petauridae; genus Gymnobelideus; species Gymnobelideus leadbeateri. The sequence goes on from WOXC01006736.1 coordinate 415,326, forward strand.
TAGCACCTGTAGGAAAGCTTGTTTTTCAGCAATAGGGAGGGAGACATTGAGAAAAAAGAACAGGGCTGAGGAAACACTTGGCTCTTCTGGGAGCTGGGAATTGGTCTGTGTTGTACCCCTACCCATCTCAGGTGCCCCAGGACTCGGAAAGACCCTTGGGAGGGAATTGCTATGGAACCATTGGATGTCTAGGCCTGGAAAGCTTCGGAGTCCACTGCTACCCGGGTCATTAAATGAAACAGTGAACTTGAGCGGATTGTGTCTCCCTAGGGGAAGCGAGAGGATTTAGTTAGAAGTAGGAAATGCCCTGGGTCCTCTTCTTTTCCATAGCTCCCTTCACTGGGGACCCACCACCCCTTTTTGCTCTTTGCAAAGAGGCTGTGAGCTCCTCAGGGCAGTCACTCTCCCATTACCCTTAAGACCTCCTTCCTCTCTTAGCTACCCCACTCCCACCCCGTGCTCCCACTAGTCTCTGTCTCTGTATCTGTCTCAAGATCTCCCTCCCGGCTTTTCTCTTTTTATCTTCTGAAAAGGTTAGGAAAGAGCATGACTTTGATTCCTTCCACAACTCTCCACTAATGCAACTTTTAGCTGAAGACCTTCCATTCAGGACCCCCTCCTCCTCTGGCCCTACTCCTCTCTACTCTGCCCCCCCCCCAGTCACTCATTACTCCCCCTTTCACACAATCACCTCTCCCCTCACTGTCTCTTCACTCACCCAGTCCCCATACAAAACCAAGCCATACCCCTAGAGTTCACCTCTCCGAATTTATTTGCAAAGGGCTAGTTCGACTTTCGATGTTCGGGCTTGCTTTTGTTTCGCTTTTATCACTTGCAACACCCCTTCAATTATTCAGTAATAGGGGATAGTTGGTCATTGGCTTCTCTCTCTCTCTTTTCCCTTCTCCTACATCCGTCACCGCCCCATCCCCGCCACTCTGGACCCCTTCTTCAGGTCCCAGGTCTCGAAAACCAAAGAAGAAGAATCCGAACAAAGAGGACAAGCGGCCGCGGACCGCCTTCACTGCGGAACAGCTGCAAAGACTGAAAGCGGAATTTCAGACAAACAGGTACTTGACCGAGCAGCGGAGGCAGAGCCTGGCCCAAGAGCTCAGCCTCAACGAGTCCCAGATCAAGATCTGGTTTCAGAACAAGCGGGCCAAGATAAAGAAGGCCACGGGCAACAAGAATACGCTGGCTGTTCATCTCATGGCGCAGGGATTGTACAACCACTCGACCACGGCGAAAGATGGCAAGTCGGACAGCGAGTAACGGAAGGAAGAGGGGGGCGGTGGGGAAGAGGGAGGAGTGGGGGGGGAGGGAGGAGACAGAGCGGGGAGGGAGAAGGAACCGGGGAATCCAGTTTGCAGTCCAAGTTAAACAATGCAATAATTTAATAATAAAAAAAAAGGGCCAGTGTAAAAAGATTATACCAGCATTAATAGTGAAGATATTGTGTATTCGGTATGATTCTGCAATATTCTATGTATATAATTTACAGGTGTTGTAAAATCTGAAATATCTGATTATAAAGTATTTTTTGAGTTTTTTTTGTGTTTATGGGATTTTAGATATTATCCTTATGACTTTTTTGGGGTGCTTAGGGTTACATCTTTTTTTAAATTCCCTAAGCGCCGTTAAGGGACATTAGACACTATTTTTTTTTTAATTCAAAAGAAGAAAAAAAAAAGATTAAAACAACTTGCTAAAGTCCAAAGATTTTTATTGCTGCATTTCACACAACTGTGAACCGAATAAATAGCTCCTATTTGTTCTATGAGTTCTACACTTTCTTTGTGTTGGCTTTTGGGGTGGGGGACAAAAGCAGGAAAGGATACTCTCTAGGACCTAGTGTTCGTCCCCCGCCCCACCCCCTAGCGCCTGGGGCGGGGGAGCTTTTCTAACTTTGTTCTTAACTGCTCCTTCTTTCGGGTTGGGTTGTCCCAGCTCATCCCCCGCCCCCATCTCCGGTCCCGGTCCCTCGTCACCGGGTTTGTGGGCTCTAGGGTCCAGTGGTGCTAGGCAGAGAAGGGAGAAGATGGGAGTGCACCAAGATACCGCTTGGGGGTCTTTCCTTCCCTGTTTTCCTTTCTCAGGACTGTTTGGACTAGGTCCTGATGTCTTGTCTTGTGTGAATAGTCAACATCACGACTTCCGGGGCCATGCAGTGGGAAGTTAGAGGAATGGGAGAGAGAAAGAAAAAAAAATATAACATCCTCCTTCTTATTTCACTCTGTTCAACGTGGGTACTCTCCTTTCTCTCTCTGCTCCTCAACTGTCTCGTTCTCTTCTCTCCACACACCCCTTTTTCTGAGGCCCTGGTCCTTACATGAGTGTTTTCTCATCTCTCAATCTCTCATTTCTCTTCTCTCTCTCAACCCCCCTCTTTCTCTCCATCTCTGTGTCTGTCTGCCTTTCTCTCTCACACATAGATATCACACATCACACACTCACACAAGCTGCTAGTTCCCCAGTTTAGCTCCCATACAGTTTGGAAGATCAGATTTTTCCCCCTGCTCTGCTCACCATCTGCTGAGCTCCGGGTCTATTTTCTGTGAGTAACGATAAGTTCATGGCTAGTGTTTCTAGGCTATGTGTATGTAGATATGTGGGGTAGCCAAGGTTGGTGAAGATCTAGGGAGCTTCTGGGGTGGAAGTTTTCTTCTGGCTCACTCCCCACTTTCACACTACACACAGGTCTTTCCTTGCCTCTTCCAGCTCCAAGGCCTGGCTGTTCCACCCTGGGCTAAAAGTACCACCCCTGACACCTTTGGGATCCAGGAATTCCTATGCCAGGCTTTACAGGCTCTCAACTAGATAGGGCCCCAAAACTCAAACATTGCCCACTCCACCCTGCAGGCTCCAGAACAAGTAGTTAGTATTTTAATTTAAGCAAACAAAATCCTAGTAGCTTCATTTTGCTATGGAGTGTATTTTCCCCACCATAAATACATATATAAATAAAATATGTTAATCCAAAGTTTGGAAAGTGCAACTGTCTTGATTTTCAGGGGAACTTAACTGTAGTACTCCACAGATCTATAGGAAAGTAAAGTCAGTGTAAATAATCATTCCTTGTCACTTTTTTTTTGGGGGGGGGGACACCTAGCTAAAACGTACATTTTCTTCTGATTTGAAGATGTGATATAATGTAATAAACAAATATATCCCTTATCCCATCAATTTTTAATATATTATATATATACACACACATTATATGTATATTTTGACACTGTCTTCTGTTTGGTATGAGGGGAAAGAATTGTGTCCAAATGTCAACCTGTGGAACCCAGACAGGGGAGGTTGTATATGTGTGTGTGTTGTTCAATGATTCAGGGTTGTATCCCTGATGATGGAGGGTTCTCTTAGATCTCTTTGCCTTAAACCTCTTTATTTCGCAGCTATAATAGACACACGTTGTACATATTAGTATAAACCTTAAAAGAAAAAAAAAGGAAACTATAAAACAGAAGCTGTAACTTTAAATTCTGTGAATAATCATCTGCTGCTTAGGAGACAAGATGACATGCCTTTTTAGCAGGAAGCAAAGATTTTTTTTTCTCAGTTTATAAAACATGTGCATTTTACAATTGCAGTATCAAATATTTATAATCTTATGAAAAATGAATGTTTCTATTTACAACTGTGGTATCAAGATTGTGAACATTCTCACTGCATTTTTGTGTGTTTAAATTCTTGAAGATTACATTAAATAAAAACACTTTATTATAAAATACACAGTGCGGCATGTGGAAGGACTTTAGTCCTTCTAAAGTGTATTTCTGAGTCTTGAGCTGAGTGGGGGACCCGGATGATCAATGTGGAGGTGTAAATAGATTTCTATTGGTGCCATTGAAGTGGAGGGGGTGGATAATTTAGCAGCCAGACGTTTAATCAATTTCTTGAATAAGGAAGACACTTTTGACACCTCAAATGTGAACACAGAACAGCCAAAGTATTTTAAATCCCCATTCCTTTACCGGGAGGAAATTCTTAAAATAGGATATTACTTTTTTTTAAGGATGTTTAATCCCACAGAGCTCAACAGGTCCCCTTTTTTTCAGCTTCAAAAGGAATCTTGCATGCATTTTTTTTAAACATTTGGGGGAAAGTGCCTGCAAGCCAATTATTGTGTGTCTAGAGAGGCTGCTGCCTGGGCAGAGGCAATCATTTTGTTGTTGTTGAGTTGATTTTTTTTTTTTAGGGCAGATACCTTTGAAAAAACCTCTGAAAAATTCAGGGGAAATAAGTTGTTTGCTCTTGGTTTGGATTTTTTAGAGAGAAAAACATCGGTTGCTATTTGTACTAAGTAGCCTGTTTGACGGAGAAGTATACGAAGTACCATTTCTACCACCCCACCCCCCTTCCCAGAAAAGGAAGATCTTTGTAGCTTCAGTTTCTTCTTGTCCAGACTTCGCCCCTCTCAAACATATTTTCCTTTAAAACTTTATATTTAAATGAGTGAAGTCCAACTCATTTTGTCAAAGGCAAAGTTTTGGTGATCTGGGCTCAGATCTGGTGTTGTGAGGCTGTTTAGCTAGTTCTACTCTTAGATGGAAACTCAGTCATTCATTTCCCAGGGCAGTCCATGGGGTACTGGTAGTTGGTAGATTGAACTTCAAAACAGGCAAAAGAGAACATTTTTAAAAACAAAACTTTTGGTAGCTAGATTAAGCAAGCAAATGCATGTACATTTTGTAAATCTTAAAGCACTCAATCCATGCCAGCTAGATGAAATATTTTTATTGATTTAAATGAGGCATAGGGAGAGATAAACTGAGGAAATAGGAAGAGAGACTGGAGAGGAAAGAAGAAGTGGAGAGTAGGGAAAGGTGTGTGTATGTGGGGAAAGTGAATATTTGGTAGTGTGGGAAAGAAAGAGTGGTGAGATTAGGTTTCCAAAGAGATGCATGAGTCTTATGTTCAGGGCATTTGGGAAGATGTCTGGGTCAAACGGGGATACAGTGAGGTTCTCTGGAGGTCCGGGGATAGTAAGGTAGGCCTGTATTACACCTGTCCTCTACAGCAATCTATCTAGGTTCAAGACTAGTGGCCCCGGGTTAGGTAGCTGTGGGCTACAGGATCTGAAGGTTTGGGGACTTTAAAAAAATCTTTATAAACTTAAGGCAATGGATTGGAACTTTTGGATTTTTAAAGAACCAGCACCACTGTTGCCAACAGGAATAACTACATATAACACAACCCCATGATTCTGGCCACTTAAACTAGCCGTCGAAAGCAAAGCCACACCAAACAGAAGGCAGTACTAGCTACATTTTCAAATGGAAAGCCAGTTTACTCTAGAAGTGACAGTAAGGTCCTTGATCTGGCCTGTCTGTTGAAAATCCCAAAGCGCTTCCTTTTTAGGTTTTTAAATTCAGATTACTCCTTTGCTTTCATTTTGGCTAATCCCCCACTCCTTTAATCTAGTAACACATTGCATACTGTAGAAGAGGGGTTCGCTAATAGGTTTTTTTCCCTCTGTTATCGTACAAAATTAGTACCAAAGTTTTCGAGTGCATGAGTGTGGAATGCAAGCTTCTTTTAAGAATTTAGCGCTACTGCTCTGGAACCTTAAAGGACTCACTTTGCCGGGTCTCTAGCCCTCCAGAGGAGTTAAAAACTAGCGCCCTCCTCTCCATTAGGGCCACCAGGCCTACCAGTAAGTGAGTCTGACCACATGGGTGTGCAGACATTCATCGTGCTGCGCGGATCTTTAATTCCGCAAAATCCGCGGGAGGCTCGGAGGAGAAGAACCTGGCAAGCCCGAGATCCCAAGGACGTCCCTGTGTGTGCCTACCACTCCACCATACAGTAGTACATGTAACCAGACGGCAGGGACTGGAGAGGATTTGGGACGATGTTCACGGAGCGCGGACACTCTGTCCCTGTACTGGAGCCTCTTTCTCTGTAGTGACGGATAGGCGCTGTTGCCTGGTCCCTATCCTAGTTCTCGAGCTCCCACCCCCACCCCCACTGCCCCTCAGCAGGTCTTCCCCCCCCCTCCCCCGCCTCATCTAACCACGTGTTAGCTGCTGCCGCATCTCAACAGGAGATACCCCAGTAAGTAGGGCTTTGACAAAGCTAGTTGGAGATATTCAGGGCCTCGGAATAAAGATAGCTTACTACTTTACCGACGTGGTCCAAAACAGATGCGCTTTATTTTCCCAAAGAAAAAGAAATAAAAGAGACTCTTAGACAAGCCTGTGTCTAAGTACGAAGGCATGCTGTATTTTTTTTTTCTTTCCTTGACTGAAAAGTGCAAATCGATAGGAGCTCCAACGCAGCATATCACAGGTGTGCCCAGGCATACAGCATACAAAACAAATATCCAGGCACTATATATGCAAATGCCCTCGCCATTGAGGGTGTAATGCATATCTGAGTTGGGGGGAGGCGGGGATGGAGGGGGGCGGAGGGGTGGGGGTTGAGAAGGAGTATTTTGCTCGCTCGGGTTCTGCTAAAAAGTAATTCTGTCTCCCGCTGATTTAATATCCGACCTCAACACTCACTCCCCCGCCCAACCAGCTCCCAAAAGCGCCCCTGGGATGGTCTGGGCTCCGCCAGCAACTCGCGCCTGTGAGTCTGAGCTGCTCAACGGAAGAAGGTTAATAGCAATTGATGACAAAGGACCACAGCTCAATTTTGAAAAGCAGATTTGCGTTGGGTTAGAGAAGAAAACAACCTTACGCACCGACACCACCCACCTTTTTCCTCTTCTCCCCCTCCCCCCACCTCATAAACAGTGACACTTTCCCTCACATCCTTTGTCCCATCTCTTAGCTGGAAGGGAGAATCATTTTTAGGCCACGAAATAGCAAAGAGGAGGGCGGGCGACCAGACGTTTGGGGAAGTGCTTTCCTGCAAAAGGAGGCCAGAGTTTTGGTTTGTGCCAGAAGGAACTCATGGCCCAGGGAAGAAATCAGTTTTAATTTAGGGTCTGGGAAAGAAAACACGTGGTGTGCGTGTATGCCAGTCTGTGCTGGGTGGGTTCGGTTTCATGTAGATCATCTTTATATTAATAATCTCAAATACTTTATTACATCAACGCTGCCAGCCCTTTTTAAAAAAAGACCACTTTCAAAATCCCCTACAAATGTAATAATATTTCATTAAACTGCCTCGTAATTACTTGATTTAATCAAGCGTGGTGCTCCGGCACTCCCTTCTTTTGCACGTGAAGCCGATAATGATAGTGTTGTTATTATTGGTGTTGTTGTTAATATTCTCATCGTTATGCATTTGGATGACGGTGCCCATCACGGCCGCAGCAGGGCCCAGTGGATCCTGACTCTCCTAATTTAGGCAGGAGTCGCTCGGAGAAAGATTTGGGGATCACGAGGGAGGGGCATCTCTGGAGTGACTCGGGTCAACAGGTAAGAAGAGCCTCTCCTCACCTCCGGTTTTTTTTCTCTCCTCACCTGCTGTGCCAAGGTAAAGGCCATTTCAGTTGAGCAGAAGGGGAGCTGTTCTTCCCCCAACCAAAAAGTACCTTTGCCGCTTTCCCTGTCTCTGGTCCCTGAATGTAGGATGTATAGTTTTTCTTAGCTGGGGAAAACTTTGGGCTGCAACTCTACAAACCCCTATCCTTTCCTGTACCTTCCTCACCACCACCCCCCAATTTGCCAGAGACCAGATCAGAAACAAAGACACGCCTAACTCTAAAGACTGTGGTTCCCACAGTCCCCTATTGCCACCCCCAGGCAACATAATCTCTGCTGGAATACCCCCCCCTCTCACCACACACTTCTCACTAAATCGAGATTAAAGATAAAGTGGCGGTTTGGAGTAGGCCAAAAAATCGGTCAATTCAATTTCGCCTTTTTTTTCCTCCTCTTTTTTTTTTTAACTTCTTCTGGAAAGGGATGATGTAGGGAACTTTAGTATGACTTTGTAAGAGTCTTATAGGATGGTAGAGGTCCTGAATTTTGATGTCCTTATTTAAGACATGAAAACAATTATTAAAGAGTTTAAATGACTTGCCCAAGGTCACACAGCTACTGAGATAAGTACTCAGACCATTCAGTTCCAAATTCATTGATCTTTCCACAGTCCTGCAGTGTATAGGTTGAGTGTGCCATTTCAGATATAGGAGTTAACATTAGAAGGTTTAGAAGGAAGGATAGAACCTCTATTCTGAACAAAGTAAATTTCTCCACCATGAGTGTAACCTATACTTTGTAGGTCTATATAACTGTCCACATATATCTATGCCTTTGGGTGGTCTCATATCTAATTCCCCTATTCTTTCTCTTTATCATCCTCCTTCTTCCTTAAAAGGGCCTATCAAGGTACACTGTGGTCGTTTGCCTTCTTTCTGGAAAGAAGGGACATCCTTTGTCCCTCTCCACTTCCTTTCCTTTATATGCCTTTTTTTCCCCCAGTTTGAATGAGTAATCCTTGGATTCAGTTGCCAAGATCCTCACAAGAAGTTGGGGTGTGTGTGTGTGTGTGTGTGTGTGTGTGTGTGTGTGTGTGTGTGTGTGTGAGAGAGAGAGAGAGAGAGAGAGAGAGAGAGAGAGAGAGAGAGAGAGACAGACAGACAGACAGACAGAGAGAAAGAGATTAGGCAGCATTCTCTTAGTATTCTCTTTCCTGGTGTCCTGGATAACTTCATAGTGGTTTCTCTGTCTCCAGATCTTTGTCCTTCCTTTTCTGGTGAATGGACACCCAATCTAAATTTGGTTTCTCCTTTTAGCTGTCATTTTACTTAAGTTAAAACTCTGATTTTAACTTTTTGTGAAGTTTTTGTGAAGTTTTTAAAGTCCCACTCTTTCTATTTCCTTCTCAAAGTCCATATGCTCTTGGACATTGACAACCTTGCATTATTTGGGTCAGAGGCAGTGGTGAAACTGATAGAGCTCATGAGAACAAGATGAAAGCATCTCTCTGCCTGACAAATCATTGAACAGTTTACAGTATTGTTAATAATAATGTCAAAATTCCCCCAATCAGTAATTTCCTTTCCCATACTTACCATTCAGGCTATTCTACCTAATGCCAAAGCATTGAGCCTAAGAATGGGAAAATTCACTCAAATTGCTCAGAAAATTGATCTGTAGGCTGCCAAACATCAGGGCATTTGGAAACAGGTTGGAGACTTAGAAGCAAACTTTAGGGAGATAATCTAGTTGTTTAGTTTCCTGAATATTGATCATTCTGATGATTGCCTTAAATTTACTCTTTTCAACAAGGTGCCTTTTGATCCTATAGATGAGGGTTTCTTAACCTGAAGTTCACAAGCTAAAAAAGTTTGTGGGTTTTTTTTTTTAATAACCACATTTCAATATAATCCCCTTCCTTTGTAAACCCATATATTTTATTTTATTCATTTAAAATCAGTATACTGGGAAGAGATCCATAGGTTATACCAGACTGCCAGAGTGGTCTACAACCTACACAAAAAGTTAAGAACCTTTACTATAGATCCAGCATAATTCCTCAGAATTATTTTTCATGTATGTGCACCCCATGCTGTGCTCAGAGAACTCTGTATCCCATCACTTATTTCCCAGATCTCTTGTTAAACAATGTGACACCAGAGATCTTATTTTAGAAAAGCATTAGAGAGTGTAATATCTACAAGAGAAAACAATTATATGACTATAAAAATTTAAATGGGAAATGAAAGAAAAAGAAAGACAACAATATGCTTTACCCAGGAAGACTTTTATTGCAGTGCTAGTTTTTTCTTTATTTATGTGATGAATATTCACACACTTGCTTTCCCTTCATTCAGAGATATTTCTCTGCAAACTTCTCCTGAACTTGGATTTTAAAAAAAAGTTTTCTTCCATATGTACACCAGGCAGAAGCCAAAGATCTATGTCCTCCTCTAAGTGAAGACAAACTAACTGAAAGATTATAGCTGAGTCATTATGCAAACTGAACCCAAACATCCAGGCAGCCTCTTACTACAAACAATCCAAGTTACTTACTTAGTGAAACCTAGAAAGCTAAAGAATGCATATTTACATTGGCATGTAGAAGACCGTTTATATACATGTATGTTAGCCCACTGGATATCTTTTCTTCCAGGAATGCATGGGTGCACTAATGGCATGATAAGCTATTTTGTCTAAATAGCAATGAGTCTAAGCAACCCTTTTAAATTAATGCTGCTCCTATAGCTAAAACATAATGGGCTTTGATTACATGCTAAATAGAATCAAACATAATCCTGAGTTAATTATGTGGAGATAATTTTATAATTATATCAATTCAATTTAAAAAGCAATGCATTGTTAACTGCAGATTTTAAATGGGAGTGATGATTCAAAGTAAAATTCTCATTAATTTAGAACATGTGAAAGGCCTCTCAGGTTGTTTCTTTTTTCCCCTAAACGATCACGATCACAAGTGAACATAAACTTATTGCCTCCATTCTCCCATTACCTGTCTATGCTCATATCTGGAAAGTGGAAAACACTGGAAAATCTCAGACAAAAGGGGCTGTCTGAGAAGAGCATTTCCCAGCATTGACCCGCTCTCAAATGCTAAAGAACCTGATCTGCATTTCTATTCTGTCCAGCTTGTATGTGGAAGTAACGCCCAACGGTCCCGGACTCGATGAGCCTCGGGGAGAATGGCCTGTGTCTCAGAGACACTCTAACTCAGTATGAATGGAGTCTGCATCCAGAAGACTGGGTGAAGGTCAAAGCCCCCAGCACCACTGCAGGTGGTTCATTTCCTCTCCCCCAAAACATACCTGTACCTCTGAGGTGATACCCACTCCAGACTGACTAAGAACTGACCAGCTGATCTGCCTTTATGTAAGACCTTAGAAAAGACTTCCTTACCTTTCCCTTTTTTCTTTTACTTTTCATTCCAGTCAAAAATTTCTGATGGAATTTTTTTTCATGAAAGAAGCAAAGAAATACCAGCCTGGATGAGCCCCGTGGCTCTTCCTGTCCATTGGTCAGCTCTTAAGAATGATGCAAAGGATCTCTTTGTAAGGAGGTCATAGATATTAGGGTTTAATTTTTAAAATACTGTCAGAGTCAGGCAAGAAAAGGCTGGATGTATTCCATTTGTGTTCTGGTTAAAGCCCAATACCTCGATGATCTCATCGAATTTTGATTTAAAGTTAACAATTCTGCCAGTGGATGAATCCTTACTACACAGTGAAGGAGTGCAGGGTTGGGGGTGGAGGGAAGAATGTCTTTGTGCAGGACAGAGGCAGGAAGAGTCCCCAACCCTAAGATCCCCCAGCCGTAAGGAAACAAAAACATTGGGTTAAAGAATGAGGGTCATGAAAGCCCACTGGAGTCATAAGCCAGCCCAACCTCAATCCTAGGACGTCCCCATAACCATGTACTTTGTGCCCTCCACTGCAGAGTGCACATCCACAGAAAAGTTAAACAGACCTCTCCACACAGGTGAGAAAATCTATTAGAGACAAATCAAATGTTAGACCTTGTTGCCTTTTCTCAATAAGATTTGCAGCTCTCTGTCCCTTCCCCCCACAGGGCTATTTCATCCATACTTTTTTTTTTTTAAATGCTTCCTAGTCAAACTTGAATATGCAATGAAGCTCCAGAGCTTTGTGGCGGAAATATAATTAAACTGGTGAAAGATGTAAAAGATGAAGAAAGGGGATGACATCAGGCCGATTTCACAGTTGGCACTCGGATGGCTGGGCCCAAGCCTTGCTCTTGCCATGCAACACAGATCAAAGTGCCCTACCACTGCTAAAAAGGCAAAAGGGGACTTAAGTATGCTAATCCCCAGGACAAATATATTTTAATCTTGTTAGAATACAAGTTAATGCTGCAGCTCAGTGGCTGAACTTTGTCAGACTGTAGAGATTCATCTTTACTTTAGCTAGGAATGAGGCAGACCTCCTGGCGTATTCATACTTCATAAAAGTAAATTTACAAAATGAACCCCTCGACAGTCCTGCATCACCCCCACTTTCCACTCTCTTTGAAAGGAGGGGAGGCATTTCAAAGGTCCCCAGGATGGTTAGGGCCTAGTCTTACTACAACCTACCCATTCCTCTAGCCACTGCCTCCTCTGTTTAGTAAATCAAGGGTCGGGAAAGGAACTTTTCTCAACTTGGGGAAAGAAGCAGGGAAACTGAAATTAATTAAAAGATTCTCCAAAGCAATCTGTTCCCCTTTAGGCCTAAGGTTTGACAGCCAAGCCAATTCCTTTTTATCAGCGCCCTCACTTTAATTTTTACAATGCCAATTTTCATTACTATTAATTATTTGTTGGGTGCCAACAGTGCATTTGGCCCCATTCTGACGTGCGTGATTTGCTCAGATGCTTGCTGCTTAAAGTTTCATCTCCCCATGTAAAATTACATCTTCCATAAAATAACTCCCAACTCTTAGGTACAGCAATACATTATAATGGGCAAAATTATTTGTGTATGTGTGTGCATAAGTAGATAATACTTATGTTATATGTAATAGATACAATACTTATATATGTGAATTATCAATATATGCCTGTGTACCTATCTCTTTTATATATGTACATACATTTCTCTATATTGTGGCTTCCCTGTAAGGTTACACAAGGTTAAACCACACGGTGAGAGCCTGCCTGTTAAATATTGCTGATGGCAGCTATCTAAAAGGCAATTTCTGTATTTCTGTTTGTGTGCGTTAGAATTCCCACTGCCTCAGGCATAATACCTGACTTCAACAAAAGTATGCATTACATCCCTTCATTCCAAAGATCATCCTTTGCTCTTCTTGAACCCAGTCCCCGTAGAAACATGTGGTTCATAGGCTTCAGCAGGGAAGGCCAATGCATAGCTTTCTTCAGAGACTAATACTAAACCGTTGAGGTGACTGGCAAGGCTCACTGGTAAAGCCAATAGCCTTTTCCCCTCCTTTCAGAGCTCTCTGGCATCATGAGCTTCAAGGGATTGCTTTAAAGTCTGTCAGGGTGTCTGACATGCCCTAGTTTTCAGGGATTAGGAATGGCTCTCCCCTTCCATAGTGTAGCTTTATTAATATAAGCAGGGACAATGATAATTGATGTAAATAAACAAATCTTAGCTCCCAAAATTTCAGAGGAGTCAAGCTTTGTGAGCAGGACTTGTAAGAAGTAGACTTTTCCTGCTTTGTCCTCCAGGTTTAAATTGCTAGATATCACTACTGGAAAGAACGCCAGAGTGGGAGTCCAAGGTCCTGAGTTCGAATGTAGAGTGGATGATGGAGAAATGGCTCAGCCTCTATGAACTTGTTTCCTCTTCTGTAAAATAACACTTCACACTGTTGCAAGAATTGAGTGGGAAAACATTTGTGGATGCATTATCTGAATCATTGCAGAAATGTAAGGCAATTTGGTAATATCCCTCACATTGTATTCACCATGTTAAGTATGACCACAACTTCCTTCAGCTGCTTCCCATGCACAACATGTTGTGGCAGCAGCCTCCTCATTGGTTTCCCTCCTGCAAATCTTTCCCCTTCCCAATCTTTCTTCTGCATAGTCACCAAAGTGATTTTCCTAACAGGTCTGACCTCTCACTCCCAGGCTCAAAAACCTCTCCTGACTATTACTTCTAGAATAAGATAGCTACACTCCTCTGCTTGGCATCTAAAGCCACTTATCACTTGGCTTCATTCTATCTTTTTGGGGGCTTATTACGCAGTCTTCTTTTTCACAAATTCTACTTTCTAGTCAACCTGGCCCGAGCTGGTCTGTATACAAAACCCTCCATCTTCTACCTCCAGGCCTCTGTATAGACCAGGGGTGGGGAACCTGCAGCCTCGAGTCCTCCAAGTTCAGCCCTTTAACTGAATCCAGACTTCATAGAACAAATCCCCTTAATAAAAGGATTTGTTCAGTAAAACTTGGACTCAGTTAAAAAGTGGCACCCAGAGACCTAGAAGGCCACATGTGGTTGCAGGTTCCCCACCCCTACTATTTGCCATGCCTGGAATACACTTCCTCTCTGGTTACAACTTTTAGAATTCCATCATGCTATATCTCCTACATAAGGCCCTGTTCTGATCCCTCAGTTACTTTGTGTTTATATTGTACATATCTGATGTTACATTTACTTATATGTGTATATGTTGTTTCCTCCAAAAGACTTCAAGGTCCTTGAGGGAAGGTCCTTGAGAGGACCATTCTGTTTGTGTTCTTTCCACCCAGGAACAAAGTTCACATAGTAGGTGATTAATAAATGCTTGATTGATTGCTACAAAAATGTAACGTGCTTATTCAACATTATATTAATAGAACTGCTTTACATTGGAAGGAGTTAGGTGGCACCATAGTGCAAAGTGCTGGATGTGGAGTCAGGAAGACAGTTCAAATCCAGCCTCAGATATTTCCTAGCTGTGTGACCTTGGGCAAGTCACTTAGTCTCTGTCTCCCTCAGTTCCCTCATCAGTAAAATGGGGATAATAATGGCACCTACCTTCCACAGCTGTCATGAGGATGAAATGAGATAATAATTATAAAATTCTTGGTACGATGCCCAGCACATCATAAGTGTTAAGTAAATTTTAATTTTTATTATGTTAATAATCATGTTTTGAGAATTACTGTTTTGTAGCGTAGTTTGAGAGCTAGTACTTCCTGGCCCCCTTTTCCCCACTTTTTCCCTTTTATTTCCCTTGAGATGCTTGACCTTTTAGGTCTCTGTATGAATTTCATTATTATCTTTTCTAGTTCTACAAAGCAATTTTTTGATTGGTATGGCATTGAAAAAAATAAATTAATTTGAGTAGCAGTGTCTTTTTTATTATGTTGGCTCCTACCTAGGAGCAATTAATATTTCTCCAATTATTTAGGTCTTTATTTCTGTAAACAGAGGTTTGTAGTTGTATTGATATAGTTCTTTTGTGTATCTTAGAATAATAGTCATGTTAAATTACAGAGCTCCCACCAATCATTTCTCTTGAAAGGTAAATAATAGTGTGACACTTCTGTTTGGGTTGTCAAGTTACCATCATATTTAGTGTTAAAATTTCCCAATCATGTTATTCTTTAAAAACCCAAGGTTTCATCAGTGTGGGTTCTCTTTCCCCTGGACACAGATCTAAATCTTTCTGTGACTTAGTAGATAACTTTCATGAGTTGCTGTGATTAAAATATTAATCAGCTTTCAGCCAATCTGGTGAGGATCCTCCCTGAACCTAGGCAGGCTGGCCCTATAATGGATATATTTTCATAAAGAAAGCCATTCCAACCTGGTAACATGTTCCAGAGCTTATATTTGTTTGTATTGTTTCCGTCAACTCAGGGTCACCTTGGCATCATCATAAGACATCAGAATGTGCCCAATTAGATATTCAATTACATCATTACTGAAGGAATGGCCATATTAAACTTCTGCCTTTTAGGCAACCTTCCAAACTACTTTGTGGAGATTTTATCTGGGATATTTTGTATTTATTTTTTAGATTGATGGAGAGTGGGACCATGTCACATTGACACAATGTCCTCTACTGTGGTTTTGTTCTGTGAACCAATTGCTGCAGATAAATCTTATTTCTATAACAAGACTAAATTTTTGGAAGAGACAAACTGCTTTATGCTCCATTGGCAACACAATGTGCTAGAGACGTCGTGGATGGTCAAGAAATAGTAGTTGATCTCATATACCTTTGGCATGGTTTACATAGTTTAATTTTTAATTCTTAGTCATCAGGAATTATTCTGTTCATTGCCAAGTGCTTAGAATAGTGTGTTACACATCAAAGATGATTAATAAATGTTTCCAGAAATGATAAATTGAGGACAATATGGAAGAGTCAGTGGATACAGTCAATTTAATTCAACATGCATTTATTAAACACCTACTACATGCCAAGGGCTGTGCTGGTTGCTAGGGATACAGAGACAAAAATGAACATAGTTCCTACTTTCAAGGAGCTTGCATTCTACTTAGGATAAAGTCTGTTGTCAGTATACTATGAGAGTCAACTGTATGTACCTATCACCCTTGTGCTTTGTTCAGTCGCCTTCACTTGCCAGTTGAAAGGAAGTGTTTTATATATAAAGTGATAGTCCCTTGATCAGCTTATACCCACTCAGCATGAGCACAACTGGGAGACTTATCTTCCCTTTGTTGGATATAGCTTTGGTCTGTCCTGAATAAGGACCAGGTCACAACTTCCAGGACTGTGGCTTCTATTCCAACTCCAACTCCTCCAGGGGACATGATGAGATGCATTGCTGGTTGCTATGAGATTGTGAGGTAGGTCAAAGAAGTTGAAGGTTGGTGTCCTCTGTCCCCTCTGGGCTCCTAGATTCTCCAATTTTCCCTCCCTTTCTGGGCCAGCCCCTTCTTCCACATTCTGGGTTGGTTTTGGTTGTTGTTGCAGCTTCCCTTAAGCATGGAAGAAAGTGATCTTGACAAACTCATTCCCACTGAAAGGACTGAATGGGTTTCACACCAAAGGAGTATTTGTATTTCAGAAGAGGCCCAAGAGAAAGGAATAGTAGTTAACTTACAGTGTTGTGTAGTGGGAAGGAGTGCTGGGTTTTGAATCCCAATTCTGTTGGTCAATACCTTTGTGACTGTGGGTAGGTCACTTAACCTATATGTGCCTCATACCCTCATCTGTAAAAATAAGGAGATTGGGTTAGATGACTTCCAAGATTTTATTTAACTCTATACCTATGAACTTATGAATTGGGAGTTTCAGGAACCACAGGGGAGAGATTTAGGAAGGTAGGAAATGCCTTGCTGGCACACCTTGAACCATCTTCAATCAGTCCTACAGAAGTATTACCATGGGTAGGTAATAATATGATATGATATAATACAAAACACATGAGTGTGTGTGTGTGTGTGTGTGTGTGTGTGTGTGTGTGTGTGTGTGTGTATATATACACACACACACACACATATATAATTATATAATCCTTAATAAAAGGATTTATTCTATAATCAGTGAAAAGGCTGCACCCAAGGGCACATGTGGCCTCCAGGCTGCAGGTTACCCCTACTAAACCCACCCAGTTGCTGGTCAAGGGTGAGGATTATCTTTCTGACCCTTGACATTTCACCCTTATGGTCTACTCTTGCCACCATCCTCCGGATTCCCCTCCCCCCAATCCCTCAAGATTGTCACACAGACTGGAGTAGACAAGGATTGCTACCTAAGAATATTGCCCAAGTAGCCATTGCTGCATAGAGGATTCTCTCTTAAGAAGGGACAAAGGCAATTGTTTCTGGCACATTAGCTTAAAGGGACAATTTTGATAACCCTTTTTAGGAAGAAATTTAAGGGTTTTTTTTTCATTTCTCAAATACCAGTGTCCCCAATTGGTGAAGGCATGCCAAATGGATCCTTTAAAATACTTTCACTCTATAAGGTGAATGTGATTTGTACATGACCATTTCAATATTACCATTCTGATTCCTTGCAGCCTTTCAATGAACTTATCCACTATAATTCCTAAGTTTCCCTCATAATTTGTATTCCTACATCTCAGTGTTTTGGAGATGATCTCTAGAGTATTTGAAATTATCATCCTTCACCAACTTTACCTTTCTGAATTCCAGCTGGCTATTTATTTCTCACATTTCTAACCTCTGTATTTCCAATTACATTTTCTGCTCTCAGTGGTGTTTACCATACTGTAAACAGCGTTACCTGTAAATTTCACCAATTCTGTTCACCACAAAATTCATTAGTGCTATTTACCATTGTTCTCTTCTGAGTGTCAAAAGTAAGCATGCTCTTTTAAATCATTCTTAAGGCTGTTAAATCACAATGAACATAATAATAGACCTTGTAACGTCCTCTAACAGCATCTCCTACCTAGACTCTGCTTTTAAAAACTCTTCTTTGTTTATGGCTTCTTAGTTATTTTAGGAATCATGGGTTCTGACCCAGATCTGTTCTAACAAATTGCAACTGTCAGAATCAGAGGCTTCTTGCATTTCAATACTGGAAGGCTCCCCAATACAACTCTCCACTTTATAGGGAATCAGGGAGGGAAATTTGGCCTGATTTCCCCAGATAATTGGAGCAGAAATTTTGTTTTATTGGAATGAGCAATGGACTGGGAATGAGCAACTGAAAATTCTAGTCCTTGGTTCTGTTACTTAATAACGGTACAGTCTTAGAATCTTGGGTTGAAAGCTAAAAGAGAATTTAGGGGCAACTGAGCCCAGTCTCCTGATTTTAGAGGTAAAGACACTGAGGATCAGAGTTTTCCAAGATCACACAGTTCAGGATTTGAACCCAAGTTCCCTTTTGCCTCCTTTCATGGTACCTACCACTTAACCAAATCATGTAATATCTCTGGGGTCTGTTTTCTCATCTGTAAAATGAGTCTGTGGGACTAGGTGATTTCTTAGATACTTCAGTTTGGAAGCTCTATGTTTCTAGAACAACTTAACCAATGGATAGGGAGCGAGGGCAGGGCCTGTGTCATTTTTTCATCTCTCTTGATTAGCAGTGTTTATGTACACGTGCTTTAAACAAACAAACTAACAAAAAAACCCAATAACCTTTTTTTTCCCATTAATTGAATCCATCACTGACTGTTTATATTGTCCAGACTCACTAGATAATTTCAAACCTCTCCTCCCCTTTTTGTTGTGTTGTTTAACTGGTATTAGCATTTCCAAGATCTTATAGTATCAGAAAGTAATAGTAATTGACAGAAGTTAAGATTGGTGTAAAATATTTTTTGTATGCACTATTGTCCTAACTCTAGGGGCTATCAACAGACAGAGATGTGGGCAGACATATAAGTGCTTGGAAAATGATTTTGACAATGATGTGAGAGTGCAATGGAGAAACACCCAATGTCAGAGTACTCCCATCACTTATTTTGTGATTTCTTGTCCATCTTTGAGCCAAGGATAAAAACTATTGTTGAGATTCTATGGAGTTAGATTATAAATCAAGTTTCAATCCCAGAGTCCAAAATCACTAGAGTATAATTGCTTTTCTGTGATCTATTCCTCTGGTCTTGAAAAAAAAAAAAAGGTTGCAATTTTCTTGTCCTGGATACTATGACAATTAGCGTTTTTGAAGTTCTCTGACAATGGAAAAGGTTCAATGGAATTGATTCATGTTTACTTTGCAAAATATAACAGATAAAAACTTTAACCAAAAGAAAAGTACAATAACCTAGGGGAATGAGTCCTGGATTTGGAGTCTCCACAGGACTTGGGTTCCGTTTCCAGCTCTACCAGTTACCAACTCTGTGATCTTGGTCAATTTTCCTCATTTACCTAATGATGAGGGGATTGGCCTGATGATCTCTGAAGTCCCTTCCAGTGCCCAGTCTATAATGAACTATCATCATTAACATCTGAACAAAAAATATGAATCCATTTGGGCCTTTTTAAAATCATAAAATAATTTCTGGCATCTTATAGATCTGCAGGATAATACATTTAGAAGTAGAAGCAACATTAGAAGGCCAAACTAGTCCAACCATGTCATTTTACAGAGAGGGAAACTGAGGCCCAGAGAGATGAAGTGACTTGTATGATTTGAGCCCTAGTCCTCTGACTCCAAACTCAGTGCTCTTTCCTGTTTCCTGCTGCTGCTCTCATAAATTAAAGTTTCGTTGTTTCTCCCCCACCCCAAGTAACATCTCATTTTGTTTTGAGATTTTGTACCTTTTGAAGCTTTGGCATTGACATTCAGTCCTCCCTTCTGAAAACTGTGCTTAACAAAAAATATTTCTAAGGGATGTGGGAACTCAAATTTTATCCAACATAAGTCTACAGGCTAAATCTAAGACCTGACACTCATACATGGATAAAATTCTCATGGACTCAGTTGGGAACCAGAGAAAAGAGAGATTTAAATAAATAGATTTCTCTCAGTTAGCTTCTTTCCCAGTTAGAACAACTGAATAATATTAATATTTTTAGGTAAATCAGGTCTAAGTATTTTAACAAAGTGTCAGTGTATTTCACATATACAGGAACAAATTAAGCAACTGGAGAGTCTGGAGTACTTAGGAATTTGGTCGTCTCTCCATACTTTGAACAATGAATACATAAATCAAATGTTAATTAAAGCAATAAATCATTAATCAAATTTAACATGGAAAGGTAGGGAGGGTCTGATTTGAGTTCTAATATGAGACATTTATAAAATGATAATGTTCAGTATGAGAAGCCTGGGGCCCCTTTTTTTTCTTGGCATTCAGGGCTCAGATTCCATAGGCCCTTATTCTGGCCCTCTTAATTTGTGCCCTTAAATATACTAGTGCATTAATCATAATTGCTAATACAGGAACAAAAACTTCAAATTTCTCTGTAAAACAATGCTGAGAGTTAGGAAAGCTAAGATAATTTATTTTGTTAGTTTGTTTACTCAGTCAATGCAGATATAAATAATAAATAGTAATATTTTGAAGAGCATGTCAGAGTGTTAGAAAAGGAGAGGTTTCAGAATTTACCAGCATTTCTGAAAGAAAAGAGAAAATAGAAGCCTTGAGATAAAAGTCCACATAATTCAGGCCTAAAAAAAGTTTTTAAGATAAGTAGGGCTTTAAGGTATAATGACAAATTGAAGGATGAAGTAATTAATTTCAGGTATGAGAAATACATTTTTTCATGCAAATAGAAAATGCTTCTTTGGAAGTATTTCTAAAGGCAATAGGACAATTAAGGAAGTTAGATCATTAATTCAGACCCCAACATTTTTAGGACTGTAATATCTAATTTCCAAAGGGATATCTGCAACATAATTTTGACCTAAATTAGCTAGATAATTGCCTCAGTTGTCCAAGTGAATATGTTCATACAGACAGAGACCAGCTAGTCCAAAAATCATGTTTTTTTCTCATAAAAGTTTTTCTTCACACCTTTTAAAGATATGAATTATAATTGTTATATCAGAAGATGTATGACCTAAAAGTGTATGCTGCTTACTAACTGCTAAAGTATGCTTATAGTATTTGAAAACAGATCACACCCTTTGGGGAATAGGGTGTGAATTTAACACTCAGGATGTTCTTAGCCAGGGATTGAATCCATCTTTAAGGCACAAAAAAAGGAGTTTAAGATTAAAGTTTCCCTTGATTCTTTTGTCAGGGTGGCTTCTATTCCCAACAATGGGTGTGCTGAAGAGAGAAATTAAGAATTGTTCTTCCTTTTCAGTTTGTTAGACATTTGATGTTACTTTGAATGAATGTTTCCTGCTTGGGGATTTTGAGAAAAGGTATTCTTTTTACAATTTCATTATAGACTTGAAGATATTCCTTGCTAGATTTATGACTCATCCCAGGACCAGGCAAGGATGAATGGCAGGTTGTGTTCCCATAATATATCAAAGGTATTAAAACATTCCTTCCTCCTTGCCCCCTCCCCCCCAAGCTAGTTTCCCTTGAACTTTACATAGATGAGTCATTCATTTGGCTCTAGAGGAAATCAGACGGATCGTAAGAGAAATATGAATGGAATATGGGATGGATGATCAGGGCTCCCAAATAGCAAGTGACAGCTATTCCTAAAGGCAGAACACTATTAACCTTAAAATGGGATCATAAAGCCAGGGTATTGGGGGCTCTATATTTTTTTTTTTGACATTTTAGTCACTTTATTTGTTTAATTACAAATTGCTTTCCAAAACAATTGTAACATTTCATAGCTCCACTAAAAATACATTAGTTTGCCTATCCTTCCACATCACCTCCAACACTGAGAGACTTTTTTTTTTAAACCAATTTGTATCGTTTGAGGTGAAACCTCTTATAAATTTATTATTGATGTTGGTTTGTTGTTTATGGTTCCTTTTAGTCTAATATAGTTTCTTTGCATCCCTTTTTATTTTTTTGAATGGTTTTTTTGTTTGTTTTGTTTTGTTAGGTAGCATAATGGCGACTCCTTTTTTTTTTGGATTCACATAATGCATAGTAAGTTTTTTTCATCCCCTCAATTTTATTTTATATTTGTCTTTATTTTTCAAATAGTTTTTTTGTAAGCAAGATTAAGATTATAGGGTTTTTTCTTATTCAATTTGTCATTCTTTTTCCTTTTATTGAATTGTTTAATCCATTAACATTTAAATTTATGAGTTAGGTTTAAATTTTCCTTTATTTGTCTTTAATACTGACTTTTCAAATTATATATATTTTTCTTTTTCAACTGTAAACATAAACTATATTTAGTAATTTTAGCTTAATCTTTTTTAATGTGGTCCTGTTCCCACTGACTTTCTTTTCCTTACCCTTGATTCCCCCTCTCACTTGTTATCCCCTTCCTTTTGGAGTTTTGCTTATTCGTGTAGCATCAATGCAGTATTTATAGCACCAATAGTCACTATAAAGATACCTGCATAATTCTTGATCATTAAAATATAACAAACTCTCCACACAGAAGACAGAAGCAAAACATTAAGACACCAGAAAACTGAATCACCAAGCCAGTAAGCCAATTCCATTATAGTAGAAAAGAAGTTACTAAACCATAACAGCAGAGAGCCACAGAATCCTTTATCCTTCCCACAAACCAGCATTTACTCACAAGCTTAATTGTCTCCCTCCCATGAGTCCTCTCCTCCCAATGGCATCTAGCTGCTCTGACTCCCAGCTTCTGGTGGGCTCTGCTTCACCTTTTAGCAAACTTTTCCTACCACAGGTTCCATGTGATTACATTCAGCCTATTAGGGAGCAGAATATATTTTTAAATCAGGGAAGGTCTTCAAATTCCCTTAGTCTTATTAAGGGGCAGAGAAAAGCTTCAAATTCCCATTACCATTACAAATTGGTTCCTTTTTCTTTCCTACTTCTATCTGGTTATTTAACTCTTTCCCTCTTTTTTCCTCCCTTAGTCAAGTAGATTCCCCCTTCCTTCTCTCCTCTTCAATTAGTCATGTTAATTAAATTTTAAAATTTTATATTTTTTACCCCTTTCCAAAGAGGATTTCTCTTTCTTTCTTTATTATCCCTCCTCTCTTTCTGTCCACTCTAGACTCCCATCTTCTAGTTCATGTCTCCTAAAATTATCTAGTCTCTCTATTCTTTATATTTTTCATAGAATCATCATTTCTCAGGTATCCATTCAGGAGTGCCCCCTCTAGGCAGTTTCTTCCACTGCCTTTTAAAGCTTGCTTCGTAGAATCTCATTCTCCATTGTGTCTTACTCCTAGAACAATGCCAATTACTGCAGGTTACAGAGAGGACCCTGTTCCATTGTAGAATCCTGCCCTCCTCCCCTCCCCCATTATTCAACACTCTACTGATCTATATCCACCCCTTGCTTACCTTCTTTCCCCACTTGCCTCAAAACTTCCTTTTTGGATTCATGTCATCCTTCTACTCCCTCAAGTCCCAGTTGCCCAACTTTCAACTTCCTCTTTCCTTCTGAGGTAGGATGGTCTTTTGAAGCAAATGCTTCAGGTAACACTCAGAACAAAGTTCCATCTTCTTCCACAAAACATCTCTATTTGTTCTTTCATCAGTGAAACCTTCTCCCACCACCAAAGTAAGACCTCCTTCCTCCTTCCCCCTTCCCCCTTTTCTCAGCAGGATCTTCTCTTCTTAAGAATCAAAGAGATCAACTTCTCATTCTATAGCCCTTGATTTGATCTGGACACATCACATCTTCAAGAACGAAGGACAAACACAACCTGTGAGTCCTCCTCTTCCTTCCCTTTCTTCCTCCTCCCTCTCCCCTCCTTCCTGGTTTTCTCTTCTCTCCCCACTCACCTCTGTTTAGGGTATTCTGCCCAAAGAAAAGTATTTTTTGATGGCTGAAAGCTGCCTAGTTAACTTGGGGTTTACTGGGTTTACTTGGTCTCAAAGACCAAGTCTTAAACTCCATTCAATCTGGAGCTCATAGATTAAACAGCAATAGGTCTCTGCCCTCCTAGCTCTGAGTGAATGTAAATAGTAACTGTTTCTATTTTGATCAGCAATGGCAGAGGGTCTTTCCCTCCCTGTTTGATTTTTTTTTTTAAATTAAAGGAGCCATCTCTTGAATCACTTCTTAAAGAGGTCTATTCACTGAATTGGGTGTTGCCTAAGTCAGAGTGAGAACCTGAAAAGATCTTAGGGTCAAGGTCTCCAATTGCATCCTGGGCCATTTCCAGTCCTCCTTATGAATATCTGGCCACTGGACCCACGTAGCTCTGGAGGAGAAAGTGAGGCTGATGCCCTCCCTCACTCAAATCAAAGTCAACTGCAAGTTATGTCATCATCTCCCTGATGTCATGGTCCTCTTCAAGAATGAACCAAGGACAAACACAAGACCTTGATTTGATCTGGGCACATGTAGCGGCAAGCACCCCAATATCCCCAGGGTGACTGCCAACACAGGTTCTTAGATCTGCTTTTCAAAAGGAAAGCAACTCAAAATCAGTTAACAAGCACACTTTAATCAAACAAACACACATTACCTAGTTCAGGGGAAAAAGGTCAGAACCCCAAACTTCAGAGTTACAGAACTTCAGAGTTACAGACAGGCTTCCAAACTGTCCCAACATTACATACATCAATACCAAATCACAGTTACCAGAGAGGGAAGCATCAACATCTGGGTTTTCAAAGCCGGGGGGCTCTCAACAACGGCTTCCCAGAGTCTCATCTGGTCAAATCACACAACACTTCTCAAAGTGAGCCCCCGGGGGCTCTATATTTAATAGTGCTTTTGGTTAGTAGGGATGCCCATCTTTACATTAAAGTAATCCCAAGGTCATAAGATTTACAAAATATTCTGGTATACTTTGCCTATGAGGGTATATCTACTTGCAAAGAAAACCACTAATTAAAATAACCAATATGATGACTTCTTGATACAGTGCTTTGAATGTTGTAGGGCTATTATAAATACTCATTAGATGAGTAAAGATCAGAAGGGCTTCAGAATCTTTTGTTTCTCAGTTTTCCATCAAGAGGGATGTCTGATCTGTGAGATGAACACGAATAAATCATCTTTCCAAAAATTTATACAGAATCTCTCACCAAGCTACTGCTACATAATTCGAAGGAAAAGGGAGATGTGGCAGTGATCTAGTTAATTTGATCAATGTGCACAGCCAAACCCCATAATCCAGGCCATAGCCTTGATCCAATTAACCAGATAATTGCCAAACCTCCACTTCCATTTGTGCTGGGCAATTTCCTATTGTCATAGAAAAAAAAGGAAAGGAGGCTATTTGACTGATGGATGGTGGGCAAAAGGGTAAGTGACCAAGCTCTATGCTGCCCACCCTTCCCCTTACATATTCAGCCTTTGGGGAACTTAGAGCGACTTGTGCCTATATGTGCAAGATGGAATCGGGCCCAGACAGCTGGAGATTCAAAAGAGTGGAAAAGAAAAGAAAAAAATCGGGGGGGGCGGGGTACTGGTGGGAAGCAATACCCTGCAATGAATAACATCTTAATTCATAAAAAAAAATCATTTTCAAGGATGGTGCACACACTGAATATTTACGTTTAGCTGTGTAAGGGTGGATGCTGTGCTCTATGTTTCATTTCAAAAGGAAAATGGAAATTTACATTATCTAGAAGGAATAGGTAGAGAGGATTGATTTCTGTCTTTAAGTCTGCATTCATCAAATATGACATGGCAGGACGCTTACTTCTGATTCTCCCAAATGGTTGCTCAAGTGGACACTATTTGAAAGTATACTGAATCACACTCTATAGGAGAGATCATCCTGAATTGTTTTCCCATGGAAAGGAACTAATAGTCTTTCTCTCCATCCTTTGTCACCACTCTACCCCCACCTTAGGGCAACAAACTAACTGTTTCTCTCATTTCCATTTTTACATAGAAGGTCTTTAAAATGAGAGAATCTCTAAAAAATCATCTGGAACTAATCACTTGGGGATTCTTCTACCTCAAAGAATCAAGTCAAACCTGTTGTCTCCCTTGTCTTCTCAATGAAGGAGAAAAATGTTTTTGGAGCACAGGTCTTGCTTGGTATCCTTTTTTATAAAAAAATTGTTCTCTATTGACTTTAATCATGGGATATATTTTTACATGGTATCATCCCACTACCAAAATTAGGTTTAGCTCACAGAAAAGTTGACATACATCTAAGTAGGGTGCTCTGCTATCCATATAATTCATTCCCCAGTGCCACCTGGGAGCTAGTACTGCCAACTCTTGTTTCTTTGTCCTGTTGGGAGAAAGGGGGTGGTATGGACAAACCAAATCCACAGAATTTGGTGATTTTTCCCCCCACTCAGCTTAAAACATTCGCTGTTCTTGTCTTCCCCCTAAACTCTTGGGCTGAGGGTTGTTGAAAGGTGAAGTGAGGATAATGGTCACTTTTCCATTTATTTAGCAAATATCTATTGAGTATACCAAGCACCCTCTATATAGAAGAGGAGGGGAAAGAGAACAGGCATTGAAACCAGAAGATTTGGACTTCATTTCTAACTCTGTCCCTTATAATCTGTGTGGCCGTGGGTTAGTAACTTTACTTCTCAGTTTACAAAATGAAGGTGTTGGATTAGCTGATCTCTAAAGTTCCCTCCAACTCTAAAATCCTGTCACCCTGTGACCTGACTTTCTGGGCTCATTTCCTTCTCTCCCGCCCCCTGACAATTTCCTTCTTTCTGTCCACCTCTCTTGGACTAGAACATGAGAGCCAGATCTTCTGTGTAAGCCACGAGTAACTCAGAAGGACTTCTTGTTCAGAACACCTACAACTCATTCTCTCCCTACCAAGCTTTTGTCAAGAAGAATTTTGGAATCAGTCCTTCAGTCATTTGATTTAATGCACCGTGCAGGACATTTGCACACACAAAGTTGTATAAGATGTTGGTCCTGTGTTCCAGGAGCTTACTGTATAGTATAGTAAGAGAGAAAGTGAGTTCTACAAACAGCTGCAGTACAGAGTAGAATGTGTGATAGGCATCACATAAATGGTAAAAACAAATAAACAACAAAAGAACAATAACAGCTGTGCATCACAGCATGGATTTTATTAAAGGGGGCTCTTGAATTTTTAGCTTGAGAGATCTGTGAAGTCATCACGGAGTAGGTGACATTTGAACTGAGCCTTGAAGGATGGGTAGAATTTTGATGTATAAATAGGGTATTCAAGGCAGAGAGATAAATGCTTCAAAGTATAAGCAAAGACCCAGAGTTGGGAAGGCACAAAGGGAATTTGAAGAGAAAGGAGTCCAGATTGGTTACAACACAAGGTTTCTGTAAGAGATCAGTGGAAAGGTAGATTGGATCCAAATGACAGAAGGCTTGGAATGGTGGTTGGTGTTAGAGCAGAGAGGAGAGACATGATCAAAGCAGTGCGTTGGGAAGACTGATTTGATGGCAATGTGTACAAAAGACCGGAGAAATTAGAGGTATGGATAACAACCAGGACAACAGGATTTTAGAGGTGAAAGAGACATGAAACTCTATCTAATCTAGTTCCTAACCTTTTTTGTGTGTCATGAACCCCTCTGGCAGTTAGGTGAAGCCTTCTCAGAATAAAGGTTTTAAATGTACAAAATAAAATACATTTGATTACAGAGGAAAACAATTATATGAAAATATAGTTATCAAAAATACATATATATATATATATATATATATATATATACATTTTTTTTTTTACTTTTTGGAGGGCAATCGGGGTTAAGTAACTTGCCCAAGGTCACACAGCTAGGTTTTTGTTTGTGTGTGTTAAGTGTCTGAGGCTGGATCCGAACTCAGGTCCTTCTGACTCCAGGGCCAGCGTTCTACTCACTGCGCCACCTAGCCACCCCTGAAATATTTTTAAAAACACAAGTTTATATATGCCCAAAGTGCTATCAGACTGTGCAGACCATTTGGTCCACTTAAAGGTATATAAACCAAAGAGAGCAAAGAAAAAGGAAAAGGATCTATTTGTACAAAAATATTTATAGCAGCTTTCTTTTGAAGTGGCAAAGAACTGGAAGTTGAGGGGATGCCCATCAATTGGGGAATGGCTAAACAAGTTGTAGAATATGAGTGTGATGGAGTACTATTGTGCTGTAAGAAATGATGAGGTGGATGGCCTCAGAAAAACCTGAGTAGACTTGTATGAACTGAGGCAAAGTGAAATAAACAGAACAGGCAAACATAGTACACAGTAGCAGCAATATTATATGATGATCGACTACGAATGACAACTACTCTGATCAAGATAATGATTCAAAGCAATTCTTCCAGAAAGAGAATCTATGAACTCTGCTTAATGAAACATACAGTTTCCCACTTTCTGTATTTTTCTTGCTTTTTTTTTTTTTAGCAACATGGTAAATGTGGAAATATGTTTTGCATGACTTCACATGTGTAAAGGGTATTGTTGCTTGCTCTTCATGGGTAAGGGAGGGACTGGGGGGAGGTATTTAGAACTCAAAATTTTAGAAAAGAATGTTAAAAATTAGCAAACAATAAAAATAGAATCTAAAAAAATTGAAACCACAAGTTTATGGTTAAGAACCTCTGGTTAAGTCTAACCCTCTCATTTTACAGATGAGGAAACTGAGACCCTGAAAGGTGAAGTGACTTGGTCAAATTGTGTTTGTTAGTGAGTAATAGAGGAAGGAAGGATTTGAACTCAGTTCTTCTGCCTTTAATTCAGTGTGTTTTCCATAGAAAATCCTTAGGAGATCTGTAATAACTCAGGTGTGAAATTTTCTCGGCTTGAAGTAGGGTGGGGGGGGACATTGAAAATGGAAAGGAATGAATAGATGCTAAAGGCATTATAAACAAGATTTGATAGAACTTTGAATGTCTGTCATTACTAACACAGGGCAGTCAGGTGGCAAAGTGAATAAAATAATCTAGAGTCAGGAAGACTTGAGTTCAAATCTGGATAAGTCACCTCATCGGTGTTTGCCTCCATTTCCTCAGTTGTAAAATGGGGATCATAATAGCACCTACCTCCCAGGGTTGTTGTGACGATCAAATGAGATAAAAATTATAAAGCACTTAGCACAGTGCCTTGCACATTGTAGGCACCTAATAAATGTGTGATTCCTCCTCTCCCCTCTCCTTTCTTTTCTCTCTCTCTCCCTCTTACCTTTACTTCTTCCTCCCTTCCTCCCTCCCTCCCTCCCTCCTTCCTTCTTAAATTTCCTTCCTTCTTTCCTTTATAAACATTTTATAAAGTGATTGATTGAGTCTAGGGGGCAAGGATTAGAGTTAGTAAGAGGTAGAAAATGACTCCAACATTTTGAGACAGGTGAGTAAGTATTCTTTTTTTTGTTTGTCTGTTTGTTTTTGTTTTTTAAGCAATTGGGGTTAAGTAACTTGCTCAAGGTTACACGGCTAGTCATTATTTGTGTGTAGGTGCTGAGGCTGGATTCGATCTCGGGTCATCCCAGTTCCGAGGCCGGCACTCTTACTCACTGCGCCACCTAGCTACCCCGAGTATTCTTAATAGCAATCAAAGAGGAAGAATCATTTTGGGGAAGATGATGAGGGCGGGGTTTGGTCCTCATCTTGATGGAAAGGAGTTATTCCATGAGATGTAGAGAAGAAGGTGGGCAGTCAGTACCAAGGCACAGAGATGAGAGGAGTATTGTGTGTGAGGAACAGGAAAAAAAAGTCATTTGGTAAGAAATAGGAATGAGGAGTAATGTGTAATGAGACTAGAAAGATAGATTGAGGACAGGTTGAAAGGTTTTAAAGGCCAAACAGAGGAGTTAATATTTTATTCTAGAGACAATAGTCTAGGTAAGAGGTAGTGAACTAGGTAAGGGAATGAACTTCAGTGGTCAGCGTACAATAAAAAGAAGGGGTCATATTAAATGATGTTGCAGAGGTAGAAATAGCAAGATTTGGTAACTGACTGGATTTGAGAGGTGAGAGTGAGGAGTTAAGGTTAACACTGAGAGAGGAATAGAATTGTGACTTCAACAGAAATAGGAATATTTGGGATGGAAGTAAATGTTTTTGAAGAAAGATAATCGCTTCTATTTTGGACATAATGAGTTTGATAATATCGCTGGGACATCTGATTTAAAATGTCCAATGTGATGTGGAACTTGAGCTCAGGACAGAGATTGGGTATATAAATCAGTAAGTCATTTGCATAGAGATGATAATAAAATCCATGCAAACAAATGAGGACATTGAGAGGGAGAAAGAAGGGAAAAGGGCTTGGGACAGAGCCTTAGGGAAGGTCCATTATTAGGGATAACGATACGAATGACGATCCAGCAAAGAAGACTGAAGAATGGTCAGATAGGTAGGAAGAAAACAAACAAAAATAAAGAATAGCGTGGTGAAAACCTGCAGAGAAGAGAATACCCAGAAGGAGATGGTCAACAGTGAGAGGTCAAGAGGGATGGGAACTGAGAAATGAGATTCTTGGTAACTTTGTAGAACACAGTTTCAGTTAAGTGATGAGGTCAGATTTAAAAGAATAAGAGCCATTCCCCAGTTGATAAATTTTCAAAGGTTATAATTAGGTAGTTTTCTGAGGAAGAAATCCAAGTTAACAATGGCTGTATGAAAAAAATACTCCAAATAACTAATAATTAGAGAAATGCAAAGTAAAACATCTTAGAGACTCTACCTCATATCCACCATATTGACAATATTGACCAAATAAAAGAAAACATTTAGCTAGAAAGATTGTGGGGAACTAGGTGCATTAATGCATTTTTTGGTGGGCCTGTGAATTGATCTAGCTATTCTGGAAAGCAATTTGGAGCTATGCCCCCCAAATTATTAAACCTTGTATAAATTTTGACTAATCAATATCACTAAGTCTGTACCTTAAAGAAATAAAAAAAAAAGAGGGAAAGAACCTATATGTTAAAAAAAATATTTACAACAACTCTTTTTGTGATGGCAAAAAAGTGAAAACTAAGGGGGTCCCTTCAATTGGAGAATGGCTAAAGTTATGAAATATGAAAGTGATAGAATACCACTGTAAGAAATGATGTAGAGGGACATTTCATAGAAAGTTGGGAAGACTTATATGAATAGATGCATAGTGAAGTGAGCAGAACCAGGAGAACAATCTGTACAAGAATTAGTAAGGACAAATCGTTTTAAAAGACTTAAGAACTTAATCAACACAATGACCAACCATAATTCCAGAGGACTCCAGATGAAACATTCTACCTATCTCCTGATAAAGAGGTGATGGATTATATCAAGGTGCAGTTTCGACACATTTCTTTTGAACACGGCCAATGTGAGAATTTATTTAGCATCATTATGCATATTGTTACAACAGTTTTCTTCTTTCTTTTTCAATGGTGGGAGAAAAGGAAAGAGAGGAGGGGAGTGTGTGAGAGAAGTTGAATTTTCTTTTATTGAAAAACTTAAATTAAAAAAAGAAAGTCAGTGATACTTCTATTACATCACAGCTCCCTTGATAATAACTGAATCCAGTTCTGTATCCATAGAATGGCATCGGAAAATACTTTAGATTTCATAATAGATACTTGTGTTTCTTTCTAACTGGGTAAGAGAGCAAATTTCAGTTTTCCCCATGGACAGAAGAAGCCAAGAGAGTTTCTTCCCCTCCTGGCTTCTGAGAGTGGTTGCATCCTGCAGAACAAAAACAGATTTCACTGTTTGACAGTATTAGCAATAATAGTAGTCAGTCAATAAACATTTGTTAAGCACACTGATTAGTATTAGTATCAAGTAATACCCATGATAATGTGTAAATTAATTCAAATTAATAGACCCTCCAAAGGGTCTATCTTGATTCCATCCTTTCTCATAGACACCATTTCTTTTTAATGCTAGATCTTTTAACAATGGAGGAGGAAAGGGGTCAAAAGGAGTAATGAATGGTGTAGTGTGTGCCCTTGAAGTTCAAGATCATCCTGAGGAACTGCTGTAAATCTATAATATAAATTCTGCCTCTGGCACTTATGCAAACCACATCTTTGGCCCCACAATCAGCTTTTTATTAGTAGTGAGACGTCTGACCACATCTGTGTGGTGGTACTTACCTGGCGTACTAAATGACCTTGTCCATTGTCCTAGTACTACAATAATGTAATACTTCTTAATTTTCTAATTGTATAAACATCTCTATGGCCTTTGGGTCCGGGAAAATAACAGCCCTAATAACACTGACTATTCGCTTCTTAAACAGTCAGATGAAGTCCCCAGCTGAACTGCAAAAAGACATCTTGTATATACACTGTTCTTTTGGCAGAGATGTAAATTTGAGCACTCAAGGCAGTGCCTTGTCTAATGATACCACTTAGATATTAACTCTGCCCCACAGTATCACAGGGGGTATTCTTACTGAAATAAGTTTACAAGGAAGAGGGCTGGATCCATAATACAAGAAGAGGTCTTAACTGGGTTCATGAACTTGCAATTTAAAAAATATTTTGAAAATAGTATTTCAATATAATTGATGTCCTTGGAAACCCTATGTATTTTATTTTAGTCCTTTAAAACTCTCCATGGTCTTCACCAGACTGCAAAGGGGGTCCATGTCACAACAAAAGCTAAGAACTCTCACTATTCAGATTTAAAATCAACCTGGTATTGCCCTCCAAAATGCAGATTCATCCTTGGCCCATTTTGATGCCGATGGGAGTTTAAAAAGTGCCTTATGATACTGCCAGCTCAGAAGAGCCTGCCCTGATATAACCAGAAGAGCAGAGTTGTGAATTTCTCAAATATCTCCTAAATCATGCTAAAATGTACATATTTTAGGCACATCACTGATAGACATATGTATCCAGAAAATATTGGGACCAACTAAAACTATACCCTACATTAGTTTATCACATTAGCCCAGACCTAGCAGAAAGTGGAATGCAGAAGGAAAAGGACCAGGAAAGTTGTGATAGGAAAAGTAGGGGAGATGGAACACTAGTGGACAGTTTGGAGGTCCAGGTTGGGTGCCCCCTGGGAGGCTGTGGGCAATCAAGAGCCAACAGGTGTGTATATAATTATGTGTGCATGCCTCAAGAGTGATTTTTGCTTGAAAATATTTTTCAAGTTTCACAATTTTGCCCACAGGTTGCTTGCCAGACCTGCCCTTGCTTCAACATAGTAAAGTCATCTGTTCATGGTCACAGGGATTGGAAGAACTTATCCTTTCCTGCTCATCTTTTGGTCACTTAGTAGAACAAACTCCTTTTCTGTTCAGGTCCCAGGTCCCCTCCACATTGGCCTCAAGTTAAAGGGGCCTTCTAGAGTCTATTCTAGAATCTATCACAGACACACAAGGCAAACATTTGTGAGGCACTTCAGTATGGAAAAGAAAAGTCTTTCCATACCGATGGTGAATTCTGGAGATGACTGCTCAGGGAATGGGGTGGGGGGGGGGCAAGGCTCACCCAGGATCCTGCAGGGTCAGGTTCAACCTTGCACACTTGGAGAAGTTTCCCTGTTAGGCCCTCTACCAGCTTGGACCAGGGTCATCTCATCTCAACACAGATACCTTATATATGGCAGGTCCACAGCATTCACAAATAGGAAAGAGAATGATCAGACAAAGGTGTTTTGTGACCTTAGAGTGCAGTGAAAAGACAGGAATCAAGAGTTCAAGTCCTAGTTCCATAACTTTGGGAAATTGATTGTGGAAAGAAGGGTTCTAGGGAGGCAGGGCCCATTATGGTATCTCTTCAAAATTCCCCTCATCTACTTTTGTAGTTGGTTTGGCCCCTCCTACAGACATAACTTCTAGGGTCACTGTCTTTTCTTATTCATTCTCCCTACTTTGACCACCCCATCCAAGGCTTCAGTATATATTTCTTTGCTTGACCCCCTTCTGGGTCCCTGGAGGAACAGGATTCTTTTGGATTTGAGTCCCAAGTTCATCCCCACCTTGGCCTCAGGGTAGATCAATTTCATATCCACTTCAACTCCACCCTATCGGCATCTCTTGGGCTCTGCCTGAAGAAGTACCCTAACCATCTTTTCCGTTAAATTCTGGGGAATCAGGGAGAACCCAGGATGGTGGAGGAGAGAAGATATGCTCTCCTCTGCCCTTGAATTTTATTTGGCTTCTTTCTGAGCAATCTCGTGGCCCCAGTCCTTTTTTAATCAGATCAGCTTCTACTCAGTTTGCTTATCCCATACACCTCTGTACCTGTGTGCCAGGTTCAGGGTTAGGCACACAGACAAAAATCCAGACATTCCCTTATTTTTTCCTAATCTCACAGTTTCTCTAAAAACTCCACACTCCTGCCAGTCCGCTCTTCAGATTCACCAGTCAGTCTACCTGGGTGGCCCAGAGCTCCACATAGTTCTTTGTTTACTCTTGAAGAACATTTCACATAAACCAATGGCACACTTGCAATGAGATTGTACTTTAATTCCTTTGTCTTCAGCCAGAGGGACTGAGCCCCCAAAACACAATGACTGGAAGGCAGAAGGATCTTGCTTTCCACTCCAGCCTGGAGAGAAGACTGTCCTGGGAATCAGAGACCTTGGACAATTGATTTAAGCCTCTTTGAGTCTGTTTCCTCATCTGTCAAGTGGATATAAGGCTACAACATTACCTATCTCCCCAGGGTTATTGCTCTTCATGACACCTTGGTGCTCTGCATGCTGGACACTGCCATCACGATAGCTCACATTGTCTATCCATGTCAGGGTTTACAAACCATGTTATCTGTATTGTCTCCTTTGAGCCTCATGACTACACTTTGAATGAGATGCCCCAAGTATAATCAGTCCCATTTTAGAGAGGAGAAAACTGAGACTCCAAGGAGTAAACTGAAAGATGGCACAGCTTGTTAAATGTCAGAGATGGGATCAGAGGATCATAATTAGGGACACCTGGGTGACACAGCATATAGAGTGCTGAACCTAGAGTCAGGAAGACCTGAGTTCAAATCCTGCCAAAAAAGCCTAGGCAAATCATTTAACTTCTGTTTGCCTGAGTTTCTTCATCTGCAAAATGGGGATGATAATGGCACCTACTTCTCAGAGGATCAAATTAGTTAGTAATTGTAAAACACTTAGCACAATGCCTGGTACATAGTAAGCACTATATAAATATTGGATATTACTATAATTTTGAGTGGGAAGGGACCTTAGAGAACATTAAGGGCAGCCCCCTCATGTTACAGATGAAGAAACTGAAGCCTGGAGACATATAGTGATTTATCCAAGCAGAGCCAAGGTTCAAACCCACTTCCTCTGACTCCAAACCCAGTGTTCTTTCCATCAGGCCACACTGCCTCTCTAAAATGTGGTTCCTAAATTCACACTGTGAACACTAGAGGATATGAGTGAGGGGAGTATGAATGGAATGGAACAAAGCTATCTGCAGTACTGGGAAAACAACCTATCACACATGCCTGATTTATGGTGGGTCAGTATCATTCACAAATAGGAAAGACAAGTTATCAGGCAAAAGGTGTTTAGTGACCTATACGGAATTAATTACTTGGTTGTCTTTGTGAATTCCCGGTGGATGTGTTCACACATCAGGAAAACTAAGACCACAGCTGACTGTTATTTGACAGCCTGAACAAAGGCCAACAGTTGAATGAGTGGGAAGACTTAGGGCAACTGATGGATCCAACCAGTCAAGTGGTGGGCCAGTGGCTGCCCCACTTGTTACAATAATGAGCTGCTCCCGGGGGAAACAAATCCTGATAAAAGTGACTGCACAATAATAACGCCATATGAAGCCCCACCTCCCTCCCTGCCCTCAGAACACAAACATAAAGCCTCCACCTCCATGAGAGGCAGCATGGCATACGTAGTTGACAGAGAGCTGGCCTTAGAGTCAGGAAGATCCAGATCCTGGTCCTATTTCCTGCTTAGATCACCTATTGGTTATGTGACCCTGTCTAAGTCAACTCCCCCAGGCACTCTTTAGGACTTTAAGGTTCAGGGCAGGTTCAACCATTTTGCACTCATGTCTGACTCTTGGGGTCATCTTGGCAAAGATACTGGAGTGTTTTGCCATTTCCTCCTCCAGCTCATTTTACAGATAAGAAACTGAGGTAAAGGGGCTAAGTGATTTGTCCAGGCTTAAGAAGCTGGATTTGAACTCAGGTCTTCCTGACTACCAGGCTGGCACTCTATCCACTGCACCATCAAGAGCCTACAGGGCAGGTATAGATCGGCAGGAGTTCTTCACTCAGAAATTTCTTTACCAATGAAATAATAGATTTGTTCTCTCTCTCTTTCCAGTTACACACAGACATAGACACACACACAGCCTTGCCTTATCATCTGAGGTATAGAAATAATATATGTGTTTTAGATGGCCATTTAGATTGGGTTTTTCTTGTATACCTAAGGCCTGACAAGCCTTTTTATCCATCAGAAAATTGGACTTTGCCTTGTAGGTAGGAGTTGTGTGCTTTCAGAGTGGTTTTATGAGTACTTTGAAGAACTCAGCAGAAAGTCTAGCCTTCTGCCTGTGCTTCAGGCCCCAGCCTCAAGTTTTGCTCTTAGGACCAGCCCATGTCTGCCAGTCATAGCAAGAATGATGCTCAAAACCAGGAGAGCAGGGCCAGAAGGGAAACTTCCGATTATGGAGCCCTGAGTAAGTTTTATGTTCTGAGCTGGGGGTGTGGAGCATAAAGCAAAGGAGAGAAACAGACGCTGGATGTTACTGTTGAAAATAGGGAAGGGAGTTGACTATAGTCCATAGTATGGCAGCTTTCTATTTTAAATAGTTTTACATTTTTCTTTTTTTATTGTGTATTTGACAAACATTTTCATATGCAAAAAAACAATAAAAAGGAGGACTGAATATAAAAATGTTATTCTATTACTGCTTACACATTGTATTTTTAAAAATATATACCACACAATTATATGTAAAAATATATACCACAGTTTTACACTGTAGGACCAATACTTCCTTGATCATTGTGTCCTCTTCTGAACCTCCTTTACTCTTTTAATTAAATATCATTAACTAAGCATCTGAAAGGCTGCACACCCCATATAAATCTGACACCCTGGGACTAAGCCCTAGTCAACCTGTTTTAATTCCTTCTCTATAGAGGCTAGACAATACCCTGTCTCAGGATCAGCAATCATATCCTGGATACCATAGGGTCATAGATCTAAAGTTGGAAGGATACTTAGAGGTCATCTAGTCCAACCAACCCATCTTACTACTATAGTAACATTATTATTATAATATGCTAATATTGACATAGGATTTTAAGGTTTACAAAGCATACTACATTTTGCAAAGAGACTGAGGTCCAGAAAAGTTGTAACTTATCAGGCTTCCATTAAGAAGTGATGCCTGAGCCAAGCCTTGAAGGAAGTTAGAGGCCTCAGTTTTTATCAGCAAAATAGGTATAATGGTCCAGCATTGGGGTTGTTGAGGAGTAATGGCTTTGTATACTTTAAATAATTAAATAAAAGCAGGCCTTTTTGCTTAGATAAAGTACCAGGAAGGCTCTATCTGGAGGTCTGAGGTCAAATGAGCTGGCCCACGAATCAGCCAGCAGATTTGTTTGCACAGACAGGCACTAGGCTAGCCAGCAGCACATGGAGAAAGTACAGGAAAGATCTGCCTTATCACTGGCAGGCCCCTTGGCCCTGGGAACCAGGGGTCTGAAGGGTCATGGGAGGCAACTGTCAGCTCCTCTCAGTAGGCTCTCCTTCCTCTGGGGAACCATGCACTCTTTCCAAAGGCCCAGGACTTTGGGAGAAATGCTGTTTTGGAGTGTGGGGGTGGGGTGGGGGCTCTCACACAGATATAAAGATGCGGCTCAGAGATCTGAGACCAATGAATGTAATTCTCTAGCTCCTCCCTTCTCCTTCACACTTGTGCCAAACATTTCCAGAGAAGTCAAATAGAATGCCTAAATTTGCCTGTTCAGCATCCCCTACCTGTTGTCACTCCCAGAAAGCCCATCACTTTGCTTGGCTAAAATTCTTAGCAATTTCTGGTGTTCCTTTTTGGCCCCTAGCTTTTTTCTTCTTTAAAATAACATCTTCTTAAAAATAAATAATTAAATAAATACCATCTTCTCCTTCATAGTTGCCTTTACACTGGTTGTCATGAATACTACTGGAACATCAGTATGTACAAAGATCCTACCTAAGTAGTTTACAACCTCCTCTACTTCCTTAGTAAAGGGCTTCATAAGTTTCTCTGAGCCTCAGTTTCCCTATCTATAAACACGGGGTAAACTACCTCACTGAATTCTTGGAAGGATTGAGACAACATAAAGGCAGAGGCTAACAGAAGAAGAGGAACTCTGGACCAGTTGAGACAGTGCCTTCTGAAGAACCAGGAAATGTGGGGGTCAAAGCCTGCTTCTGGCACATACTGTCTATGGGACCCTCCCAGGGCAACAGCCACCAATGCAGGACTTAACTTTTCAGTGCCCCCAATTCTGTGACTATAAGTTGCAGAATAGGTCCAGGCCTCATTAGGTTTAGGGAGAGAGTTCCCAATAAAATTGAAATGACAAATCTGGTCCAAAAGCTGTTGCAGAGCCAATGCCACTGCCTCGCCCTCTTCTGGAGGTGATACAAATTGTCAAGGAGCAATGACAATAAAAAGAATGTGTCTATTTAGTCTCCATCCCATCTCAACTCACCCTTCTCAACATCCTTCTACCATAATTTTTTTTTGCTTTTTTGGAGGGCAATTGGGGTTAAGTAACTTGCCCAAGGTCACACGGCTAGGTTTTTGTTTGTGTGCATTAAGTGTCTGAGGTCGGAACCGAACTCAGGTCCTTCTGACTCCAGGGCCGGTGCTCTACTCACTGTGCCACCTAGCTACCCCTTTTCACCATAATTTTTAATTCCATCCTCACAACAACAGAATTTTGGCTCCTGCCCCTTTTACTGTTGAGAAAATTAAGGAATAATTCTTTTACCTCCACCAAACCACCCTGCCCCAGCTTCTGTGCTTGGTTTTCACATTCTCCCCTGTCCTCCTAAGGCCTCTTAGAGTCTCTCCAGTCTTATAATAGGTGCTAGCGGCTGATCCCTTTCCTTTTTCAATGAGAAGCTTCCCCCTCCTCCTACTTCCTTTTTGTGACCAGATACTTTTGTATTTCCTCCTTTTTCTCATTATCCTTTTTCATATTCTTCCCCTCCTAGGTAGGTTTCTCTTAGGTAGGTTTCACCATCCCTCTCCAGTGATTTCTGTAGTTGCTTCTTTGTTGTCTATTTTTTTTCAGTCATGGTTGACTTTTCATGACCCCATTTGGGGTTTTCTTGGCAATATTGGAGCAGTTTGCCATTTCCTCCTCCAGCTCATTTTACAGATGAGGAAACAGAGGCAAACGGTTAAATGAGTTGTCCAGGGTCACACAGATAGGAAGTGTCTAAGGCTGGATTTGAACTCAAGTCTTCCTAACTCCAGGCCTGATGCTCTTTTCACTGCACCACCTAATTTCCTCTGGATCCCTTTAAATGGGAAGTAGTACTCATGTAAAGATAGGTAACTGAAAAATTCTTTTTTTTTTAAACTGCAATGACTTTTTGGGAAAGAGGCAAGGGGAAAAGAAACAGGAAAGAATCTAGGCAACATAAAAGCCAAAGGCATCAATAAAAATTCATTTAAACAAAAGAAAGGGAGCTCCAATTCTCCCTTCTCATTTCACGTTCTTCTGTGCTAACTTGTATTCTCTTGTCTTAGATCAGCACCCATGCCAAGGTGGGGAGATTATGTTGAGGAGCATGAGGACACTAGAGCCCTGGAGAAAAATGAAAAGGAGGTGAATCTCATTTTCCTCCAGCTCTTCTGACCTTTTGTTTTCATCTTCTAGTGCCCACATTCCTGGATCCCTCAGGTACCCAAAGGTTCTCATGCTACCTTTCCTTTGTCTAAACTCCTACATGATGGGGCCTTCATAATTATAAATTTTCTCATTGTCATTTCCTTCAAGTAAAAACACACATTCCTTTAAGAAGCTTTTTTTAAATTGGCTTGTTGTTTGTTTGTTTTTAGTGGGACTAGGAGAGTGGTCCAATGGAAATTATGCTGAAC
The DNA here is from genome assembly GCA_011680675.1 of Gymnobelideus leadbeateri. Classification (NCBI taxonomy): domain Eukaryota; kingdom Metazoa; phylum Chordata; class Mammalia; order Diprotodontia; family Petauridae; genus Gymnobelideus; species Gymnobelideus leadbeateri. The sequence goes on from WOXC01006736.1 coordinate 455,078, forward strand.
CTGGAGTGAGAGAACCTGAATTCCCAGGTCAAACTTGGCCATTTAGTCTTGAGTAACCTACTTAACCAAGTTTCAATTTCTTAATCTGTAAAATGATGGGAATAGGGGCAGCTAGGTGATGAAGTGAATAGAGCACTGGCCCTGGAGTCAGGAGGACCTGAGTTCAAATCTGGCCTCAGACACTTGACACTCACTAGCTGTATGACCTTGGGCAAGTCACTTAACCCCAATTGCCTTGCCTTCCTCCCTCCAAAAATATATATGGGGATGGACTAGATCAGAGGTGTCAAACTCAGACCTGCCCCAAGCGAGCCTGAGCCAGTCTTAAATGTACCTGGAAAATGTTTAACAAAAATAAATAAAAACATAACACCACATAGATCATTGTTAAATTTGTGTTTTTTTAAGTCAATGTTTGGCCAGCAAGGATCCATTTCTATTTAGTTTGGTACCACTGGACTAGCTGACCTCTGGAGTACCCTTTAACTTTAAATCGATGGCTCCATAGTGATGTCATTAAAATAATTCACTCTGACAATGAGAATGGCTTAACTACTTTCCCATGTTTCTATTTAATATGTTGAAGATATTTTTTTTCAAGGAGTAGTACCCTTGGCTTCTTTTTACTGCTCTCAGCCTCTACCCTAACATGTATACTAGAGCAGAGGTCAGCCACTGGGCACTTTGACATTTTAACTGGCTGACCTGATGTGTGCGATATCCTCCCTCTTCTCTGCTTCCTGCCGTCCTTGGTTTTCTTCAAACCTCAGCAAAGTCTTACCTTCTGCAAGAAGGGGGATTTCCTGTTCCCCCTTAAGGCTGGTGCCTTCTCTCTAGGGAAAATCTCCCATTTATTCTGTATGTTGTTTGTGTGTACAGACTTGTGTACAGTTGTTCTTTCCCACCCCCACCTCACCCCCCACCCCTAATTAGACAGTGAGCTCTGAGAAAGAAGGTACTATCTTCTGCCTTTCTTTATCCCCAGCACTTAGCCCAGTGCTTGGCACATAGTAGGGGCTTAATTAACATTCATTGACAAACTGATTGAAAAGGTAGTGCTGACCCTCCTGCTTCAGGCAAACAGAAACAAAATATTCATATCACCAATATCCACAATTTAAAACCCAAAGTCAGGATGCTCTTAAATTGATATATCTTAGACAATATCCATGAAAACACAGTATTCCCCCAGAATCTAGGACAGTGCTGAGCACCTGATAGAACTGAATTTAGAATTTCTTATGAGGCAAATTTCTTATGAGGACGGACCAATAAAATAGAGAATCCTTCTGAATCACTTTCATAGAACCACAGGTAGAGCCAGAAGGAACAGATTCAGGACCTAGATGTGGAGCTGGAAGGGACCTCAAAGACCATCTAATCTAATTGTCTCATTTTAAAGATGAAGAAATTGGGGGGAGGGGAGGGGATTTACCCAAAAGTTGGAGATTGTGTCAGAAGCAGATTTTGCCCCTAGTTCTGCTGATGCTGTAGTGGGACTTCTCATTCCATCCTTTAGGGGTGAGCTAATCCAATACCCGAGTTTTGTAGAGGAGGCAACTGAAATCCTGGGGAGTTCTGACTTGCCTGTGGTCACACAACTTAGGTCTCAAGGCCAGGGTTGAAACCTAGGTCTCTAGGTCCAGGGGCCCTTACACTTTGTAGATGGGCAGAATTATAATAAAATTCGCACCTACAATATCCCCTACAATAAGAGAGCCTGGTTTACCCACTCAGATTTCTCAATTTTCAATCACCTTAGGCAGGTGGGAGACCTGGGCTCCATATGGGCAGAAATGTGGGCAGGGGAATAAGTGGAACACTCAGCCCACAGCTCAGTTTGTGCCAATCTGAAGGTGGGATGAGGTAGAGGAGTGGTGCCAAATGGCACAACAGTTATATTTGTCAAACTTACATAGAGCTGGAGCAAAGGTTTTTTTCTTTTCAGAACATTGCTGAAGTTTAATGGAATTTGCCATTGATTAGCTTAAGGTCCAGGCCTAGAGTAATTTTTTTTTTTATTTCTCCCTCGTGTCTGTATCCCTCATTGATAATTTTGTTCCTTACTGAATCCTGTATCTTCCTTATCTCCTTCTTAACTGTCATTTTATACCCTTTCCTCATGTGTTGCTCAGCAAATCAGATTTATTTTTGTTAAAGTTCCATTTTCATGGGAAGTGTCACAACCGTCTACCTCTTTCTGATTGGTTCTCCCCTCTGCTTTTAGACCAGACACATCTTCTTGATAGCTCTACCCACCCTATTAGGATTCTGTTCTCCAACCCTTATCTGTACACCTCAGTCCCAAACCTGAGCATAAGATTTGGCTGGTTCTTCCCTGTTTCCTGCACAAGCATGCTAGAAGTTTGATTTAACTTAGCTCTCCCTTTAGACGGTTTATTTATTATGAGGGCCACCTAAATCTGTTCTATTTTATTACACAGATTTACGCTTGTAACTCCAGCAAGCTGGTCTGGAAAATGGGTCATTGGTTACAAGGGGTACCCAGGCAGTGTGTGGCAGATCCAGACCCATAACTGGAAAAACAGCTCATGGTATAGAACAGCAAACCCATCACACTCTCGTTATGGAAAAAGAGCAATACTTTCTTTTTGTTTGTTTGTGGATACTTATTTGGGTTTCCAAGGTACTTATTCTTATACTGGGGATGAAGTAGTAAATGCTGTAGCATAGGGGACATTAAATAGAGGAGCCCCCCAGATGGGGCCCCATTAGCTTTTAGGCCCCCCACTTGCAGCACAAGGATTGTCTTATGTGCCAGTGACAAGGACTTCATGGTTCAGAAACCATTAGAAGGGAGAGGGTAAGACTTTCGTTTCCTGAATGGATTCATGTAAGGCTGTTTCCATACCGCTGCTGAGAGCCTTGGGAATGAGCTAAGTGTAGCTGAATGGCCACTGTTGTGGACTGCATGCATGGTTGCATTTTTTGTGTGTGGTGTGCCTTTAAAAGTGGGAAGAACTGATGAGAGAGAGAGAGAGAGAGAGAGAGAGAGAGAGAGAGAGAGAGAGAGAGAGAGAGAATGAGAAGGAGAACATTTCAGGAAATGATTGGGGTGCATCTGGTCATTGCGGGAGCATCTCTTTTAAATTTATAATCAGGACCTAGGGCTGGGAAGTGTCCTGCCCTTGCCCACAGGGGTTGGTAGGGGACAATAAGGCTAACTATAGTGGTGCCTGGGGTAGCCCCTTGCAGTGGAGTAAGGGAAAGGACCAGACATCAAGAGTCTGATCTTTTCCAAGATGGAAAAAGAGAAGAGAGAAAAGCTTTAGTGTTGAGGACAAGCTGTAAGTGCCTAATTCTCCCTTAATACTTGGGATTTGCTACATGGGTAGCTTTTCTTTCAAATACTAGGCTGGCAGGGGATTACTTCCTTGGACCTATGTGTATTATTTTTTAATAAATGTCAATGAAAAGTAAGGTGCTATTTCAATGAAATTAAAGAAGTTCATTTCCCAGCCTGAGTATCACTCAGTCTTGCAGGCTTGAATGGTCTAAGTATCTATGATTCTGGGCCAGGTTTCTGACTGTGCATCTAGGGAAGGCCCCTTTTATTCTCCAAGGAGTCTTGGGCTGCTCATCTGAGCCCTTACTATGTGAAGAGGTGAAGCAGAGAAGTATTTGCTTCCCGGTGTCTTTTGCTCCCACATGCCCCTAGGAGGCCAACACCATCACCCCCTTCTCCCCACCCCCCATACTTCTGACTGTTGCCATGGTTAGCTTCAGGCATCCAAGACTGCTTACAGGAAAGACAGTTGTAGGACTAGATATAGCAGGAGAGACTGGGAAGAGTAGAAGATTTACTAAAAGTTATACAAGATGCTTAAGGCAGCCAATAATAGTAGTAGCAGCAGCAACAGCAATAGACTGACAAGAAAAGCATCTACAATAGGACAACAAAGAATATCAGGCAAGAATTGGAATCCTTAGCAAAATGATGCTGAACAGACTGCTGAGACCAAATTGGGGGGTTGGGGAGGAAGCATCATTAAATAGGATCAATGACCCACCCCCCTCAAAGAAACCAACCAACCAAACAACAACCTACAACACAAACACAAACTGGAGTTGGGAGTGTGACCAAAGGAAGTGATTCGCAATGTTCCAAACAGATGAAGTCTCAGAGGATACAGATCAGTAAAGATCCATTAAAATTATCTTAGAAAGAAGATCCAGTGGGTTCTTGGTTTAGTATATGCTAGCTTGGGCAATTTCAATAAAACAAAGAGGAAAAAAGTCAGATTGGAAGAAGTTGAAGAAAATAACAACAAATGATGGCTTTTGACAAATAGAATTTTCAGGTATTTAGTCTATAGAGAAAAAAATGAGATCCCACTGTAAGACTAACACAAATGTTTATTGAAGGGTGAACATAGGAATTTCATGGAATCATTGGATATTGGAACTAGAAAAGAGACCTTGGAGGTCATACAGTACAACCCCTTCATTTTACCTATGGGGAGACTGAGGCCCAAACAGGGAAAGTAACTTGCTCAAGGTTGATAGAAGAGCCAAGACCACCACTAAGGTGTCTGCCCTTTAGTTTGGCTTTATCCACCTCGGAACAGTTTGTTTGCTTTGTAAACACCTGGGCATGCTTAAATTTGGAAAAGAAAGAAATCAGAAGGCAGAAAGGGAATAACAATGAGGGAGAGTAAAGGGTTAAAAAGGGAGGCTAGGAATAAAGAGGGAAGACAACAGGAGGGGACATAACTTGAGCAGTGAGGGAAGAGTTGAGGGGGGAATAGTAATACATGAGAGAAAAGGAGTAATGTTATTTAGCAAGGAAAGGGGGGCACAGCTGAAGGAGGAGAGAGCCAATTATAGGGGATTTAAGCATCATCTTTGTATACGAAGGACAGCGCATTAAGCCAGGATGATCCCACATCTTCCTCTATCCTTGCTCTCTGTGGAAAAGAAGCAGGAGTGGAAGGGGGAAAAATGGTAGGGGTCACCCAGTACTAAGGTTTGGAGGTGCAAAGGAAAAGGCAAAGGAATTAAGAGGAAAGGCATACATGATTTGGGGTAACACCAACAAGGCACTGGGGGAAATGGAAAATACAAAGAGAAAAATCAACGCCAGTGAAATGGACTCGGGAATAATTATCCTTCCCTAAGCAAAAGTTATAATTCTTCACTAGTCAAACTGTACATTTTTATTAGGAAGAATGGGGACTATATATTTATTGCTCAGCACTGAAATAGAAATCATGGTATTTGGAATATTTAAAAATAAATAACTATAAGAAGATTTAAGAGAATTTTTACTTCTGATTCATTAAAAATGGAGAGATTCATACAAATGAACAAAAAGTTTGAAGACATGAGTTGTTTTTTTTAAAAAAAATTTTCCAAATGCTTTATTAACTTCTGGTTTACTTCATTCATTTCCACCAGTTTTTGTGTTACACATTTTCTCCCCGTTTTTCCTCTACCCACCTCCCCAAAATAGCAGTCCCTCAGGATTAAAATTTTTCTATCAGAGTTTTAGTGGGAAGGTAATCCTGTATTTTGGTATTTTTGAGAGGTATTTTCTCAGAAATTCAAAAAAATCAATTTCCCATTTTCCCCCTTTGAATAACTACAGCAATACAGAGACTGAAGAAATAAGGCTCACTTTCCCTTTCTCATACCAAGACTTAACAAGGGACACTCAAGGCAGAACTGTGATTATTTTGTTTTAACTTTAAAAATGTTTTGAGGAAGGTCCTTAAGGAGTGGATTTGTCATTGATTTTTACAGTGTTCTCAAAAAAGATATAAGGGATGTTTTCTAAAACAAAATGAATCCTCTGATTATTTTCCTACTTGGCTATATTTATTAATATTGCCTGGATACCTAATTTGGATACTACATTATCAAAATTATCTTTTTTTCTTTTGAAAGAATAAAATTTGAAAGAATAATTTTTTTTCCAATGGCCAGCTTTCCTTCTTGCCATTAAAACATTTCACCACTAGGGCAGTCAAATCAAATAATCTTTTTGGAAAAAATCTCAGAAATAAGTATCTGATTCTGTGAATTAATACTTAGGATACTGAAAGCTAACACATAAGGAAGTGAAAGTCCAACATACCTCACCCTACTCAGCAGAAGGAGCCTGAACACAGTTGGAAACTCCATAACATGTCTGTGGCTTGACTTTGGCCATATTACTTAACATCCTTTGGACTCAGTTTCTCCTTCTGTAATTAGATTTATTTTCACTTGCTTTATAGAAATGTGAGGATAAAGGACATTATCCATGTAGAGGAATCGTGAATTCTTTAGTGGGGAAAGGGTGCTAGTCTAACATATGGTCTCTTATTTTGTTTTTATTTTGTGGGTGGTAGTGAGAGATCTGGACCTTGATGTTCATTTGGTCCCCGTTTGGAAACTTCCCCCACTAATAAATATAAGCAACTAAAACCTCAATTATAAGCTATAGGGTATTGAAAGGTTAGGTGACCTTGCTCATGCAGCTAATTATGCATTAGAAATAGTTGTTGATTAATGGTGTCTGACTCTTCCTGGCCCCATTTGAGGTTTTCTTGGCAAGGACACTGAAGTGGTTTGCCATTTCCTACTCCAGCTCATTTTACAGATGAGGAAACTGAGGTAAAGAGGGTTAAGTGACTTTCCCAGGGTCACACAGCTAGTGTCTCAGGCTGGATTTGAACTGAGATCTTCCTGACTCCAAGCCTGGTGCTTTATCTGCTGGGCCACCTAACTCCCCTAATGCCCTTCCTAATTCCAAGACAGGTCTTCTATTCACTTCTATGACACAATGCTTCAACTGATAATGTATCCTACTAGACTATCAAGTTTATTGCTTGAAGGGTCCTTAGAGCACACAGGAGGTACTTGGTCTTAGAGAGATAAATGACTTTCCCTAGTTCACAAAGATATCGAACAGCAGAACTGGGATTAGAACCCAGGCTCTCTGACTCTGAATCTAATACCTTTTCTATACTGCACTGCCTCCTATACTATATATTTAAATTATATGTAAAACATAAATGTAGTATATAATAATTAAAATAATATAAACCATATTTATGTAAAATATAATGTAATTCAAAAATCTATAATAAAGTGTGATGTTTTAGCATGTCACTGCTCAACTGCAGTGGCTCCCTATTGTGTATATGATCAAGTATCAACTCTTTTGTTTAACTTTTCATGCTCTTCATGTTCTTTCCTTCACCTTTCCAGCCACATCACACATTATTCCTCTTCCAACACTATGATCTGAGTCATCCCTACCTTTCTGCTGTTACACACACACACACACACACACACACACACACACACACACACCACTCTCTCTCCTATCTCTGTGTCTTTGCATTGGCCATCCCTTATACCTGGAACACATCCCCGCTTCACCTCTGACCCATGGAATCCCCCTCTTCCTTCAAGGTGCCCCTCAAGTACTACATTCTACATGAAGCCTGTCCTGATCCCTTCCAAGAGTGCTGTCCTCAAACTACCTCACATTTAGCTAATTTGTATTTTAGGGGGACCTATTTTCTTTATTTTATTAATTCTATCTCTCTATATACATGTGTGTATGTATCCATATACAATACATATTCAGTGTATATATACATATATATGAGTGTGTTTATGTGTATATTTATATACGTGTGTAAACAACACACACATTTTTTCCCAGCCTTTTTTTAGTCGTGTATGACTCTTCATGACCCCATTGGGGGATTTCTTGGTGAAGATACTGGAGTGGTTTGTCATTTTCTTCTCCAGTTCATTTTACAGACTAGGAAAATGAGGTAAACAGGGTTATGTGACTTGGCCAAGGTAACACAGTTAGTTAATAAGTGTCTGAGGACAGATTTGAACTCAGGCACACATGCATATACATACATACATACATATATCCTAATTGGAATGTAAATTCCTAGTAGGCAGAAGTTATTTCATTCTTTGTGTTCATATTCTCAGCACCTAGTACAGTCTCTGACCCATAGTAGGTACTTAATAAATTCTTGTTGATTATTGACAGTATTACCATTTATTTTTTATCATCATCACCGCTTAAACAAAATATCTTTCTTTGACTTAAATGGATCAAATTTATGGCCCTATTCCCAAATGACTTAGATTTAGGAAAAATGCAGACAGCACCTATTACCTGTGGAATGGTATTAAAGCAACTATTTCCTCTGGTATGATATAGACTATGGTATTAAAGGGCATTGGGTAGTCTGTGTTGGCAGACTTGGACACTGTTATGGAAACCCTTGCTGTCCATTACCCCATGGTTTGACAATGTCACTGCTAGGTAACTCTTTGCATGTCCTGTGATCTGCCATGAGATGTTTGGAAGGCATGCTTTTATTAGTGTTTTGACAGTTTGAAGCTCATCCCTCTCACCACCACAGACACACACACACACACACACACACACACACACACACACACACACACACCCTCAGAGCCAAATACATGGTCAAAGGTACCCCCTTTACGTTGTCATACATTTTGACTTGCTGCTTTTCAAGAGAGGCGTCACCCTGTGGTTGAGAATAGACCATGTCCATCTTGTTTTAATGAATAGTAATCCTTTATCCTAAAAGTCCTATCCCATGTCAAAGTTTTGCCCCTCAAATCAGGGCTAACACCTGAGTTCTTCTCTTATTCCACTGTGGCTTTCACTCCCCCCATTCTGCCTCTACAATTCTTTCTTGCAACAAATAACTAGGCAGTCAAAAAAAATAACCATCCAACTGGAAGTGCCTGAAAATGCAAGCATCTCCACACTCCACACCCATATGCCACCAGAAGCAAGCAAAGACATGCCTTAATAAGGCAGGTCTCTGGCATCATGACCCATCATTACATTGACCAAAATGCTCAAATCTTTCAGTGTTTCCTTCCTCCACATTATTGCTACCATTTCACCTACTGTTTATTGGGAGAAGGGATATCTTCCATCCTTGAGGACTCAGGACCTTGAGCTGACAGCCCAGCTTCAAAAATGTGCTATTTCACCTTTGACTTAGAAGAATGGGTTCAGAGCCTGATAGGCCTGCCTTTCATTTGACAAATGAAGAGACTGAAAGCACAGAGATGTCTAGTGACTGGCCCAGGATGGGAAAGGCAGCTTAAAATTGGATCATGATCACCTTCTGGTGCTCCTTCTTTTATATCATGCCACTTTTCCATCAGAGATGCTATATGTTTAATCAGAGAGAACACCATATTAATGGAGTATTCCCAGACTTCCAGAGTACCAGGCACAAAGCAGGCACTCAAGAAAAGTCTGCTAAATGACTTGCTCAACCTTCTGGTGTATAATTAAATAGTCACACCTGCTGTAAGCCATGGCCCAAGGACATTTTCAAGGTCAAAAGCTTGCATTTGGGTGTCTGATACCTTCCCTCTCCCCAATCTCAAGGAGCCTCCAAAGAACACTGGGACGTTTATCGAGTGTAGGAAGCAGAGGCAGAAAAATAGGGTTTCAAAATCCTGCTCCTGACACTTATTAGTTATGTGACCTTGGGAAAGTCATTTGGTCCCTTTAAACTTCAGCTTCCTCATCTATAAAATGAGGCTAATAATACATGGAATATAGAAGTCCAGTCATAAAGGCCTGGGTTCAAATCCTGCACCCACCCTATACTTGCGAATCACTTCATGTCTCAGTGCCCTTGTAACTTTCTATGATTTTAAGTGACATCAGGTTGCTCATCTGCCTCAATGGCATGAGCTTCCACACTGCAAGTTCCTCACACCAGTGAAATTACAGGCTTGTATCAAAAACACCCAGTCCTCAGCTCAGCATCACCATCATCATAGCACTGTTTTACCAGAGATCCCCCCCTCCACTTAACCCCTGCCTCAGAGGAAAAGTAGAGAGCAAAGACGTCTGAGAGCATCCTGTGCATTCAGAAGATCGTAGGACTTAGAGGTGGAAGGGACCCAACAAATCGTCTTATTTCACAAATGAAGAAGCTGAGATCAGGAAAGAGTGAGATTCCCAAAGTAACACAATTTGTAAGATGGCAGAGCCAGAGTCTACTCAGGTTCTCTGATTCCCAATACAATAACAACATTGGATTTTACCTCTTTCTAACTGATAGCGAACAGAAAAAACTTTAGAAGATCACTGATCTTTGAGTCCTGCCAGTGAGAAGAAGGATTTGAGTATGTTCCATTAACTAGCATGACAACGATGAGGGAAATTTGCATTAAAACCCAACAAGCCCAAACTAGGGTATACCATATAGTGAAATTTTGATTAACCAGAACCCAACTAACCAGAACTCTCAAATTAATCAGATATCTTTCCTCTCATACTGTACTTTCAGAAAAACTTGAGAAGAAAACAAGTTGGCCTTAGGTATTTAGATAAAATAACAATAATTTGTTAAAAACTCAAAGCACACGTCCTTGGGGTTACTACAGATTTCGCTTTATCTATTATACATTCTGCGTCTTCAGTCTTAGACAACTAGCCTTGATATCCAAGGTCATGACCTTGAGATATGGCATGATCTTTCTTTGTTGAGGAAAGATAAAATTGCCTCTAGTATATTTATTAATTCAGGGAAGTAGGTAGATTTTTTGTTTTAGAAACATTAAGATATAGGAGAGAGAATTTTCTGGTTAACTGGAAAAATTCAAGAAACCAGAAGGCACCAGAATAATGCCTGACTTACCAATATTTCCCATCCTTATTGCTAAAATTATATATTTTGTTTTTGATCTAGTCATCCCAACTTTGCTTACTATTCAGCCTTCATCCAGAGATGCTGAATAATTGTCCTATCTTCATGTAACACCAAGGACCTGACCATCTAAGAAGAGGAAATCGAAGTCTTCACACCGGTTTCCTAAACAAAGCCTAACCCGAGAAACTCTTTGCATAGACTTTTGGGATCACCAAGGAATACTTCTGAGAGACTGATACCACCCCAGTTACCAACAAAGACACGGCTCCTAGCAGGAGCTAAGGCTTTCTAATCTCACTGCTGACTGGCCTCCACTTTGTAAGGTTTCTGGAAGCAGGAGACACCAAGATTTTTGATTATTTTCCTCACATCATTAGATTTCACAGCATGTCTCCCTTCCCTCACTCCTACCAAAGGTCACTCACCAGAGAACACATTTTCCAAATTAAAATTCCCTTATCTGCAGTATTTTGTGTTAGCATTTCTTTATTACCAGCAGCCTGAGTCTCTCATTTCTACTGCCCCCACCCACACCTCCCTCCACCCTTCCCTCTCTTCCATCCTCAGCACTGACTATTGATTTCCATGAGAGGAATCGGCCCAGCTATTGAGTAAGATGAGCCCTGACACCCCAACCACCCTGCCAACATAAAGACAGTGCCATATTTTACATTTACAGTACAAGGTTTATATAAACCTTGTTTCTCTTCTCTTTTTCCTCTTTTTCTTATATCTTTGTTCAGCACAACTGTTGTCATTCATGCCACACCTAATTTGGAAGTAATATCCTTACTATGACATGTATTCCATACATAATCTATATCTAGAGATAGGGGGATAGTTCCTTTGGATCTCCTAACATGCTCTATATTCCCAACATCACCTATTACGGTGCTTAATAAATGCTTATTGGTTTGATTTGTCTGCATACGTGTGTAATCCAGAAGACTAAGCATAAATAATCATTAAATCTATATATTTTAAGAAGTATATGTTCAGCTATTTACACATACATGCATTACTCAACTCTACGTTTTCAAGGGCCCACTAGAAAACTTAAGTTTAGGGAAAGAGGTGATAAGAGGACAGGGTGGATGGGGAGGAAGAAGAAATTTTAAGTGGGGAAATAATTTCCTCATGAAATATCAACCACTACCAAATGAATCCAGACATGATTCTGGATATTACGTAGTCTTCTAAAGGCTGATTTGAATTGCCCTCAAACTCTGGCAAGGGAACTCGTTGTGATTACCTTGAGGTCCCTCCCAGCCCTATTTTTCGATGATGCTTCAAGGAAGTTTATATTAAGATAATTTGGAACAGGAAACATTTCTCCTATTTAAGCATATTGATAACTCAGATCTAAATATGAAGCCTAGATTTACCTAGCCAACCCAAGAGTTACTGCAAAGAGCCCTGAGGTTTGCTTGGGGCTTTCTGAAGTATAAATCAATTTTAAAACAAATGAAAAGTGGGGAGGGGATGGGGGGGGGGCGCAGAGAAATGCAGCTCATAGACTCTTTCTTTAGACAATGCTTTGTTTAAGCCTAACTGGTTAGCTTCAGTGTTTGTTCCTCCGGGATCCATATTGACTGAGCTAAATGGAAGGGTAGCAGTGCTCAAGGGCACTGTGTTGTTCAAAAGAAAAGAGAAAGAAATAACATCTGCATCTCAAGTGCCAAGGACAAACACAAACACCACTCACTTGAGCCTTTCCCGCCTAACCTGAGCTTTTGCCATCCTCAAGAATCATGTTACTCACTTTTTGGGGCTGCACTAAGCCAAACTATAAGCCTTTGGTTGACTGTGCCACTGCAAATTACTTTGGTCATTAGCCTGGTACAGCTTCTATCATCCATATTCAACTGGAAAGTATAGATGTAAAGACAGCTCTTTTATGGAGAATTGCCCAGTCTCTTTATCTTTGGCTCGAAGTAATGATGAAAATGGACTAGGCTACTTAGAAGATATGGCATTAGTTCTTAAGTCCAAAACTTCCACCTGATTTTAGATAAATGACTGGAAGCTATAAAAGAAGGCCAAATACCTAGAAAAGCAAGAGATTCTAGGGTTTGGGAATGATAGAAGGAGAAGCACAGGAAAGGGAATGGTGATTCAGATTCTCATTGTTCCTCAGTCATTTCAACATCCAATGTCCTAACACAGACAAGAATGGTAGTGTTGGTACTGTCATGTTAAATTTGATATAAACTTTTTTTTAAACCCCACAAGCTACACAAGATAGATTTAGCTTCATATTCAACCCTCTTTTCCTGTCCCTCTTTGTTTATGGAAATGATCATTTTTGGTGACTATCAAGTTTGTAATAAGAAAATTTTTTTTAAAATTCAATGTTCTGAACTCCCACCTTTGAAAATCAACCTTTTAATATTTGATTCTATTTTAAGTGGGGTCTTTTTGGGCATAGACAATACTTACATGTCTAGTCCTTCCTCCTGATCTTTGCAATGGCATTTTTATAGCTGCAATGCCTACCTTATAGCCTAAGTTCAATACAAAAGTATTTCAGGAAAACATTGGTGCAATGATAACTCCAATGACAGACTTTATTTTACAGTTGGAGACACCCAGGTGGAAGAGCTTGAAGGGATACACGATTTCATCATAGAGTATAGTGGAAGCTGTGGTTACAGATGAGGTCTTTCCCATCTGCAAAGCTGGCTGAAGTTTACAATCTTACTACAAACTACACTGGATCTGCTCCATTTCGCTTTTACAGTTTGCGGGGGTTTTTTAAAGAAAAAAATAGAGGCAATCTTCAATATTTCCATTTAGTCATGACTTCCAAATGAAAGCGGCTTCATTTTCCCATTCTATATGTTACTCAAGGGTACATTTCCAAATGGAGATGAGAGCAGGTTTAAAAAACTTAATAATAAAAGTTATTAGATCTGAGGTTATACTAGACCTCACTCTATTTTGACTCATCACTTACAAGCATATTACTTTAAACTAGGTCTACTTGGATGCATATTGAAGTGTATTTTGGGGAGGCTTTTGCTTTCTTCTGTAGATCATAAGAACATAAAGGAGATTAACCAGTATCGTTTGAGGAAGAACATAGGCAATAAAGATTTCTTCCTGGCAGACAATGAGAATCACCTGATTGAAACCTTGTCTCTCTTTTTGTTAATGCCCATGTCACCTCAAGGGTTATTATCATTCCTTTTAGGTTGATGTTGGATGCGATGTAGGGAAATTCCCGATTGTTCAGAATGTTGCTGTGAGGTTAACGGCTAATAGAAAATGGCAGCAGTACATTCTTACTCTTCAATTGCTATGCTAGCTTTTCAGAAAGTTTGAAATTGATATTAATATTTTAACTTCTCATTCACAAGATCTTCCTGGGTCTCAGCCATCCTTAATTAGCTGACATTTGGCTCCGTTAAACAACTTGGATGCGGGTTTATTAACATTCCCAAAAGGAGAAGGAAGTTACCAGAATCTTTATCATCTCGAAAATAGAAGGCTGTGCACTTCTTTCGAAGAATCATATTTGAGATCTGCCAATTTTCCAACTACTGATACTCCTTTATGATGCTATGTTGGGAAATAGGATTGGCATCTGCCTAAACAAGCTAACTATTAGAATCTGCTGCTATTCTATGCATTTGTTATTTTTCATATTATTATTTCCGTATTTACTCTATGGTTGGCCAGAATCTGTATACTGTAGCAATAAACTACATAATGGAATTCAATAGCATAATCTGAAGTAATCTGGTGAAATTCTTATTTCTCATTTTTTTTTGGTAAGATTCAGTAACATATGCTTACATTTTTTGCTATAGGTTTCTTTAAAATTTTATTTTCTTGTCTTTTATTTGCTTAAAAGTCTGGAGATACTCTTCAAGATCACCAGCATTTGACTACTTGGGATTTTTTGTTTTGTTCTGAGGCAAATGAGTCTATTTCCAAACGCTCTGTCTTTAAGCAGGCATGATGCTTAAGCAATGAAAGTGTTCTCAATCACATTTCTCTATGTTCTAGCCTCCTTGAAAATACCAAAGGGTAGCAAAACTTGATTTGCCTTGGGCTATCCCTGTGAATTTTCCTTTCTGAAAATGCCTACTTCCTGTCTTTTTAGATATATAATTATATATTACAGATATGTAATATATGTATGTATATTTCTATCTATCTATCTATCTATCTATCTATCTATCTATCATCTATCTATCTATCTATCTATCTATACTGGAAATGGAAAACAGACCAACAAGACACTAAATATATTCAACCCTATCCTTCACACAATTAAAAACTTGAAAAATATGTAAAATTCTTCCTTTTAAAGAAGTATAATTTTGCCAGTGGGGGGCATTGGGAAGGAGGAGATTACTAAAGCTTCAAGAGAGGACAACACCATTTATTCTTTCTTTTCTAGGTCCAACTAAGAATATGGAATTTTTTTTCATCATCTTAGTACTCCAATTTCATTTTAGCAAATGGTCTTCTAGCTATTACTTAGTTCCTCATTCTGTAGCAAATAATCTAAGGGTGATTAGTTTCACAATTACCTAGTGAATGACAATTAACAACTTAATTATGTACAGAAAAAAGCAGAAAAAATATGATACAGCTCTATGTAGGAGACTACCCAATAAAAATATTGTACAGTTGAAGTCACCAAATCTGGCTTAGATCTCTTTTTTCCAACAAATTCTACACAGCTTCTAATATCATAATAATTAATGTCTTATTTTCAGGGTCAATAATAATAAACTGGAACTTTGAAAATTAATATGCAACTTCTAAAACTATATTTGAATTAAGTACTATCGCATGTATTATTATGTTTGTATACATATATGTGAATGAATATGTATGTATATATAAAATATATGCATATATACACAATATGACACAATAAATGTCAACCTAAGCGGAGAAATAGGAATTAAAAAATATGACCAGTTATTGACCTTTTTTGGTGGGGAGGGGAGTTGTCTTAGTAAATAAAGTATTGATCTTTCCCGTTTGGGATTTTGGCTCAATTCCACTCTCTACTCCTAAGTGAAATGAATTTAGTGTTCTTGGCGTATTCTTAGCAAACAGTAATCCACATAACAAAAAATAATCAGTTTATCTCAGTCAATTTGGTCTTTATTTTATGAGAAGAGGTTCACATGAAGCTTCCATGGAGACCAAAATAAATCATATCATAAAAAGTACAATTTCAAACTATATGTCCCCAAACAGTTCTATCTTCCATCATTTAATAAGAAGTGCATTACTCTCATATTTTCCTGAATCTTATTTAAATAAAAACATTTTTATTTTAATAAAATTGGATTATTTTCTTATTTCCTTTGCTTTATTTTCCTCCGATCTTGAGAACCCAGTTTTTGGTGAGTATGCATCCATTGAGAAATGGAAAAATAGTTATAAGGGCAGTTAAGATGGTCTTCTACAACTGTATATTATAATTTATTAGCAAAAGTCTAGAGATGTCATAGTAGCCAAGAAGAGTGAAACTTGGATTCATAAGAAACACATTGGTTTTTGTATGGCACAACTTTTTTTAATGAACAATTTAAGCAGCTACAGATATTTTGATGGTTTAAACAAAAACTTTTTAAAAAACCTTACAAATTACACAAAATGATCTTTGAAATTTTTATAGAAAAGAAATAAGCAATACCAATTATGTGAGACACCAAGATGCCAAGACCTCTGCAAGATACTGAACCATTTTCACTGGGAAATTCAAGAACAATGTGCAAATAGAAAAAAAAATCTTAAGAAAGCAGTATGTGGTAGCTGTGTTAGTAAAATATATTTATCATCTCCATTCAAAACAGGAGCATCAGCTTCAGTAGAAGGAGGACATTAGTTAGTCTCAGAGAAACCTGCATCCATCTAGTGAGCACATGGACAAAAATTAGAATTTTCCAGCTTGAAAAAATTCTGGTTGGAAAATTGTTAGAGTTTATCAACCAAGGTGGTATTCCAGAAACTGGTTTGTGATTTGTAACAGGTTAATATTTTTAATAGAAATTTTGGAGTGGACCAGAAACCGTTTGCTAAAATGATATTTTAACACAAGGCTAGTAAGCACTCTTTGCTGTGTACCATCTTTTCATCAAGGTAATTCATTGGTAAACTGTCTTACACATTTATATTCCTATCCAGAGCATTGACTTAAAAAAAAAAATCCAAGTCAGGACAGTGTTGATGACAGTGCTAATTAAATTTTAAATGGATTGTTTCCATATAGATTTAAGATAGAGGGATTTATGATACAAAAGACAAGTTATAGTTTAATCTATAAAGGTGATCATTATTTATTAATCCTATTTTTATTTTATATCTACTATAGTCTAAGTATAGGAGTTCACACAAATGATGGTACACTCACTTTTTATGATTGTGAAGAAAGAAGAAAACTAAAACTGTTTTAAGACTGACAAGTCTGTTTGTGGGCACAGTGTCTATACACACACACACACACACACACAGACACACACACAAAACAATAAACATAAATGAAAACTCTCTCTATATTTTCCTAAAATTGAAAAGCTTTCTTGCCTGCAGCCTAATTACATGACCAAAAATGTGTGTTTTCTGAATAAGTATATTACATGTGAAGTTTCTTTTTATACAGACAAATAGTTTTACCCTCTGCCCTACTGGACATAGACTAGTCATTCTCAGTGATATCAATGAGTGAAGAAGATGAACAGATGTTGAATAAAGTAGAATTCCATTGAATAGAAATTGTATAGAAATAGATAACAGTCAAATAATCAGATTTTTATTATTCATTCAAAAGGTACTTATTACTTATTAAGCATTTTCTATGTGTAAGGAGTAATAAATATTCTTTGCTTTTAATTGAAGGCACTGTGCTAAGTATGGTTGAAATTTATATCTTCCACTCTAATAAAGTCTTGTTTTTCCCTTTCCATCATCATCAACAATAATAATAATAAATACTGGACAGTTAGTTTCAAAAATAATTTTCACTGTATGCTAGTAATAACAATTTTACCTAAGCAAGATATTCATCACTAAAACAAAGCACCTCTATTTATGGGATCTTTTAAGAGGATATTGTGTAATTAGCAAGAAATAAACTTTTCTAGGTCATTTGAATTTAGATTTTGATATATTAAAACTTAGAGACCAGACCCCATCATGATTCTAAACAAAAATGATTAACTCCAGATTTTTCTATCCTTTTTTTAAGTTTATAAACTTAAGGTAATTATATTATTGAAATCGATCCCTTATGAAAATCTGAGTAGATAATATTAGCCCTGAGCTAGAAAGACTAAGAAACCACTTGCCAGTAATTATTGCTTGACTTCACATTTCTGTGATGTGAATTTCTGTAATCAGCTGGTTGAGCAAAGTTCTTCTCTAACCAAAAAGGCACCTATTCAGAGTGCATAATTCACTAAAAACTTATTAAATCCTTACTTGTGTTTATAGGAAATCTTCCTACAACCCTCCAAGAAAAATGCATTTACCTACCAAGTCTCACATTATCAAAAAGCAACAGAATAGACATGAATGGATTCTATAACTTTACCTTTAGAAACTATTCAAATGAATGAGTTCATCATTATGTTTTTAATTTTTAAAAAATTTGCTCAATTTTAACCATCAAAGAACTTAGCACACACTTAAGGCAGGGGCATGAGTACTGATTATGGTGATGAAAGGCATGTAGCGACAGAGAACATAGGCATTGACCTTTGGGGGAGGGGAGAGATTGTCACCTTACTTCTCCTTATAACTAGTAGCTCGGGTCGTCTTAAAGCTCAGTGTGACTAGTAGAAGCATCATCACAAAGATCTGGAAAAAGAAAAGTTAAATTACATTACTGCCATGCTCAGTTAGCTGAACATAGTTCTGGAGGTATGGTCAAACAAAACCTTCCCTGACATAAGTTTACCACTTGCCACACTAAAAGGTACCATGTTTATTATTTCATCAAGGCAGCAGTGACCAAGAGGGTATGGACACCTAGGTACCACATCCATTCTTCATTTGAACTCTGCTGGTGCCAATGATGTTTTGACTGTTCCCGTTCAACAATTCCAGCCTTGTATTTTAGGTTTAAATAGTTTAAATCTGGCCTTTGCACACTAAAGTGAGTTCTTTCCTATGTTGGATATTAAAAGCAAAACTATCTGGAGGTTGAAGGGAGTGAATGTCAAAGTGCATTTTTATTTAAATGCTTGAATATACATCTTGGAGTTCTCTGCTACATTATATGACCTGTCTTTTTAATTGGTTCTTGAAAAAAATCTGCCTGATCATTTAGCCTTTTCGGGGGGGAAAGTGATGGTACTTTTATTTAGTTTTTTATACTTGAGGTTTTAAAACTAGAGGATGAATTATTTGAAGTACACATTTTAAGGATGTGTGTGTATACATATACACACAATATATACTAACACAAGCCTTTTGGATTTATGATGAAATAGGGCTTGTTCCCTACCTCAGCCTGCTTTAAATGATGACTTTTTATCCTATTTGGATCAATCAGAAAATATTAGGAGAATCTTTCACCTTGATCGTGTTTTGGGATCACCGACCCTGCAAATTATTGACTTCTGATCAGCAAAATATCTTTTCAAGGAACATAGGGCTTTGTGCCCACCCAGTCATTTAATGAAGCAAATTCAGTAAGTTTATTCTTATTCTTTGGCTAGGAAAAATTTGTCTAAAGAGAAATGATACCATAATCTTCTATCTAATGCCCAAGATAAAATTGTATTGAATATCTTTTCCTGTCGATTGGAAGGGTAGCAACAACAAATGCAGATCCAAGTACAAGCCCTTAACAACATTTCAAAACAATGACAAAATTATTACAGACATCTCCTAGAAATGCTACTACTGACCCAAAGTTGACGTAAGGTTCATTTCCTCTTTTTCCCTTATTAATAAGAGATGTAATTGTAATTGCCCCATATGAGCCTTATCTTTGCTGACAGATGTTTATGTTTATCAAAAATCAGGTGAAATGAGCCACTTTCCCAACACTCTTCTAGATGAAGGTCAAAATTAAAAAACTTATAGCTATGCAAAGTCACTACTTTATCAATTTTAATGTCAAATATTTTTTAAAATAGCCTTCTTTTTGTTTCTATAATTAATCTTTAAAAGACTAACGGTCATACATTTTTAGCAGCCCCTAGGACAGAGCTCTAAACACATAGTAGGTGCTCAACATATATATTTGTTGAATGATTCAGTTTCCTAAACATAAAGACATGACTTTGTACATGTGGAAACGCATGTTTACATAACGATCTATTTGAAAAATAGTCAAATTTTGGAAACTACACCATTAAGGATATACATAATGACAAAAGAAGTTGATGAGATGCTTTTATAAGAAATAGGGTATTGATATAATCATATTATCTATCAGATCAATTAAGTCATAAGAATTTTAGGTAACAGTTTGAATGCAGTTAGATTTTTTCAAAGGAGGATACTTTTCCTATGTTCTAGGACCATTTTTGAAATCAGCCAAAGTGTTGAAAACAGTCTATTAGCTATTATTTTCTGCTATGCCCATCATTGCTGTGCTTTGTTTTTATTATGTTTTTTAGGTATTCACCCTTCTCCCCCTTACCAAAAAACCGTGAATTTTAAAAAATGTCATTGATAGTGTACCATAGATACTTAACCCTAAATCACTTTAAAAAGTGAGGTAGCTTTTATTTTAGCATTATGATCTCCACTTAGGTGTAATTTATAATTTATTCTGCCTTTATTCTTATAGATAACATTCATATTCATATAAAAACATACCTAGAAAAACCTAGAAGCATATTGGCAGCTATAGTACTGGTATGCGATCCTGCATTTTGATTGGTTAATTTTCAGTGTCTTTTCTAGTACTCATACTTCTAGATAGTCATAGTTATGTTTGGATGGCAAATGCTAATTAGAGTAAACTACTTTTTATCAAATGCCTATTAAGGATAGTCTGTCTGAATACCTTTTATTTGAATCTTCTAAAATAGCTGTGATTTCAGAAGTTTACTAATCAAAATGTTACTTTCTTAGCTATATTTAATTCTTTCAGTTGTATCTATGAACGTATATTTACTTATATGTGGACACATATGATGTGAAAGGAAAAAGATCATGAAACATTTTTTAAACCCAAAGGAGGTTCTTTCCTCTCCATTCCTTCTGGTTAGATGGTTGCTGTAAACACTTCATGAAACTTTCCCAATCCCTTCTATATCACAAGACTGGGTATAATTATAGCAGAATTGTCATTACGAAGTTATATAAAATACAAAAACTGTAATAAGCAGAAAAGTACAGGCAAACAAGCGTGCACACAAATCATTAGTGAATATTTTGTTCATTCCTGGATTAGTAGGTCTTTGAACTCTCTGGAAAACTTTTCTTAAAAAAAAAGTCATCCATCATTAGCAAAGATTATGGCACAAAGTTATTGATGGTAATTTCTGCTGTCACTACATAACTCATCTCAAAGTAGTCACAAAAATTCTAAATTGCCAAATAGTTCTGACTTCATCACTCCCCTCCCCTCAACTCCCACTTCCAACTGGATTCTGAAAGAAAGCAACCAGGCTATTTGCATGGGGAAAAAAATCCTGAAATATCCAGCAAGTTGAAACTTCTGATCTATTTTATTATGATATTAGATCGTAAGGTTTATGCTTTAGTAGACAAATATTTGTAAGCAATATTGGAGGAAAGTTAAATAAATGGACCATCTGTTTATAACTTTTTGACTCTGCTGCTTCTGGTTCATCAAATTTTAGCATAAATAGTCTGTTAAATGGTATTTTGAACTTCCAGTGGGGCATACTACTATTGCAGCCATTGATTTAAAATCATTAATGTCTTCATGCATATTCTATCATTGCAGTTAATGAAAAAAACTTTCCAAAAAAAGAAGGTCCAACTTAGACTTTTTGTGGAAGTGTAGAAAGGAATTAAAATTATATACTATTGTTTTACATACATATTATACATACATACACACACTATACATATTACAAAACCCATAGAATAGTTATGGGTATCAACTTTCTATATAGCAAATTAGATATTTGGAATTTTTTTCTGCTTTCACAAAAAAAATATATATGTTTCAAGAATTGTTTTGAATATGTGTTTCAGGAACTTTTGTTCAAGCAAAAATGTTTTGAAACAGATTCCTTAAAATAAAAAAAGACACACAAAAAGGCTCTCAGTAGCAAACAAACAACCAAAAACTTTCAAAGTTCTTAATAGTTTCGGGTTACATCTCATTACTGATGCAGTACTGGCTAGCACTAACGTCATATATTTTCAACAACTGGAAGACAGCATAGAGAGATTCTCTTTTCCTGAATGAAAACCAGTTTCTAAAAAGAAAGGGAAAAAAATCATGCCTGAGATTTCTGGCTAACACTAAAAGAGAAGGTGCTAGGTGATAATTTGAGTGTTAAGAGGCTAGTGAAAACAAAAGTGTGGTTAAAAAAAAGTGACATAGGCAGCTGTGTTGAGATACTTTAACAGCTTTCGTGGGTTTGGGTTTTGTTTTGTTTTGTTTGCTTTTTCAATCTCACATGGTGGTATTCTTGATTTAAGTACAATAGAGGTCTCAAAATCAGTTTGTTGCACCAAAGTAGTAGAATAGGTTTGAAAAAATAACCCACTCTGAAATAATATTGAGAAAGAGAGACAGAGAGAAGAGTGAGACACACACACACACACACACACACACACACACACACACAGAAAGAGAAAGAGAGAGAGAGAGAGAGAGAGGGAGAGGGAGAGGGAGCGAGCACATGTTACATCAGACACAGTACCTGATTTTTCACTGCACAACTTGTCAGCGAGATGGTCTGCCTCCTGGGCGATAAGTGAGAATATTTCATCTTCATATTCTTCTATTATAGTTTCACACTGTAAAAATATAATAAAAACACATGTGTACACATATACAATATAGATATATACACACATATATACAGAGCTCCTTGTTGGAAAAGACCTAGTAAAATTCTCATTAGACAAAGCTATAAACCCATATTATCAAGAGAATCTTTTTTTTTTCGGGTGCTACCCTTTTCAGCCTAGTATATCATTGTACTGGGTTAGCACCCTTCCAAGAATGTTAATTATATCATTTTGTATGATGATATAACTATAGGGTTTGGGGAGGGAGAGGGAAAAGAGTTTATGTTTTATTATTTAATTTTGTTTCTCATCTTTAAATTTATAACTCATTAAAGGATCTGAAACTAGTAATTTATAATTACAACTTTTCCCTTAAAAAACCCACTTTGTTTTTTAAAAAGTAGCTTTCTGCTTAAAATGCTTCCTCAAATTTAACATAATAATCCACCTTGTGGTTTTCTATAATGTGAAGACAATTACAATCCCTTACCAATACAAACAAATGCACCTTCAGTTTCACAGTGGATACCATGTTTGACAGCTACTTTGAAAGTTTCTTTTCACCCTTTTTTGTTTTTAAAGCTAACTGTAATTTCACCACTGGGGAAGTGGGGAGAACCCTGACATTTCGTAACAGGGAGAAAGGGGGCTCACACTTGCCTAATGCATTTGGCTAGCCTGCAGTCTAACTTCAGGATATCTCTGAAGTCCAGAAGCATGTTTTTTTTTTTGTCTCCACTTCCAGGGATTGGGAATGTGTTTCACTAAAGCTTGCTATAATCTTACTCAAAATTTCCTGTTTACTGTTTGAAAAAACAAGAAACAATGGAATTTTGGGAAAATGATTTTAAAATTAATTACAAATAAGTTTATTTTATAATGTGAAACACAAAACCATTCATTTCTATTCACACTCCCAGAGTACTTTTAGAACTGAAGTATTACCTGTACTTTCTAATTAAAATTAAGTCAAGGGTACCCACAGGCCTTCATTTCAGTGTTTCAGCAAATCTGAGAGTTTTGCCAATGAGAGAACCAAATAAACATTTCAATCTGACTTCTCCATCACTTTGTTTCAACAGTGTTAAGGCCAGAGAAACATATTGGTATATATTTTGCAAGGCACATTTTTGCAAACCAGAAAGGGTGGCATTCTTGTAAAAGAAATATTATTGGAAGATAAAATTGGCATAAAGCCAACTACAGTACTTAGACCTTTGTTTAACCGAATTCTACGCCAGAATATTTGAATTAATTCAGTAGAAATTTCTCTTTATTCTGCAAGGCCTTGGGTAAAATTAATGATACCCCATACTCTTCCACCCATAATTTGGATATAAATATTTGAAAATGACCTTAGCATTAATTCAGATTTTTAGCTGAGGAAGAATAGGCCCTGATTTCTTATGTGAAAATCTGTAAGGAGAGTGTGTTGACAACAACCAGTGCCTGGAATCATTCCTCCAAATGAATCAAACAATTTTGAGTACTTTCAGTTTGGGGGAAAGTAAAGTCCAAACTAATCTGTGAACAATACTTTTAGTTAGCATACCACCTGAAATTCCCTTAGGGTTTCTCATAAGGCATGTTTCAAATTGAATCACTACACTACTTTGCAAAGGCAATAAAATGACAAATTAAGTCTACGAGTGGCTGAGGACTTTTTAATGTTATAAGCTCAATTTCTGGCATTTCTTCTTAGTGTTATTAGAAACTCACTTCCCTACCATGCTACAAAGTGTCTTGAGATTCATCATTAAAAAGCATGAACCGGCACTATTTCCATGGAAAGCCCAACCTGGACTCAAGAGGATCGCTTACCGCAAATTTCAAAGGTCTGTAAGCATCAGAATAAAAATAGAATCGTTTAAATTCTTTGTATATTTTGTCCCCTTTCCTTGGAGCAAATCTCTTGAATGTCCTCGCATTGGTTTCAGAATCTTCTTCAAGTTTGTAGTCATTCATTCTCTCACATACGGTCTCCAAAACTTCTGTTAAGAATGCCTCTGACTGGGCTAAGGGAATCTATCATTAAAAAAAGGAAGGGGAAAGGATTTCTTAATTTTAATATTACTCAAGAGACCTTTGGAAGTCAGATTGTATGTGGAAACTGGTGTACATAAACTCCGCACACAACCAGGCATTAATCTCCCAGTCTACTTAGCTACTCACAAAAATTACATACATAATTTACAAGGTTAGCTCTTGCTTATGTGGCATTTTGCTTTAAAAAAAGAAAAAGAAAAAAACCCAGCACACATTTGAAAGCTCACAGAAATCTCAACATCCAATGAAAAAAAAAAACACCCCAGTATATATATTTATATGTATATTCATACCTATTTGTGTATATTACATGTACATCATAGCACACAATAAGCCAACTACACCACTAAGCCCACAAACTCCGACTGATATTTTGTTTCTCTATGACGACAAGAGTTTTCTTGTAACAAATTCTTTGCTGTTTTAGCTTAAGCAGAGTGCTCTAAGAAGACCCATAGTCTGAGCTCTCCCTTGGTCCTGCCTTGCAGCTAGCTAGCTGTTCATCAGCTCTGATGCAGCTGTTTAATCCTTCCCAAGAGGTTTTGCAAGAGGGGTTGGGGTTGGGGTTGGGGTTAGGGTTGGGAAGGGAGGGGGAGAAAGAAAAGAAAAATAATGGCTTACGCAATTTAACTTCTCCAAGGTTCTACTATTTCAGCTTTATTTTAGAACAGCTGGTCCATGTCTTTGTCCGTTCCTTTTCCTTCAGAATTCAGCAAGAATTCAGCAGAAACATTTAGACACTACCTACATACTTAGTGAGGGTCTCAACAGCTAGTGCGCTAAGGGTCAAAGAGCACCCCTCGCCCTTGGTAACCGGGACAAAAAAACTTCTCTCCAGTCTAGACAGGTCAAGGTGCACGATGCTCTGGTCCCTGTTGCTCCTTCCGGAAGGGGGCGTGAACTGAAGCCAAGTGCACAGTAAACAACAGTGCCGCATCCTTCGGCCTTTAGAAGATTTTTTTTTTCCTCTCTCCACCCTCTGCTGATCAAAGTAGGAAGTTTTCATGACAACCATAGTGAAAGGCGCTGAATCACAAATGAACTCGATTTCTGCAATGTTGATATATCCAGGCTCTATTGTCTCTTTTCAGACACAGTATGAACCCTTCCGGTCTCAATGATTACATTACAGAAGCACTTTCACATGTGCTCCCCATTTACACAAAGGTTTCCTTGCTTCACCACCATCTGGCCACAAATCAGATAAATAAAAGCTTGAGAATTAAAATTGAAGCCAAGTTTTTGTTTGTGGTGTGTTGTGTGTGTGTGTTGTGTGTGTGTGTTTGTGTGTGTTTTAAAAACTAGGTTCTATTATGATTCACACTTCTACCCCCATCCAATCCCAGTCTCAAGATGGAATCTACCCCTTTAAAAAAAAAAAGTGAAACTCTGGAAAAGAATGCAAAAAGAAAAACATTGTTGATGAACTATCCTTGTCCCCCTACATTCTTCCAGCACATATGCGCAACTTGCAGCTCCCTCAGGCTCCAAAACTTGACTTTAGTTTTTTGGTTTAGAAACACACTGCAGGTTTATGCATTTAATCTTGTAGAAATTTAGTTTCAAAAATAATAATCTTCCAGGAAACTTGGTTTATTCTCCAGAATATTAAAAAATTCTAAAAAGTCATGTGAATTGTTTGGGGTGAAGAAAATAAGTACCAATATATAGTACAAGTAGCTAAAGCAAGTTGTTTTTAAAATACACACTCCAACCATAAGGGATGCTTTAGTTTTATCTTTGGGAAAACAATGCACACACAACAGGTAAAATGTTATGTATGTTAATTTCAATTTGGTTTCAAGAAATGGCATATTAAGGGCCTATTATACACGAGACATATTAAAATAAAAATTATGCATAAATGTACAGATAAAATAGAATTTATAGGTAAGGTAGAAATGTAGTTTAAATAATCATATTACAATAGCAATGATTGAAACATGATATGTTCATCACTAAGAAGAAGCTATAAATACAGAACTGAATAGTTGAATTAGTTGACCAAGGGAGTCTATCAACAGAAGGATTTTCCTAGTGAATATATTTTAAGTATACTTAAGCATTCACTGTCTGGTTGCCAGCAAGACAGTAGTATTTTATTTTATTTTTAAGTTCTGAAGGCAGATCCCACCCTCTTTTAAATCCAAATGCTTTTCAAGAAATCTCTTTCTCTCTCTCTCTCTCTCTCTCTGTCTGTCTGTCCCTTGCCTCCCCACTCCCCCACTTCTTTCCCCCTCTTCTCCCCCTCTCCTCCTCACATCCAATCAGAAAAGCTAATGCAATAACTTTGGGAAAATATATAGGATGACATCACATGGTTGACAAGTATAAGACTTTTGAAAGAGATCTCCTAGAAACTTAGATATTATCTCAGAGTAGAACATTACTAACCACTATAAACATTTTGATGCTGAATAGAAGCAGTATTTTTTCCCCCAAACAAACCAACTTAAATACCTACTTAGTTATTAGATTGATGAACCTGGAAGCTATGAAAAACGTGTGAAAATATACACATACACATTCCAGTGGTATACATGGAAGTCAGTATAAATTGTTTCTAAAAGAGTTTTATTTATCTGCATAGTTATTTATCAAAGGACACCTCTCCTCACCCCGCCCCCACATAACTTATCAGTTTTCCTTAGTTTTCAAACATGATACCTGGATCTTTAAATAAAACAGGATATTACATGGTTTAAAAAAAATACATTATCTTTAACAGGTTCCACTATGATATATTAACTAAGGCTTAATGTGAGAATTCTTAAAGCAGCAAACTGTCCTTATGTATTTAGTTGGTGCTACAGAACCTCACAGAAATGATTCACAAAGGCCTTCCTGCCCAATTTTTCCTTAAGAGAAGTTAACATAATTATTCAGTGCTTAATGAAACTAAGAAAGAAAAAACCCACTAGATGACTTCCTTTGGTTTGATCAATTGCATAAATGATTTCATTTTACGTTGTCAATAGCACTGAATTTGGAAATATAGATAATAATGCCCATAGTCCATGCCTTTCAGCTCTGAAGAGATATACTTAGGAGAACTTGTAAGACAGAGTTCAAAGAATTGTATTTTCCTGAATTGTCCTGAGTAAATTTAAACAATGTTCACTGAATAATTAAGCCTTTTTTTTTTCTTGAAAAGTGTTTTGATACTAAGAGAGTAATAAGTATTGGACAAGTGGAATAAGACTAAGTCTTTCTTTCTATACTGTGAAGATTTTGAATAGTACTTGTCAATAAAGCAACTCCTATTGTAATCTTACCGGAGACATGGGCCTCCACCCCTAAAAGACCGTCTCAGAGATACTAACCTCATTAAAATATGAATGAAGAAGGCAGCCATCATTGTAATGGGAGAAAGCCATTTTACCCAGCACAACATTTTCTTATCTGCTGTTGCTTTTACATAGGCACCTATGTATTACATGATCTAAATCCAAAATTGAGCTCTGGTCTAACATTCATTGTAATTATAGTATATCCAAGATGAAAGTTAATCTTGTGTTCTAACTTTTCAAGTGAAATCTCCAACTCTGTTCATGTATGTAATATATAATTGGTGGTTTTAAAAAATACAATTTGTATCTATTTACAGTCATTCTGCTGAGCCTGTTCAAGTTAAATGCTAATCAAAATGAGAAGCATCTCTCCATCCCAACTTTAAAATTGAGAGAAGTCATGGCAACTTTCATCTATGCTTTTAGCCTGCAGAAAACTACAGCCAGTGAATTTATTAGAGACCACTATGACAACACTTTAATAACAGGCAATTACAGGATGCTTCCCATGTTTGTTCATTACTATGTCTCTGTTAATCTTGTAGTAAATTTCTTGGTTGATAGCTATCACAAGCATCACCAGGAATACAATTATGTTCCAGGGCACAATAATAGGTGGGAACTGTCATTGTGGGAGAGCTGGCTATTCCAGGCCCAATCTGCTCAACTGAAATAGATTTCAACTCATTTTTAGAGTTCCACAATTTCATCTTTGGGATAATAGGCTGCTATTTGCACTATTTGGCTACTTAGAACTGATCTGATACTATTGCCAAGAGTTAGTCAATGTAGAAATTTTAATTGCATTGAAGAAAATGTTGAATGCAGTTTAATCACTAGCTTTTCATCCTTAAAAACATTGAAATCGTTTCTGATATTAGTTAAAAGTCAATATTTAGAAGGGAAAATTCAAAGCCCTCCTTTGCTCTAGGCTACAGGAGAGGAAACATGAATTCTGAAACTCTCGAAAGGCTGATGAGATATATAATTAGCTATTATGTTAATTGAGCTGCTATGAGTTTGTTGTATGAGACTTCTTCATATAATATGCAAATAGCATCTAAGGTTTAGTTTTATTAGGCAATATAATTAGAAATCTTCTAAAGGAGTGAATTTCAATGAGGAATAATAAAGGTTGGTAAAATTTCAGTTTACTGGGGAACAGAGAAATTGAAGCCCATCTGGACTTAATCAATAAAAGAGGTTTTAGGCAGCATATGTTTAGAGAGCAAAGCCAAACAGTGTACCAGATAAAGCAGAATTGTTCAATCCATCTTTTCATCAGAGATTCTCTGTTAAAAGGAAAATGAGTTTCTTTCATAAATGGAATTTGGGAGCAGGATTTCTGATTTTGGTGAAGTGATTCAACACAAATATCATGACAAGTTTATAAATATCACTCATCTCAAAGCCAAGAGAGGACTTGGGCAACTGTAAAATGACTCATTTCTACAAATTCATTTCAAACCAAGTGCTTCCTAAGCATTTCCCACTTCTGTTGCTAAGTGGCAATGGGATACCAATAAATTAGTTAGGTACATGCCTCGGCTGTTTGGACTGTCAAAACAAGACCAGCATTACTTTTGAAAATCCATCCACCCACATCCTGCAAATCTAATAACTAAGTCTCAGTCATATTTCTCATCTTTTAATTCTTATTTTGCCTAACAGTGACAAACCATATATTGAGCAAAATAATCTAATGAATTATTATAAATTACCTTATAGAATATTAGAAAATGGAGAACATCTAGCAACTGCCAGCTTCCAGAAATTTTTTTTAAAAGACCCTTATCTGTCCCTTGTTACAAGATACAAATTTGGTTTTTGTGTTTTTAAAAATCCTCCATCTTCAAAACAAAACAGCAAAATCCATAGTTGCATAACAGAGAATTCAAGTAAAATCAAATAAATCAGTTCTACTCCCAGGAAAGACACTGCTCATTCCCAGCCTAAGAACTACTATTGTCTTGGACTTTGGGTCCATTTACATGAAACTTTCTTGAGCTTTTGCCCTCTAGCTGACATGCACCAGAGCACCAGATTAAGATACAAGTGAGTTGTTTTTTTTTTAAAGTAAAATTACTGTGCGATCAATAAAGGCAAGAGGCCCAGAAAAGGCAAGAGCCTCAATTAACAACATACATACATATATACACATGTATACATGTGTATATGTATATAAACATATATATTATAAATGATCTTAGAAATACAGTTAGTACTACAGGGATCTCTTCCACTATTCTATATCAGATAAAAAAACATAACGCCTCTCTTGGAGCTAGGCCCACCTGGTAAGAAGTAGGATATATGCTAGTCAGTGATGTGTGCAGCTTTATTTTTTCATTTGGTTTGGAAAGAATAGGGTATGAATGGCTTCATCTCTGAGCATATTTCACAATTTGGGGTTCAAAGAGAACTGGTGTGTCCTCTCCACCCTCTGATCCATGGAGCAACCGGGGACTAAATGGTTGTTATAAGAATATAATACTGAGACAACCATCCTTGCAGGCCACCTTCCAAAACAGAAAGAGTAAAAAGTCACATTCTTGGAGACTTCCCTGGCATTCCCCAGCACTGTCATCTGTACATATGGCAACCAGGAAGAGTCTCTGTGAAAACATTAGGGGGTCGGGAAGAAGATGGACAAGTACATTGGAGGATCAGATGAGAAAGTGTTGCTTCATCACCACAGATGTGGAATCATACACGCACGCACTCGTACACACACACACACACACACACACACACACACACACACACACACACACACTCCAGGTCCTGACAGATCTACATGCACATTTATTCGTGTGAGCCAGCTGGTCACATAGCTGACAAGCAAGCCAGAAAACTTTTTATGGCTTGAGGGTGAGGCCAGAGACAGTTGAAAGGAGGAGGGATGAAAGGTTTCTTAACATTCTGCTCCACCTTACCCATTCTTTATTCATGAGAAATATGTGTAGCTGCAGGTGCCCTGGATTCTACCACTTTCTGGTCTCAACACCATCTAAGCAAGCTGCAAATATCACACCCCCTCTCTACCCTTGGCCCACTCTGTCCCACGGCTTGCTGTCTTTCTCCCATGAACCATTGGGAGAAGAGCTCACTGTTGGCTTCAGGTTTGGGCTTGGAAAAATAAAGAGAGGTAAGGAAAGAAGGAAGAATCCTGACATAGTTGCATGATATTCCCACCCTCCCCAGGTTACTAGGGCCACATCTGAAGAAACCCTTGTTTGCTTTCTGTTGTCTAAGATCCCCATTGTGCATAGACCTCCACAACATTGGGAGTCATTGTCAATGGTCACCCAAGATGGTACTAACTAAACCTGAAATAAGAAGGATGCAAAGTTCTGCAAAGCCCTTCATATAGATGATCCCAAATGAACCTCCCAACAACCAGTGGAAGGTTGGTACCTCATTTTCAAGATGAGAAAATTGAGGCCCAGACAAGTGAAGGAACTTGACAGTTAGTAAATATGAGAAGCCAAGAGGCTTCCTCATTCAAAGTCAGTGCTCTATCTGAGACCTTCCTCCTCACTTACCAGAAAACCCAAAGCAGAGTTTTCAATCTTCCAAACCAAAGAGCTCAAAGGGGCATTTATTCTAAAGTTGCTCTAATGCTTAACTAGAACTCACAGGCACATGACCTGTAAGATATACTGTTTAGCTCTAAGGAACCAGTAAAGTTCTCATTAAATTTGGCAAGGCCTCAATGTAGGATTGTGATGAGAGGAGCAAACAGCCCCCGGAGTATTTGTGCCAGTACTTAGGGGGAAAAAAAGCTGAGATAATAATACATTACCTGTATATTTAAATATGACTTTAAGATATGTTGGTATATATGTGTATATATATATATATACACATATGTATACACATATATGTATATACGTGTGTATATATATATATATATACATATATATCACTCATATATTTAGAAGTGGCTATATCTTATTTAACCCACATAACAAACTTGGGAGGTTGTCCTAATTGTCACTGCTAGTTGTGCATCTCTGAGCAAGTCACTACTGTGTGCCTCAGCTACACCATCTAAGAAATTGGGGGAAAAACACTTGCACTCCCTACCTTTACAGGATTGTTATGGAGAAAGTGTTTTGTAGCCCTTAAGGAGTTACACAATTGTGGATTATGATTATTAGTGAAAATATGATTAGCCTTATTTTCCTGATGAAGAAAATGAGGCAAAGAGGTTAAAATGATTGGATCAAGGTCACACATCAAGTAAGTGGCAAAGCCAAGGATCAAGCCCCATCCAGTGTCTTTTCACCTCCCTTGTAAAGTTTCCATTCCATTCTAAGAAGGGAAAAAAGGAAGTGAAATGAAACCATTTTACTATGCCTAAGAAGTCCTTTGGGCAGCTAGGTGGCACTGCAGTGGATGGAGCACTGGGCCTGGAGTTAGGATGAATCATTTTCATAAATTCAAATCCAGCCACAAACACTTATTAGCTGTGTGACCCTGGCCAAGTCACTTAAGCCTGTTTGCCTCAGTTTCCTCATCTGTAAAATGAGTTGGAAATGGAACAGCAAACCGCTCCAATATCTTTGCTAAGAAGACCTCAAATGGTGTTACAAAGGGTCAGACATGATTGAAATGATTGAACAATAGCAACAAAGAAACTCCTTTAATGGTAACAGGAGGACTTAGGGGCCTCCAGAAAGGAAGTAGAATGATACTCCACTCGTTCCCATCCTTTCTAAGGCCTGAGTTAGTTTCAAGGGAGCTGATGGTGCCTTGCTTTGAAAATCTTTGTTGGGGACAAATCTTCAGCTTTTGCAAACTTTTTTTTTTTTTTTAAAGATCCAAAAGCCATCTAGAGTCAAATTTGGAGAACAAGATGGCTGAGCAAGCTGGGTAATACCTCCCCCGACTTTTTTAAAAAGAGTGATAATAAGGTAACCAGACTTTATGTTCTCTTGTGGCTTATAACCCAGCTGTGAAATTCTGGTGCTGTCATTAAAAAATTGGTTTCATTATCTTCTCTTTCCACCTCATGTGCTTTAACAATAGAAGTTAGTTAAGTTTTTTTGAGACACAGGGCAGGTAAAGAATGCAGAGTTCTAGAACAGGAGCCCAAGAACATTGCCCAGGTCAGATTTTCCCATTCAAGTCTCAAGCGATCACCTGGAAGATAGATAGAGAAGACATTTATTATCCCTATGTAACAGCAATAGCTAGCATTTATGTAGCACAGAGGTTCCCAAACTTATCTGGCCTACTGCCTCCTTTTAAAAATATCACTCAGCAACCCCCTGGAAATCTACTTTCTTTAACCCTTTAATGTTTTTTTTTTCTGAAATTTGCATCATTTCAAAAACTGTATATATTTTTTAAATAACACATCTTACATTTAATAATTTATTGTAAATTCATGGGTTTTTTTCCTGCATTGAAATTTTGATGTTGTTATATTCCATCATGAAACAATATGGTATCATATAGTAAACGTCATTACAGGCACATATGTCTGTCATTGCATGTTGGATTTCCTCACGATGTGAAACACACTTGCCTGCCAATACTTGCTTCTTAAGACCTGCAGGTGGACTTGACCACTGATTGGCTATAACTTGCACTTTGTGTGTTTATTTGAAAAATAATGTAATCCTACAACTTTAACTCTGTTACACAATGGATGAAACATGTACCAATGGTTTTTCAAAGTTTTATATTCTTCTTTCCTTATGCTTCCACTACCCCCTGCACCCAAGGTTATTACTACCCCCCTCCCATCATTCCAGCATCCCCCAGGAGGCACATAAATCCACTCTGGGAACCTATGTACTTTGAGGTTTGCAAAGCTTGTATTCTCTCACTTGATCCTCACAATAACCCCCTGAAGTAGCCTCTATTATTATCCTCATTTTACAGATAAGGAAGCTGAGGCTGCAAGAGGGAAGTGATAGGGCTAGTGTCTGAGGTAGGATTCAGACTCAGATCTAAATCCTCTAGTTGAAGAAGTTTAAGGAATACTCATTAAGATCATGCAACTGGTTAATAAGAAAGTGGAGACTAAAGAGCAGCTCAGTATTGTGGAAAGAATACCATATTTGACAGAAGAGTGCCTTGGGTTCAATCCCAGTTCTATCACTTAATAACCATGTGGTCTTGGACAAGTCACTGAATATTTCTGTGTCTAATTTTCTTCCTCTGAAAAATGAGGGAGTTAGACCCTGGGGACTCTAAGGATCTGTCCAGCTCCAGATCTATGCTCATGTAATTCTATAATTTCTCTGTGCCTCCATTTCTTAATTTCTAAAGTCATTCATCAATAAACATTTATTGACACTTTGCTAAGAGCTGGGGATAAAAGAAGAGGCAAAAACTGGTGCCCACCCTCAAGGAACTTGCAATCTAATGGGATAAACAGCAGGCAAACAGATATGTAAAAATGTGTTCCTTACAGGATAAATAGGAAATACTAAAGAGAGAGAAGGCACTAGAATTAAGAGAGATTGGGAAAAGGTTCCTATATAAAATGGGATTTTAGATGAGATTTAAAGGAAGCCAGGGAAACTAATAGGCAGAGTGGAGGAGGGAGAGCATTCCAGGAATGGGGGACAATCAGAGAGAATGCCTGGAGCTGAAACATGGAGTGCCTTGTTCATGGAATAGCCAGGAAGCCAGTGTCACTGGAACGAAGAGTCCGTGTCAGGGAGTAAGGTGTAAGAAGACAAGGAAAGTAGGAGAGGTAAGATTATGAAGGGCTTTGAACCCAAACAAGATTTTGTATTTGTTTTTAGAGGCAAGAGGGAGTCACTGAGGTTTATTAAATAGGTTTGGGGAGGGAGATGACATAGTCAGACCTGCAATAAAGTGAAGGAACATCACTTCATTGCCTAAATGGAGAATGGATTGGAGTGGGGAGAGACTTGAGGCAGACAGACCCACCAGCCGGTTATTGCAATAATATTGGTGTGAAGTGATAAGGGCACTAGAGTGATGGCAGCATCAGAGGAAAGAGGGTGTGCATATTTGAGAGATGCTGCAAAGGTAAAATTGACAGGCATTGGCAACATATTGGATGTGTGTGTGTGTGTGTGTGTGTGTGTGTGTGTGTGAGAGAGAGAGAGAGAGAGAGAGAGAGAGAGAGAGAGAGAGAGACAAAGAGAGAGAGAGAGAGAGAGAGAGAGAGAGAGAGAGAGAGAGAGAGAGAGAGAGGGTAGTGAGGAGTTCAGAATAACTCCTATGTTGTGAGTCTGAAGGACTGAAGGTTGGATGTTGTTACTCTCTACCGTAATAGGGAAGATGGAAGGGAAAGGATTTTCTTTCGTTCTCCAAATCTAGCTTACTCTGGGAGTTTATATTATGAGGTTCAACTTTTGACTCAGGATTTTCTAGTTTAGGAACCTTTACCAAATTAGGACCAAGCTGAGCCTAGAGATAATCAGCAGCAAAGAACTGGCCAAACAATACACTATATAGAGAAGAACAGACATAAGTTCTTGTTAGTTCTTCATCTGTCTAGGTAGCTCAAAAGGTCACATTAGTAGTGTCCATTTCCTTTGATGTTTTTTTAGCTTTTTGTAGGGGCAATTGGGGTTAAGTGACTTACCCAAGGTCACATGGCTAGTAAGTGTGTCAAGTGTCTGAGGCCAGATTTGAACTCAGGTCCTCCTTACTCCAGGGCTGGTGCTGTATTCACTGCACCACCTAGCCGCCCCTTTCTTAGATTTTCTAAGAAACCAGAAGGACTCATTTAATACTAATATTCTACATTTCCCCTTGCTAGTAGTAGAGCTGCCCAGGAAACATTGATCTACAACTATAAATATAGATAGATATAGAAAGATATATATGTATGTATACATACACACAGATAGATAGATAGATAGATAGATAGATAGATAGATAGATAGATAGATAGATAGATCTCCATATCATATATCATGGATGAAGTTGAAGCCAACTAATAATAGTCATAACAAGGAAGAATAATTGCCAGATTCATGAATTGCTCTTTGACTAACATGTCTGTTATCAAGGAAAATCATGTTTTTATAAATTAAATTATCTGCTTTATTCATTTTGTCTTGTTGTTTTTCTATTTGTATCCCCAATGCTTAGCACGGTGTTTTGTACATAGTAATTGATTAATAAATGCGCATACATTCATTTGAGGCCTTTGCTGACCATGAATCACCATGAACCTATGGAATTGTTTTTCAATTTTTACAAATATATAGGATTTGAACAAGTCTAGGATTTCTCATCAGAGCACAAGGAAAAGTTTAACCCTTATGTGGAGTCCTAGGGCCTTGGCACATATTCAGTACTTATTAAGTGTTTACTGCATTAAAAGTGTGTGATAATTTTAGGAAAACTTCTCTGTGTGTTTATTAATACTCTTGTTTTAAAAAACAAACCTAGAAAGAACATTTTGCTTCATAGGATGACATCACTGGGGCAGCCAGGTGGCACAGTGTGCCAAGTCTAGAGTCAGGAAGAGTTATCTTCGTGAATTCCAATCCAGTCTACTGGATTATTCCACATACTAACTGTTTGACTCTGGGCAAGTCACTTAACTCTGTTTACCTCATCCGTAAAACAAGCTGCAAAAGGAAATGGCAAACCACTTGGATATCTTTGCCAAGAAAATCCCAGATGGGGTCACAAAGAGTCAGATACAACCAAAAGATGACTGATTGTCATCTAAACATGGTATCATGGGAAGTATACTGAAAATCAGGAAGCCTGAATTTTGGTCCTGGATTGGCCTCTTACAATGTGACCTTGGGTAAATCACAAATTCTCTGTGCCTCAGTTTCCTCATTTCTAAAAGATGGATGATGATAATCAGTGTGTCACCCCCTCCCAAAGAATATGTTGCTGGGTATGGGAATTTTTAAAAAATAAGCATTGCCTCCTTTCCCTTTCCTCCAACCCTAGCCTCGCCCTGGCCCAACAAAGCCCAGATGTGTAACTTTTGACAAGTATTCAATGTAATAATTATAATTAATCACAGCTTACATTTATATAGCCCCTACTATGTGCCAGGCACTGGGCTAAGCACTACTAACATTTATATAGCCCCTACTATGTGCCAGGCTCTGGGCTAAGCACTTACGAATATTATCTCATTTAATCCTCACAGCAACCCAAGAAGGTATGTGCTATTACTATCCTCTTGTAGGATACCAGTAATTTTTTAAAACCTTGATACTGATACCAGTTATGAGAATTGAGATAGTATATTTTTATTTTTAAAATGCTTTAAAAAGTATTAAATGCAATGCAAATTCAAAGTGATATACTGCATAGCCATTCAACTTAGAAAATATCATGGAAAGAGGGAATCCAGAGACCTGAATTCTGGTCCTGGATCTTTTACTAATTATCTTATGAACTCAGGCAAATCAGTTCACCTTTTGCATCTTAATTTCCTCATCTATAAAATGAAAGTAGTTGAACTTGATTGTCTCTAAAGGACTCCTGCAGCTCTGAAATTCTGATTCTCTTATCACATTCAACCTTCTTGTTTTAAACATGAAGAAAATAAGGCCCATGGGGTGCCATGGCTTGCTTAGTTAAGTCACCGAGTTAGTTAGTTGTAAAGCCTGGGTTTGAACTTGAGTCTCCCGATTCTCACTCCTATTCTCATTTCATTTTATTGCCCTCATTGGCAAAATGAAAAGGGTAGACTAGTTCCTTATGATGTCTTCCAGTTCCGTAATTCTACTATTATACGATTTATGATTTTGTTTCTAGAACATTGTTGGCAAGTCTTGAATAAACCTTTTTTTTTTTTAAGCATTTTCACTCTTGCATCATTTATAAAAACAATATTTGGGATCTAGGCGTGAAATAAAAATCAATTATTAAAATCTGTTTATTTCTGTTCAAGGATTCAATCTGTTTTTTTGAAAAAAAAAAAAAAAATCTACCCAGGGCCTCTTTCTTAGGCCATGGAAAAACATGCCTCTTGGCACTTGTAAATATAAAGAGGCAGCTCTCTCTCCGATGTCTTCTTTCCCTCTAGTGATAGGCCTGTGTTGAATTAGTACTGTTTGTTTATCAAAAGATTTTGTCCCTTTTCTTTGGCTTAAATTACTCTTAAGATAACTTTTTTTTAGAATGTATGTTTAGTTTCTGAATGTTTGTTTAGAGAGGGTTTTTTCCCTCTAGCAGTTTTAGTGTGGGCTAAGAATAGCTTAAGGTATCTATCTTAATTGGAAGTAAAATCTTCACAAGGCAACATTTTAAAGGAAGATAGGCCACAAGATTTTGGATATGAATATGGTTCCTTGGCCACAGATGCCACGTGCAGACTGTCACAGCTGAACCTGGGCCCAGAAAAAAGAAAAAAATTAAGAAAACGAGTCCAATCTGATTATTATACAGTGGAGAATGCTGAAGCAGAGAGGTTACAGACCCACATGAATGAGAATTCATGATGATGCTTATTCACTTTACAATTGTTATTGAGATGTAGGTGCCATTATAATCTCCATTTTTAAAATGAGTAAATTGAGGTAAACAGAGGTCAAGTGACTTGCCTACAGTTACATAGCTAGTAAGTGCCTAAGACTGGAATTGAACACAGATGAGCTAGTGAGTGCCTAAGGCTGGATTTGAACGCAGCTCTTTGTGACTCCAGCTGGCAAAATGGAGAGCTTTAGCAACCTCGCTTCTGTCTCTAGGCACTTTATGCCTAGCTGGCCCAAGAAGCCTAGCTCCTAAAGTCCTGGCCCCCTTCTTTGTGGCCAGGGCCTCCTCCTGTTCTTTGGCTTCACATGGATTCTTATAGCTTCCATTTTTTTAGCTACTTGTGTCTTCCATTCCTCCATTAGGAGATGGATCCCTCTTTGAATCCCCAAGACTCAGTGAACTGACTTTTAAAGGTTACATGGGTAGCTGAGATACACAGACACTTAGAGGCAGGGCCTATCATTCTTGCATCACAGTTGCATCCTTTCTGAATTCACTCAAGGGACTTAGCAGTTTCTCATAAGTGGATTACGTGGGCTGGCCACATTTTTATAGCTAGTTTAACACTTGATTATCTGGTCCCTTTTCTGTGATTAGGTCTAGGAAAGAGTAAAGGAACACCTCCTTTATGTATAAAATAGAAGAAATGATGCTTAAAGTATCTACCCGCAGAAACATTGTGAGGCTCAAATTTTGGATGTCAAAACTAATCAATTTCAGTTATTATTATTATTACTATTGGCTAAAATAAAGCTTGGAGTTTATCTTTGAGAAGTTTTCTTTCCCTCTGTTGCTCTTCCTTTCCCCCCTTTTCCCCTTCCCAAATCCCGTGGATAAATAAGAGCTTGCTATATCATGGAGTTAATGCAACAGTTCTCTTCAATAAATTCAGGATCAGGGCAGCTAGGTGGTGAAGTGGATAGAGCACCAGCCCAGGAGTCAGGAGAACCTGAATTCAAATCTGGCCTCAGACATTTCCTAGCTAGTCCATGGCAAGTCACTTAACCCCTACTGCCTCCAAAATAAACAAATAAATGAAAATGAGTGAATAGATAGACAGACAGACAGATAGATAGATAAGTATAGGATCATAGTTCTAGAGCTAACTGGAACCTTGAAGGCCATTTAGCCCAAGGCTGAGGTCCATGTTGGGGAATTGACTTATAAGGGAGTTTATCATCAGAAATGTGATATAAATGTGATATAAACAACTGACTCCATGAGTTTCCAAAGAAAATACAAATGAACTTGTATAGAGTAGGTTTTCTTTTCCCTTACTAAAGTTGCACAGGTAGATCCACCACCCCCACTCCTCCCCACCACCAAGCCAACACACACACATAGAGGCAACTAAGTAGATCTAGGCTGTCTTTTGCACTCCCCATTTCCCCTTTCAGCACCTTTTTTTTTAAACTACTGATATACTCTCACCTCTAGACACCTAGTGCTCTAATACTGATCCCAGATACCCAGGGAATCCTACCTTGGTGTTTCATTGAGGTCCATGCTCCCCATAGAGAAGAGGGAAAAGCCCTAGGTCTGCTAGGAAAGGACCTGATCACTTATTACTTATGTGGCCACAGGGAAATCACTGAACCTCTCTGTACCTCAGTTTCCTTATCTAAAAAAGGAAAGGACTGGATCAGCTCATTTCTAAGGTGTCTTCTAGATCTCAATAACATCCTGTGATGTTAGACCTAGTGTGACATAGTGGACAGAGAGCTGATTTCAGAGTTTCAGCTTGACCTGAGTTCAAATCCTGCCTGGGACACATACTGGTCATGTGGGCAAGTCACTTATCTTGGTCATGTGTACAAAAATTCTGGTCCCATTTCTGTTAGTGATCAAATGTTTCATCAGTGCAGGTGATCTTCACAAGGTCACAAAGCTGGAAGTAGAACCCTTGATGTTCTGTTAGTAGATGCTTAACTAGAAACTTTTTCTTTCCAACATTGTTAAAAATCTTTCTAAAACATATCATTCTATTTTCTTATCCTGTGTACAATCTAATGAAATTGTTGACCAGGATTTATTAAGTGCCTACTGTATGCCAGGTCCTGTGCTAAGTGCTGGGTATTCAAAGAAAGTAAAACACCAGTCCCTAGGAGCTCCTAGTCTTGTGGGGGGAGAGACAACAGATGCACAAAGTATAAAGAGGATCAATTGAAGTTAATCAATAGAAGGAAGGGATTCGTATTAACATCCAGGGGTGTGCATTAACATCTGGGGGTGCGATGATTGAGAGCTTTGTGAAACTCCACTATTTTGCATATCAATGACCATCCTCAGGAAGTGTGGATGGAGATTAGTAGATATGGATTAGGCTGACTCTGACCCCAAGATCTACACTGGAAATGGTTTCTTTGTTGTCTCTTTCTTTTTCTGGACAAATCTCTGGCATGAGCTTGCTTTGTTGAGATTTGCCATCTTTCAATAGGTATAAATACAGAAACGATTCCCAGTTATTTGAAGTTGTCTATTACTTGAGCTCCAGTTATTTGAGGTTTGATTGATCATGCTTATTGGCTTACATTATCAAGAGTAGCAATCCTTGAGCCACTCGAGTGGACACAGAACTTTTCAAGGACAATATGGAGGATCCATAAAAGGAGTATGGTATAGGAGAAAGACCACTGATCTTGGAATCAAAAGATCATAAAATCATAGATCAAGAGTTGGAAGTAAACTTAAAGGTGCTCTGGTCCAAATGCCTCATTTTGCAAATGAAGAAACTGGGGCCCAAAGAAATGAGGTGATTTGTTCAAGTCCACACATAGAGCCAAGTAAGGAGCTGAGCTTGGGTCAAAAGTCATTTAAACTCTCTGAGACATGGTTTCCTTATCTGTAAAAAGAAAACGTTAATGCTTGCACTCTCTCTCGGGGCTGTTATAAGAAAAATATCTTACAAATATATATAAGACTATGAGTCTATACAAATATGTTATATATATATATATATATATATATATATATATATATATATATATATATATATATAATTAACTTGTGATTTGACAGTGTCTTTATAAAGCAATTCTTTTTTTTTTTTTTTGGAGGGAGGAAGGCAAGGCAATTGGGGTTACGTGACTTGCCCAAGGTCACATGGCTAGTAACTGCTAAGTGTCTGAGGTCGGATTTGAATTCAGGTCCTCCTGATTCCAGGGCTGATGCTCTATTCAGTGCACCACCTAGCCACCCCTATAAAGAGATTCTTTGAAGGTATTTCTTAGGAAGTATTAAGATTGGTGAGGCCTTTATTTTGGTAGTGCGAGATGGATTTGAAAAATAAAGAGTTGGCAGCTTTTTCCCTAACTATTCTCGTTAGTTATTTAGCCTGTTGCTGACTATTCTTAAATTCTTTATGATTGTCTTAGAGAGTTCATATATTTTCATGAGAATAACAAACCTGTGACCCATGACACTTTGGGTATTCTTTATAAAATACCTTAATAGGGGTGGCAAGGTGGCACAGGGAGTAAGAGCGCCAGTCTCGGAGTTGGGATGACCCGGGATCGAAACAGGCCTCAGAAGATGAGCACCCACACATAAATAATGACTAGCCGTGTAACCTTGAGCAAGTTAC
Source organism: Gymnobelideus leadbeateri (assembly GCA_011680675.1). NCBI lineage: Eukaryota > Metazoa > Chordata > Mammalia > Diprotodontia > Petauridae > Gymnobelideus > Gymnobelideus leadbeateri. The sequence continues at coordinate 497,068 of WOXC01006736.1, forward strand.
TTAACCCCAATTGCTTTAAAAAAATAAATAAATAAAATACCTTAATAGCAGCTCTATCTGAAGCTTCTTGAACTCTTCTGAGTACCATTTAGGAATGTGGTCTACTTTAATCTGTTTCCCACTACGCCAGGTACTGGGAGCAAGGGGGAAAGGACAAAGAAGCCTAAGGCATTATCCCTAACCTCAAGGAGCTGATAATCAATTAGAGAATGAAGGAATGAACCTGAGTAACTATAGGTCCAACCAAATCAAAGTTGAGAGGTTTAAAACACCAATGCTAGGTTTCATGTTTTAAAGTTATTTACAAGAGATTCAATCAATTAATTAACAAGTATTTATTAAGTACTTACTAGTTGCCAGAAACTATTGCTAAGTGCTAGGGATACTAGTAACAAGGAGAGGCTCTCAGGAGCCTCCCTTAGATTCTAAGACTAGACAAAGAGGCCAGGGCCTAGATGAACAAATAAATAATTACTGCTAGGGTGCAGAGCCAAGATGGCAGAGTAGAAACAGCATTTCCAATGTGCTCTGCCCCACACAAATTTCAAACAATGTGAAAGGGAGCTCTGAACAACTTCTGGAGCCACAGCACCCACAGAACGGCACAGAGAAGCTAACCTCCTGCTGAGGACAGCCCAGCAGCCCTGCAGGGAGCAGCCAGCGAAGCGCTCTGAGAGCAGGCAGCACAGCTCGATGGGAACCGACAGCGCAGCCCGAAGAGCCGAGCCCAGGTCCTCGGTTTTAGCCCCAGGGCGGCCAGGCCTTCAGCCGGCTGGTGGAACCCCAGAACACCAGCAATTGTGGCGATTCCAGAATTATCAGCACAGATATGCCTAGGACAAAGTGAGAGGTTAGTGCCTATGGACTTTGGGACCAGTATTTGGGGAACATGTGGCTTCCTCCCCTGGGGGCAAAAAGCTGCTGAAGAAACAGCTGCACAGAAGCCATTTTGCATCGTCAATAGTGGCTCTAGCTCCTGGTCTGCGAACTGTAGGAAGATCCAGCAATCAGTCTGGGGGTTAATCGCTTTTGCTTTAAACTGCCTGGATCTGGATTGTGGTCTGGGGGGGAAGTTTGGGGTGGGTATCCAACTTGCCAGAGTGGGTGGAGGCTTTACAGAGGCCACCCAACTGGTGGAAGTTGTGAAGACCCCACGTTTGGGCGGAAGCTCCCCTGTCTGGTGGCAGAGTCCTACTGTGGCAACAAGCCCCAAAATCAAGTAATTAAGTGGCAATATGCCTAGGCAAACAAAACAAAATAAACAGAAAAGTTCAACATTGGACTCCTATTTTAGGGGCAAAGAGGCTCAAAGCATGGAGGAGGACTGTGAGGTCAGAACTCCTGCACCAAAAGCCCCAAATGAAAATACAAGCTGGCTACAGGCCATAGAGGACCTTAAGAAGCAGATAAGAGAAGTGGGGGAAAATTTGGGAAGAGAAATGAAAAAGATGCAAGAAAAGTATGAAATGACAGTCAACAGCCTGACTGAGGAAAATAACACCTTAAAAAATAGACTAACTCAAATGGCAAAAGAGGCTCAGAAAGGCAATGAGGAGAAGAATGCCTTAAAAGTCGAATTTGCCAGATGGAAAAAGAATCTCAAAAGTTCACTGAGGAGATTCATTCCTTCAGAGTTAGACTGGAGCAAATGGAAGCTAGTGACTTTATGAGAAATCAAGATGCTGTTAAGCAGATCCAAACAAAGAAAGATTAGAAGGCAATGTGAAATATCTCATGGGAAAAACCACTGACCTGGAAAATAGATCCAGGAGAGAATTTAAAAATTATTGGACTACCTGAAAGCCATGATCAAAGAAAGAACCTAGAAATCACCCTTCAAGAAATTCTCAAGGAAAATTGCCCTGATGTTTTAGATCCAGAGGGGGAAATAGAGGTTGAAAGAGTCTACAGATCACCTCCTGAAAAAGATCCCAAAAAGAAGACTCCCAGGAATATTATAGCCAGGTTCCAGAATCCCCAGATCAAGGAGAAAGTACTACAAGCAGCCAGGAAGAAACAATTTCAATATTGTGGAAACACAATCAGAATAGCCCAGGACCTGGCAGCTTCTACACTGAGGGATTGAAGGGCATGGAATATGATATTCCAGAGGGCAAAAGAGCTGGGAATGAATCCAAGGGTCACCTACCCAGCAAAACTGAGTATCTTGTTTCAGGGGAAAATATGGTCATTCAGTGGAATAGAGGACTTTCAAGCATTCTTGGTGAAAAAACCAGAGTTGAATAGAAAATTTGACATTCAGACACAAGAAGCAAGAGATGCTTGAGAAGGTAATCAAGGAAAAGAAATCAAAAGGAACTTATCAAAGTTGGACTATTTACAGTCCTACATGGAAAAACAATAACTGTGTTTGATGAAACCTTTCTCATTATGAAAATAATTGAAGAAGGGTACATGGCATATGTTCACAGGTATACATGGATAGAGGGCACAGGTTGAATTTGATGGGAAGGGATGATTATTATTATTTTTTTTGGAGGGCAATTGGGGTTGGGTGACTTGCCCAGGTTCACATGGCTGGGTTTTTGTTTGTGTGTTGGGTGTCTGGGACCAGATCCGAGCTCGGGTCCTTCTGGCTCCGAGGCTGGTTCTCTGCTTGCTGCGCCACCTAGCCGCCCCAAGGAAGGGATGATTCTTAAGGGGTGAAATCAAGAGGTGAGAGAGGAAAGTGGCAAGAGGAGATGGAGAGAGACAGGGTAGGGCAAACTATCTCATGTAGAAGAGGCAAGGGGAAGTAGTTGCAGGGGAGGGGAAGAACAGGAAGGCAAAAAGGCAAAAGCATATTCTCATTGAAGTTGGCTCAAGGAGAGAATCACATACATACTAAATGGAATATCTTACCCTCACTCACTCTCCTGAGTAGGGGAAAGGGGGATGAGAGGGGGGATGATGGAGGGGAGGGCATTCTGGGGAGAGGGGAGGTTAGAAGTACCCACTATCAAAGAGGGACAGGATCAAAGTAGGGAATGGACCAGGTGGGAGGTGAGATGGGTGGGAGGGAAATATAAGCAGTCTTTTACAATATATCTACTATGGTAATGTTTTGCATAGCTATACATGTACAACACATACTGAATTGCTTATCTTCTCAGAGGGAGTGGGTGACAAGGGAGAAAGGGAATGGATCTGAAAATCGAAGTTTTAAAATTAAATGTTTCATAAGATGTCCAGGCAGTGGGGCTCAGAGATTCACCTTGCCCTAATGGCAAAGTCGAAGGGGGTATGGGAGAAGATATGGGAGAGAGCAGATTGGATGAGGGGATATCTAGTGGGACTGCTATTCTGGGGTGGTGGGTAGGGAAAAAATGGGGGAAAAATGTAACTCATAATCTGGTGGAAATGAATGATGTAAACCAGAAGTTAATAAAACATTTGTTTAATTAAAAAAAATAATTACTGCTAGAAGAAGAAGTATATCTACTCAGGTATTAGGGATCTACTACCACCCAGAGGACCACATGGAATAGCTTTAGGGCTCACCAGGAATTCTTGTACAGCCCTTGGTAAATCATTGCTTTAGAGTTAAACAGAAGGTGAATTAAACTCGACTTTCATGGTACTACCCCCACCTCCAATTCCTGAATGTCCATCCCTGAAATGCCATGGCAGTCTGAGACCTGACCTATTGGGCAGATGGTCTGACTAGCAAAACCTGGTGACCCCCTAAAAAAATCCAGGAAAGTTGCCATAATTCTACATTTTCATAAAAAATGGAAGTCTCCAGACTGTAGAGTCTGAGACAATTCCATTGTAGCTGTAAAGGCCACTTTACTTCTCATGTTTTTAGAAAGTTCAAGAAAAGGGGCAGGGAAAGGCCCAAAGAGCCTAATTATTTTTATCTGACTTAAGCAATGGGCAGGAGAATTATATCCTTTTTAACATAAGTTCTAAAATCCCTCAGTTTGACTCCCATCCACAGCAACATTTGGTTGAGACAAAAATTCATATAACTTTTAGGTTTGCTTGGGGGATTCAATTTCTAAATCCCCTAATAATACGTCCTTGAACAGCTGGGGTTTCCTTGTCTTCTCCTGAAGCCTCAGCCCTTTCACTTTCCAGGAACTTTTCCTCCCTCATCACACATTAACATCTGCCAAGCAGGAAAAAAAAAGAAAGAAGAAAAAGAATATTCAGCTAAGAGAACTCTGGGTGACTTCAGTGACCACAGCACAGGTAAGTAAGGCTGGGAATTACTTTTCAATTTATTCCAGCCAGAGAGAAATGGAGTTTAACAATTCAAGTTAAAAAATGACAGGGGAGAGAAGTGTGCTTGGAGGAATGAAATATATTTTCCTTCCTGCCCAGGATAGAACAGGGCCACTTTTCATTTAGGGTTCAACTCTTTGATATCTGAAGCTTGAAATAAAACCCTGAAGTGGACCCTTACATGGAAGTGAAATACTTTCAGATGCTTCAGTTTGTCTTAGCTTAACAACCATTCCTTTTACTGATATGTTGCTTCACCAGAGACAAGCAGATAGTAATGGAAAGCAGAGATGACAAAAAGAAGTTAATTCTTTCTCACCCTTCCCCAACTAGATGTTCTTAGTCCCCAAAGTAAAACAAGAATTGTCAATAGAAAACTGCTTGTTTGGTCTGCCACTGCAGCTCCAGAAGAAGAGGGTGAAGGATTTTTGGAAAATGAGGCCCCGATGGTCCCATTTACAATAGTGTGACCTTGACTGCTCTAGGCCTCCATTTTCTCATCTGTCAAATGAATTTTGATGATCTCCACAGTCCATCCTAGTGCTAACATCCTATGATGCTATGAGATATTACCATAAACAGTCTTGTTATAGAAAGCTCATGAACTTGCTGTTCTATTCAGAAGGATTTGTATGATTCTCAGAAATACCGCCTCAACCCCAAATCTGGAGGCAATTACTCTTGTCCTTCTTTCAAATAAAATATTTAACTTTTAGAAAATCCAAGTTCAGTCTATGACAGATGAAATTTTCCTCTCACCTCTGAAGCTTGCTACCAGTGGGTTTTGGGGCAGGTCTCCCAAGTTTTCTTTCCTTGCCTCTAAAATGAATTGCAGTAGCTCAAAAGAAACATGAGATGTACAAATTTAGAGACATCTCCACTCCAAATGTTCATATGGACTATGTATATGTGCTCGACCTGTGCTCAAGCCTTTGGGACTCACACTGGTCTGATCAATCACAGTCAGACACACTGTGCCTTGATCCTGACATAGAGAGGTCATTTTAGTCTTCTTTGGGCACAAAGGAGAACAACCTTTGTTAGGAGGGGTTAGACTAGATGGCCTCCAACTCCCCTCCAGCTCAAGATGGGCAATTCTATGACCCCTTGTCTTCCCGCCTCTGAGCAGCTGTAAGGAAACCATTAAATTGCCAATAACAAATAAAATAAGATCAGTGAGTGTTTGTTTCCTGACAGAGAAGAATGTTGCCTACATTGGCAGCTAGGTGGCAAAGTGGATAGATAGAGCTCTGGGCCTCGAGCAAAAAAAAGACCTACTAACTAGCTGGTGTGATCCTGAGCAAGTCATTTAACCTGTTTGCCTCAGTTTCCTCACCTAAGACAAGGTTAATAGTAATATCTACTTCCTGGGGTTGTTGTGAGAATGATATATTTATAATAATTATTATATTAATTATATCATATATATGATAATAATTGTAAAGTGCCTGGCACATGGTAAGCATTATATAAATGTTAGCTATTATTAATGTTTTTAGTACAGTGCCAGGCACACAGTAGGTGCCATATAAATGATTATTTCCTTTCCTTCCCCCTCCCAACAGTGCCAGACAGAGGCATCAATCAGCAGATGCTTTTGTGTAGCTGTTTTTCTTTGTTACAAGAGAGTCTTCAGTTTTGGGGTTGGGAGGGGGTAGGGATGGCTACAATCCTGAAAATCCACTATCCACACCCAGATATCCAGGTATCCAGAAATGACATCAATTAAACCTTTTTTTAAAATAGTACATAAAATCTGGCTTATGTCACAGTTCTGTTTATGATGCTATACAGGTATTATGTTTTAGAGATAAATAATCCTTAAGGATTTGATTTCTTCTGTAGGCTAAGAGAATTTGAAATGCATTTGGTGAGAGTTGGCAAGAGTGAGAGCACCTCATTTTGGGAGGCCTCGATACAACAGAGAAGTCTCTTGTTTTGTTTTCACCAAAGTAAAGCAGGCCTTAAGCTGTCAGATTGGCCCATCACATAGATGATGACCGTTTTGCTCGGGAGCTCTCTTGGATCTTCGATATCTTGTCCCTGAATGTCTCTAAGCTTCTCTAAATCATTCCTCTCCCTTCCCTTCCCTCACTGGTCTCAGATCTGGACATTTCTGTTGTCAGCTGGAGGTGTGCTGAATGTGACACCTCCTGAATTCAGAGATGGGATAATTCCTTATTTGTATCTCTGTTTCCTATGAGCTGCTCTGCTCTCCCTCTGGGAGCTCTTGCTGCCATCAGCCTCACACAATCAAAGCAGGCAGACAGCAAATAGGAAATCCCAGGAAAAGTGTCATGCTGAACGGGTGACAGTCTGAAGGGCAAGCAGTAAAATGTAGTCCCAGGTAAAAACCTTGACAAGTCGAACTCACTACCTACCAATGAATAGGGAAAAGGGCTGTTTGGCTTTCTCATTGCCCTGGAGGTGAAGGCAATGATTGATTTACTGACAATCTTCTATCTAAGCTGCCTGAAAACACATGAGAGTTCATCCCAGAATTTGTGGGTAAAGGAGCTGATTTCATCTCTCTTCCAAGTCCTAAAGATTACAACTCATCCTATGTCTAAAGTTCAAGGTGCAAATGGAATTCAAATTCCTAACAGAAGGCTTCAGAAAAAGAAGCAGCCTTAAGCTCAAGGGCCTGTTTGTGATAATAGATGCCAGTTTCCTTAGGTCCTTTTTAAATTTTTAAAAGTTTTTTATTTTTTGGTCAGCCTTAGGAAGAACTGTGTTTAAGTCCCACTTCTGACATACAGTAACTACATGACTTCAAGGAAAGCGCTTAATCTCTGGGGTAGCAAGGTAGTTCAGCAAATAGAGTGCTAGGCCTGGAGTCAGGAAGACTTGAATTCAAATTCAATTTTAGCCACTTTGTACTCACTCACTTCACAAGACATCTCAGCCTCAGTGCCTAATTTACATTCCCTCTGCAGAAGGGGAGGAGGCAGAAGGATGCTGTGAGAGCTTTATTTCAGTTCATGGTACCATATGATTTATAGTCATGGAAGAATATTGCTAATAGGAATGGTTGATTTTTTTGTTGGGGTGCAGGGAGAGATTTGAGAGTGGATTTCCCCAAAGTTCTCTAGCCCACTTGCCCCCCCCCCATTAAATTCTGAGCCTGCAGTACCTAAGACACAGGTACCAATGGACAAACCCTCTGGACCATCCAACCAATTGTATATCATAGTCTAAGCAATAGGCATTCTTTATCCACCTAGATAGTTAGATTGAGATTTTTGGAATGGATTTGGATTGTCATTTGTCTCTGTAATGTTAATGGGTCTGAGGTACTAAGAACAACATCATTTGCAAGAACTTACCTTCTCCAAGGTAATGGACTCTACTCTGGAATCCTCTATGACAGTGGCCAGCATTCATTTTTCCATTTTATTTCTCACTTAATATTAATAATCATAGGGTTGAAAGGCAACACAGAGGAATGGTTAAAGAGCTGACCTTGGAGAAGTTTGGGTTAAAGTTTCACCTCTGACATATAATGATTGTGGGACCATGGGCAAGTCACTTAACTTCTAGGTGCTCTAGGAAACCCTCTAAGACTTTAAGTTGCAGAGAAGGTACTGACCTGCATTGGTAGAGGGAGTTTCCTCATGCAGGAGTTCCTTAAACCAATAAAATCACAGGTATAGACTCTGTCCCTAATTAGAGAGTTATGGGGCAAAAATGATCTCTTTCAATGAATCTTGTCTCTTTATAACCTTTAATATATACCAGCAAGGTTGTTTATTTGCAGATATATGATCATAATATCTCCTCCCAGAGAATTCTCTCAAACAGTAATGTATAGAAACAAAGAGTATATAAATGCATATGTTGCTGACTTCTGAATCACAGAATATTAGAGCTGGAAGAGGCCTTTGAGATAATCTAATACAGCTCCCTCACTCTAAAGATTGGGAAACTGGAGGCTCAGGAAGGTAAGTGACCTGCCCAAAAACCACACAACTAGTAAAGTGGTAGTTAGAAGTAAAATGTAAGTGTTCATGTTTGAACTCAGTATTTTTTTCATCATACCTTTTAAATGATCAATAAGCATTAAATACCTGCCATGTGCCAGACACTGTGCTAAGGACTAAGGATACAAAGATGAAAATGAAACAGTATATAGACCTTGTTCGTGGCTTTCAGGCAGTCCAATGATTCTTCAATTATCTCTCATTATCTATTTTCCAGGTCACTTATTTTTCCTATGAGGTATTTCATATTTTCTTTTGTCTTTTGACTGTATCTTTATTGTTTCTTGATGTCTCCCAGTTGGTCAATTCTAATTTTTAAGGAGTTATTTTCTTCAGTGAGGCTTTATATCTCTTTGATCATTTGGTCAATTCTGGTTTTTAAGCTATTTTCTTCAATATTCTTTATGCCACTTTTACCAAGCTGTTAATTCTTTTTTCGTAATTTTCTTGCATAGCTTCCATTTCTTTTCCTAGTTTTTCCTCTACTATTCTTACATAATAAATTTTTTTTGCTATTTGTATCTCTTTATTTAGTTTTTCTAGGATTCTTGCTGGGCTTTTGTCGAATCTGCATTTTCTTTTTTTTTTTTTTTAAAGCAATTGGGGTTAAGTAACTTGCTCAAGGTTACACGGCCAGTCATTATTTATGTGTGGGTGCTCATTTTCTGAGACCGGTTTCGATCCTGAGTCATCCCAACTCCGAGACCGGCGCTCTTACTCACTGCGCCACCTAGCCGCCCCTACTGCATTTTCTTTTGAGGCTTTGCTTGTAAATGTTTTCATGATGTTGGCTTCTTCTGAGTGTCTTAAGCTTCTCTGTCACTATAGTACATTTTTTTTACAGTTGGGTTCTTTTGTTGTTAACTCATCTTCCAGCCTATTTCTTGACTTTGAATTTTATAGTTAGAGTTGGGTTCTGCTCACTTCTAGAGAGGATGTCTGACCTGAGCTTTTGTCTTTTATGTTCTTCGGTTCTTTTTGCAACATGGTTTGGGAGTCTATAAGTTTTTGGTGCTTCTAATGTGATGTGATCTGGGGAGATGCCTGTTTACTGATCTTCTGGTCTGTTCTCTGCTCTTTACACGTGTAGGGGGCCCCGTCCCTTGAGACCTGGACCATTCTTCCTTGCTCTGGAACTGTGACCTGGAACTAGGTAATGCATAACAGAGCTGCCAGATGGCATCTGTTCCTGCTCCTACTTCTAGTACATAGTTCTTTTGATATCACTTTATGTCAAGGTATCCCTTCCCCTTAGTGTCCCTGGGCACTGGGTTACTCCCTGATATTGCTGTGATCACCACAGCACAATGCCATTTCTGTTGCTATATTCCTGGTCAGCTTCCATTCCAGTGTCCACAAACCTCTTTGTCTATCTCCTTAAGCTGCCCTGGGATGGACAATTGTCTCACTGTGACTTTTTCTTGGCTTTCCCACCCAAAATCTAGTTTAGTGTGCTTTTTAGGTTATTGTGGAAGAGATTTTGGGGAAACTATAGCAAAATTGCTAAGCTCTCACTCCACCATCTTGACTCTGCCTTAAGTAAATAACTTTGTCCAATGATTATAGCTCACATTTAGATTGCACTTTAAAATTTTACTGGGGCAGCTAGATGGCACTGCAAATAGAGCACCAGTCCTAGGGTCAGGAGGACCTGAGCTCAAATCTGGCCCCCAATACTTGACACACTTACTAGCTGTGTGACCTTGGGCAAGTCACTTAATCCCAATTGCCTTGCCTTCCTCCCTCAAAAAAAAAAAATTAACGGGTGTTTTCCTCAGGAACAACCTAGTAGGATAGGTAATGCAAGTATGATCATCCCCCTTTCTTGGATGATGAATGGAGGCACATCAGGTTGAAATGACTTACCCACAGTCACACAGTTACAGTTGAAAAATATCAGGCCTAGGACTTGAATTCAGTTCTTTCTATACCAGACCCATTGTACCCTTTGCATTCAGGAGCAGATAACTTTAATTCATCCTTGAAGCATGGGAGATTAGATAAACAGATTAGATAAACATAAATATTTATTAGTCACCTCCTACCTCTCTTTCTCAGCTTTGAATCTATACTCTTGAGGCAGGAAAAAGCAGTGGGTTAGATGGAATAGTCATGCAGAAGTTTATACACATATATTAACACGTACAGAATAGACATACAAGGTATCCCAAAAGTCTTAGTGCTCTTTCATGCTTTAATAACTTCAGAATCATTAGTGCTACAAGCTTTAAAAAAAATAACACTTGGAAGGTCAATTATTTCCATTTCAAAGATATTTCTATATTTTTATCAAAATCTGACATAACCACCATCTTGTGCTATACAACACTCTAGTCAATTTTCAAAATTAGTAAAGACTTTCAAGTCAGCGGCTGCTCAGTGTTGGAAATGATTGCATTTGTAATGCTAGCCATACCATCCTCTAAAGAATGAGGTTTTGGTGCATATGTGACAGTTTTGAAGCAGCCCTGTAAGAAAAAAGTCTTAATGGCTATAGATCAGGTGACTGAGGTCATTAAGCAAGAGAACTTCATCTGATATATATTAGATGGAGAAAATGTCATCCAAAGATTGTCACACAAACAATGCATAATACCAGGGCACACAGTCTTGTTAAAATTAAAAATGTATTATTCAAAGTTCATAAAGCTAAATAAATACAAAGGAAATTTAAATAATCAAATTTTCAAATGGCATTCTTTTAAGTTTGTAGTATTTATACTTTAAAAGTTATTAAAGTTTAAAACTTCACTAAGACTTTTAGGATAGCCTGTGCATGTTTATATGTATATATATGCACGCATGGATGTTCTTTGTGGGGAAACAGTTGCTCTACGATAATGAGTTTCAATCCTAGAATGACTTCAATTATTTAAAAGGTATATGCAGTGTGTATTGCAGGTTGAGGGAGACTCATTTGTGATATTTTCAAAAGATCCTTACAGCAAAATCTATTTTAATTAACTTTCATTTGTGTATGTATGTGGTTTCATTAGTATAGGAAACTCCTAAGGGGGAAAATTTCCATCTACACCTCAGCACCTATTCTGCCATTTATAGGCTTAAAAACTTACTTGTCTGAGACACTAAGAAGTCAAGTAATTTGCACAAGGTCATACAGTCAAATAATAGTAATAGCAACAACAAGAACAACAGTTTGCATTCCTATGGCACTTACTTGTGCCAAGCACTGTGCTAAGTACTTTCCAAATATCTCATTAGATATGTGCCAGGTCTTGCCAAATTCAAAAGCTGACCCAGTCACTATATCATTGAGAGGCAGTGGCCTCTTACATTCATCCCTCAGTAAACTAAATAAATAAATGCCCGATGGCATTCTTCAGGGGTGGAAGAGGTTTATAAAATTAAATGAAAGGGTGTGGACAGCTCCTGAAGGTTGGTAATCAGTGCAGTGGTAATGAAGAGAAGAACAGAGTGTTCCCAATAGGATCTATTGATGCCCTTTAGTCTCAGCCCAAATACTGGCCTTCTGGAATTGTCCTTGACTGCTTTGAAATGGATGGAGTGGTGAAAAGGAGCTGATATATCTGGTACAAAAATTGCATTCTGCCTCCTATGGTATGTATAATGAAAATCAGGAGACCTTTATCCTAATAAATAACACCTTTGAGATTAGAGAGATTTTGTTATTTGACAGAGAAAAATTTAGCTTATAATTACCTTCTCTTGGTGGCAAAGTCATTCATTCAGGCCTCCATTTAAAGGCACAAACTTCTCAGAGCTTTGATTTCTTCATCATTGCTTCAAGGCCTCCCAAGAAGATTTTAAAACACTCTCTCCTCCCTTTTAATTTTACTCACTCCACTCCTTGCCACATATCACCTGGGGTTGACATCCAGATTGGGGGGTCGGGGCTTCAATCTTAGTCCTCCCCAACTTCAGGTTAACTCAGGTTGTTTGAGGCTTCTGGGGTGTGAATTTAAGGAAAGCCCAGAGGAAAAGGTCCCTCTGCTGGCCCTAGCAAAGCAGAGCAATGGATGTTCCCAGTCATGATTCAAATCAGTGAGATCTGGCTCACACAAGAGAAGGAATTGGTTGGGAAATTATTACACTGAGGTGGCAGACAGGCCAACCCAAACTCAAATGATAAAGAAGACTATACTCATCTTCCAGCCCCACCCCCCACCCCCCGCCCCGTGCTGGCTCTGGATGTCCCTGATCCCCCACTGCAGACTCCCCTAGGTCCTTTGTAACCTGGAAGCAGCCTCAGGACTTTTCCTTTCCCGTAACTGTAATTAGAGTCTTCAGGGCTCAGGGCTCCTAGATTCATCTGACTTCCAGATGAGAAAACTGAGGCCTAGAGAGAAGTAATGTACCCCTTCCTCCTCAATCATAGAGAAAGCAGCAGTGGAGAGTAGAGAGAGCCCAGAATCTAGATTCAGATTTAGCACACTGGATTTTGAATTCCAATTCCACCACTAACCAGCAACACAGGTAGCTCTGAGCCCGTTTTCTGGAGTGCTCAGCACCTTTCTGGTATTTGACAAAAGGTGAAATTTGTGATTTATCTCCACAATAATGAGGTCTCATGTTCAGATCATGCTTTTTTCGAATCTGTTCCATGAGGTTGGTAGTAAATGTTATTGTTCCCACTTTAAAGATGAATACACAAAGAAAGCAAGAGACTTGCCTAAGAACTTGGAACTGAAACCACAAGTCTTCTGCCTCTGTGTCCAAAGCTCTTCCATTACATCACACTGAAGAAAGTCATAGAATGCAAAGGAATGGCATGTAAAAGCAAGCAGATCATGGCACCTGAGATCCAGATTTCCACTCCATGACATGGTTCCCTGACTTCAACCGTTGTTGACTTTATCAGTGTCTTTTAAGAAGTTTGGTTCCTGACATTTTTAGAGAGTTTAGGGAATATGCGTGTGTGTGCATATATATGTGTCTGTGTGTCTATAAATATACATCTAATATGTATAATATATTATGCATAATACAATGTTATATAGAATATATAACATTATACATTACATAATGGGTGCATATATCATGTAAAATATGTATATATATAAAATATTGTGTATTCTATACTATGAATATATATGTATATGTATTTTTTCTTAACAATTTTGCCACTAAAATCACAGTTACAGTTCCAAGAAAAAAATTATCTAAACCAAAGTTGAAACTACATTTGGTCCAAATGGTGGTCTCTCCTGTAGCTAGATCATGCTGGGCCAATATGAGGCTGGCTAACTGCATTTTTTCATAAATCACCATTAATCCAATTTGTTAACAACAACAAAAAGAGGAATTTCAGCACTAAAATAGGAACTACATTTTGCTGAACAGACATCTCTTTGTAGCAACACAGAGGAAATGTCAGGTGGGAACATTCTTATCTAATACAATCAGCAGGCATAGGCTCAGGCCTGTCACCGGCACCCCAGATGCTACTTGACGACATCCCTCTGAACCCTCCACTTCAATGAATGTGCCTCCACAGAACCTCTATATTCTTGGCTTTATTGAAGAGAGAAATCTTTGAAAGTCACAAAGAACAAGCGCCCTGCATATCATAAAATAACATCAAGCAAAATGTTGCCGTAAGTGAATGTAATTTGATGTTTAAAAAAAAAACCAACACACCATTCATAGAGCAGCAAAACACCAAAAAAGCCAGGCTAAAGGGAATGTTAATGATAATAAGAAGGAGGAAGGGAAAGTCCGCCCTGGGAATTCACCATCAACAGGAATTGTTTATGCAAAATAACTGCTCCTTTGATTACCCATAATGCAAATTTCTAACCATTTATATTGTTTCTATTAGAATATGATATAATCTATGATGCTGAAGAATTTCAAGCTATCTTGAGAATAACATCAATTAAAAACTTCAATTCTTTGAGTCAGTGGTGGGACTTGGAAGTAAAAAAATGAATGTGATCCAGTCCTGCATTAATACATTCATAGTATCTTGACTGAGGAAGGTGATAGTTCCTTATACTCCATCCTGGTTGGAAGAAATCTGGAGTACTATATAGATTTCTGAGCATAATGTTTTAGGAAGGACATTGATAAGTTTGGACAGCACATGCCCAGAGAAAGATGACTAGGGCAGCGAGATGACCAGGGACAATGGTGAATGAGCATTGAACAAGTTTTGTTTGTTCTGAAGGGCAGAAGACTGAAGGAAGACCTGATGATTGCCTTCAGGTATCTGAAGGTTCTCAGGTTGATGAGGGGCTTCTTTTGTTAGGTCTCAGAAGGTAGAAGTAGAACAAGAGGTGGGCAGTTGTGGAGGTCAGATTTTTACTTGATTTAAGAAAGAATTCCCTAACAACACTCCCCGCAAATGGAATGGGTTGCCACAGGCGCTTGTGGGGATCCTTATGCCTATCGATATTCAGGCAGAGGTTGAATGAGCTATTTATAACTTAGCTCTCCCCTGCAACACACACCCCTTTCCAGTCTTCTTATACCTCATACTTCCACCATTATGCTCGCCTTACTACGTGCTCTTCAATCCAATGACACTGGTCTCCTTGCAGCTCCTCAAAAAAGACACTCCATCTTTAGGCATTTTTTCTGGTTGTCTACCATGCCTGGGATGCTTTCCCTCCTCATCTCTGCCTCCGGGCTTCCCTGGTTTCCTTCAAGCCCCAGGAAAATGCCACCATCTACAGGATTCCCTTCCCAGTGCCTCTCAATATTAGTGCCTTCCCTCTGTTGATTATTTCTGCCTTTTCCTGTATGTAGATTATTTCTATATAGTTATTTACATGTTGTCTCCCCCCCATTAGAATGTAATTTCCTTGAGGGCAGTGCCTTTTTTTTTTTTTTTTGCTTTTTCTTTGAATCCCCAGCACTAGTACCTGGCACACAGTAGGTGCTTAATAAATGCTTTCTGCCTGACATTGATTGACTGAATTTTAAGGGTAATCTAGAGTATACTTCTATTAAGTATGGGCTACAATAGATGGCCTCTGAGGCTCTTTTCAACTATGAAACTGCAAGCCATAAAACACTGTACAAATATTAATTTTTATAACAATTCTGGGATCTCTTAGGATCTCTGTATGTCTATGTGTTATTTGTATATTAAATAAACCTGGGTCCACAAAGATGATCAACCAACCAACAAGCATTTTTTAGTTACTTATGCAATTACTGTGTGCCAACATTGTGCTAAGTGCTGGGGATAAAAAGAAAAAAAAATTTAAGAGTCTTGCCCTCAATGAGTTTACATTCTACTGAGGGAGACAATATGTATATACACATGCTTAATACAGTGTAGATGGAAGGTAACCTTGATGGGGAAAGAGCTAAGAGCTGGGAGCATCAGGGAAAGCCTGTCATAAAGGTGGTGGTTGAGCTGAGTCTTGAATGATATGAAAGATTCAAAAAGGCCTCTGAAGGCCTTACCTCTGGGAGATCCTTCCAGATCCAAAGACTGGAGATACAGCATCATGTTCAAGGAAGAGAAAATAGGCCAGTCTGGATGGACTGCAATACGTGAAAGTCAATCGTGTGTAAGACTAGAGAGGAAGGAAAGGCCAGGCTGTGAGCAGCTTTAAATGCCAAACTAAAAAGGTTTTATGTGATCCCAGAAATAATAATTGGCCACTAAAGTTTATTGAGTAGGAGGCTGACATTGTTCTACCTGAGCTTTAGGGAAATCACTTTGGCAACTGTGAGGGGGTCCTTAAGGATGAGATTATTTTAAATGACAAGGAATTAAAGAAGATAGTTACTGGAGGACCAGGAGTAAATATTTGGAACTATGGTTGTGGCATGGATGTTTTTTGTATTTTTTATCCCCCCCACCATGTAAAGTCAACTGGTCCGTTTGGGAACTTCATTATAAGAACTTAACTTCAACGTCATACTTTTCTAATCAACTCAACTAACTGGTCCAGACAAAATACAGACATTCTCAAATGCAAGCTGCTAGGAGCATAGTGGATAGAGCACTGGACCTCCTGGAGGCAAAAAAGACCTGAGTTCAAATGCTACTTCAGATACTTACTAGCTGTGTGAACCCAGACAAGTCACTTAACACTGCCTCAGTTTCCACATCTATAAAATGGAGGATAATGGCAGCGCCTACCTCTCAGGGTTGTGAGGATTGAATGAGATAATATTTGTAAAGTACTTTGCAAACCTCAAAACGCTATATAAATGCTAACTATTATTATTACTATGAAGAGGGTACACAGAGTGAATAGTCAATCAATAAGCATTAATTAAGCTTTTACTATATAGGTTATAGGCAGTATGCTAAGCATTGAGGATACAAAGAAAGGTAAAAAATAAAAAAACCCAGCGGCTCCTGCCCTTGAGGACCATATGTTTTAGTGAGAGAAACAATATATACATATAGGGTTAGAGCTTTAACAGGCGTTAGAAGTTATGAGAACCAAATGAAGTCATGTATATAAAGTCCTGTCTAAACGTCTGCTAGTTTTGCTTTGCTATAAAAAAGAAAGAGGCTTTATTTCAGTCAAGGCTTCTACCTATGCCCCCCTTTGGGGCCATAGTTCATTATTCCCACTAAGGAGATAGGTGACTATTCAGAGGACACAGTGACAGCTCTGTCCTCTGTCTTGACTCCCCACTCCAGTGAAAATAGATTTCCTTTAGGTTTGTGACTTGGGTTGTTGTTTTTCTTCCTTGTCTCCAAGAACAAAGTAACCAAATAAAAGAACATTGTGGAAGGGTGTTCTATTTCACCTTTGGCTGACCATGTGGGAACACCGACATCATCACCTGGGAAATGGAGCACACTCACTTGTAGCTGCTTGTCAGAATTCTCCTTATCAGGAAACAAAGCTCCCTGACACATTCTTTTGTTCTTCCAGTGATATCAAGGCAAGCCAACATTCCACTTACCATGCAGCCCAAGGAAGACATGCCTATGTATTAGGTGCCCTAGTAATAACTGCTTGGCTCCCTTCCAGGATGGCCTGGAAGAAAGTTAAAGCTTATCTCCTCACCTCATGCTGAGCATACCCCCTGAATCTTCAGTTGGAGGTGTAGAATGTGGGTCAAGTGGCCCAGCCCGGGTCCCTGGATCACAGCAAGGGAGCTTCAGTTTAGACACAAGGCAACTTTCTTGCTGAGAGGGGTAAGATTCTAGAGCAGTTTCTCAAAGTAGGTTGTGGACATTTTGAAAGACTAGGACAGGTTAGGAAATTAGCTAGCTAATGCCTTCCTGCCCGATGAGTATATGACACATGTGCTTTTGAAATTGCTCTGCTGGTCAAGCATATAATAGTTTCTAGAAAAATAAAAATAACAACAATGGCAACAATGGACATTGACATAGTACTTCAAAATTTGCATTACTCTGACATTACAGGATGTCCCCAAAGCCTCAAGGTAGGTCAAAGCTTTAATAACTTAACACCGCATTAAGATGTTTGGAACATTTCTGTATTCATTTACAAAACAGTAACTGCTATCCATAAAGCTCTTATAAATCTCTTATTTATGCCTCATAACAACCCTGTCAGTAGCTCCTACAGAGCAGCTAGGTGGTATAGAGGATAGAGGGCTGGGCCTCAAGTCAGGAAGACTCATCTTCCTGAGTTCAAATCTGGCCTCAGACACTAGCTGTGTGACCCTGGGCAAGTCACTTAACCCTGTTTGCCTTAGTTTCCTTACCTGTGAAATGAGCTGGAGAAGGAAATGACAAACTACTCCAGTATCTTTGCCAAGAAAACCTTAAAAAGGGGTCACGAAGAGCTGGACATGACTGAAACAACTGAATACGGGTGTTGTTATCCTTATTTTGCAGACAGAAAATTTAAATAACTTACTGATGATCACATAACTCTTAAGTGTTCGAGGTGAGGTTTGAATTTGGGTCTTCGTAAACTAAATCCAGCATTTTATCCACTGTGCCACATGATCTCAGATAAATCAGAATGTTCAGGCAGGGGAGGAGAACCTGAGTACCTGCAGTTTGTTTATAGCCACCCTTTGTGGACCAGCAGTTCTTAAAGACCAAACCACAGGCTCACTGACTGTGATCGGGAAGGGATCTTTTAAATCATCCTTGTCCAACCATTGCCCCCACCTCATACCCCTCACGTGGAAACTGAAGCTGGAGGGGGATGAAATGGCTCACCTGAGGAGGAAGAGTTAGTGACAGAGTGAGGATCTGAGCCTGGCTTTGTTTTTGTTCAGTCATCATTTTATAGATGAGGAAACGGAAGCAAACAGAGTTAAGTGACTTGCCCAGGGTCACACAGCTAGTAAATATCTGAGGTGAGATTTGAACTCAGGAAGAGGAGTCTTCCTGACTCTGGGCCTGGCATTCTATTTACCTAGCTGCCCACTATATAAATGTTTGCTGTTATTATTATCACCTGAGCCTGGAAAGCAGAATTGTTCAATGGAAAGAAGAAGGAACTTGGAGTCATAGGATGTGGATCTGAAATTCTGGCTCTGCCATTTAGTATCTATGTGACCTTGGGCAATTTTCTCTCAACCACTCTGGGTCTCTGATTTCCCCATTTACAAAATTAGGGTTAGATTAGATGGCTTTGAAGCCACTGCTTGTTCCAAATCACAGAATTTGAGAGCTAAGAGGAACCTCAGTGGCCATCTGGTCTAACCCCTACATGAAAGGAATGTATATTGTAATATACTCAAGGATGGGTCATCTAGCTGCTCTTTGAAGACTTTGCTGGAGGATGAACCCACCATATCTCTCTAGGCAGCCCATTCCACTTTTGGCCAGTTCAAGTTATTAGAAAGTTTTTCCTGTCATCAAAAGCTTAAACTGGCTTCTTTATACATTCTATCTCTTGTTCCTGGTCCTGGCCTCTATGGCCAAAAAAACCCAAATCTAATCACTCTTTCCTATAACAGGCCCTTAAATACTTTTAGATAACTATCCTGTCACCCCCAAGTCTTCTTTTTTTTTTTTCAGGCCAACCTTGCCCAGTACCTCCAACTAATCCTTATATGAAATGAATTCCAGGCCTACCACCATCTGAACACTCTAACTTATCAGTGTCTTTCTTAAACCAAGGTGCTCAGAACTGAACAAATATTCCTGAGATCTGGCAATCAGTCAATAAGTATTAATTAACTTATTACTGTGTGCCAGGTACTGTGCTAAGAACTGAGCATATAGAGAAAAGCAAAAATAGGGCATCTTCCCCTAAGGAGCTCATATTCTAATGGGGCAGGGGTTGCAAACAAATATATACATACATGTTATTTATGGGGTAAGTGTGGAAGAATTAGCAGAGAGGAGGACTGCAATGTACATTGGGCAGAATATGGTGGGACTATCACCTCCTTATTTGTAGAAGTTGTATCCCTTTAGTACAACCCTTGGTTGTACTCCATTGCTTGTTTGGCTGCCACATTCAGTCTTCAGTCCACTAGAATCCCCCAATCTTTTTTATAACTGCTATCTATTCATGCTTCTGCGATCTTATACTTGTAATGCCAGATTTTGTGTCCAAGTGCAAGACTTTACACCTATCACATTGAGCTTCATCTTATTCGATTCAGCCCAGGGCTCCATCTATCAAGTTCTTTTCAGCTCCTGTCATTCAGGGTCCTAGCTATCCTTCACAGCTTTGAGTCACGTGCAGATTTGATAAGCAGAGCCTCTATGCCTTCATCTGGGTCACTGATAAAAACGTTAAGAGCACAGGGCCAAGCACAGGTCCTTAGGGTACACCACTGGAAACCTTTTGCCATACTCACATTGAACCATTGCCAATTACAATTTAAAATCAGTCATCCAACCAGTTCTTAAACCTTCTGACTACATCATCATCTAATTCATACCTCTCAATTTTTCTCTACAAGAATAGCATGAGGGGTGGCTAGGTGGCGCAGTGAATAAAGCGCCGGCCCTGGAGTCAGAAGGACCTGAGTTCGGAGCCGGCCTCAGACACTTAATCCACACAAACAAAAAACCTAGCCGTGTAACCTTGGGCAAGTTACTTAACCCCAATTGCTCTAAAGGGGCGGCTAGGTGGCACAGTGAGTAAGAGCGCTGGCCTCAGAGTTGGGATGACCCAAGATCAGATCCAGCCTCAGAAAATGAGCACCCACACATAAATGATGACTAGCTGTGTAACCTTGAGCAAGTTACTTAACCCCAATTGCTTTAAAAAAAACAAACAAACAACAACAAAAAAAACCTAGCCATGTGATTTTGGGCAAGTTACTTAACCCCAATTGCCCTCCAAAAAGAAAAAAAAAAAAAGAATAGCATGAGCTACTATATCAAAAGTTTGCTAAGAGGGGGTAAATTATATCCACAGAATTCCTACCATTTACTAGTATATTTATCAATCCTTCAAAAAAAAGAAAACCAGGTTAATTTGGCATAATCTGTTCTTGATGAATAATAGTTCGTTTTTGCTTTGGTAAAGCATTCTCTTTCATACCTCTTGGTTCCCCTACTCCTTCCTCTAATTATCAAAGCTTTCTTCTCTTATCTTGGTTTTTGCTATTCATCAATACACCCCTAATATTGTAATAATTATTAATCAATTGACAAGCATTTATTTTTATTTTTTTGGAGGGGGAAAGGCAAGGCAATTGGGATTAAGTGACAGACAACAAGCATTTACTAAGCACCTCCTATGCAACAGACACGGTGCTAGGTGCTGGGGATCCGAAGACAAAAATTAGACAATGCCTGCCCTCGAGGGGCTTACGGTTTACTTGGGGTAGACACGTACTAAATTAAGTATGTCCAAAATAAATACAAGGTCTAGTTTTTGTGGAATAGGAGACCGCACCAGACACTCTGGGATCAGGAAAGGCTCATGTTACTGATAACACAACGATAAAATGTAAAAAGCTAATTTTACTTTAAATACCATTTGCCCTCTCTCTCTTTGATGCTTTCCCCCCTCAATAGCCTTTCTTCAACACATACCTTCCCTACACCTGCCAAAAGCGCGTTAGGAGCAGCAGCTGTGGGGAATAATGTCCTGAATACCAAGATTGCCAAATAGCTTTGAGGACCCAGTAGAGCTTATGTCATGTGAGTTTTTAATGGGTAAACTGACTCCACTCTACTGCTATGTGTGAAACACTTTATAAATGGAAAGTGCTATATAGAAAGTGAAGGTTTTCTTGGTATTATCTCAGTGGGTCCCTTAGGGGAACAAGATAATAAATATTTTTCAAATGTGAACTCTAGGGTTCTAGGGTGAGCAAGGGAAATGGTCTTGAAAGACCTACCAGAAATTCAGGGTCTGGTGGTGCCCACCAGGGACATCCAAAGGTCTAATGGTTCAGAGATTTCTATGGGGCTGGGGACAAGCCATGTAGTACCTGATATGCCCAAGTGTCCTTGGTATAAATTGGGGGCAAGTTGTATAACTAGCCTACTTATTGGTAATTAGGGAGGAGTTACCAGCTACCAGAAATCCTAAGCAAATAGCTTCTTGATGGAGACAAAATTGTGAGAATAGTGAAAAGGTCATAGAAGACACAAGTGGTTCCTACTTCTGTAATTTACTTAGCTATATGATCTTGGGCAAGTCATTTGTACTTTCTTATCCTTAATTTTATTAGTAAAATGGAGATACACCTCTGCTATAATTAAGTATTAATGCTTTGAGTATCGAATTAAATTACTGGTGTGAACACTCTTTGAAAGCTAAATGCTAAAGAAATGTAAACTATTACTGATTCTCAAAGAATTTTAGAACTTAAAGGGACCTCAAAGCCCATTCCATACAGAGTTCCTTTTCTTTCCTGAAGCCTTGAGATGACAGTGTGTATATGTATGTGTCTGCTGGGGGTGAGAATTGCTGATAGTAAGTTTCTGGTTGAGAGAGGAGGAAAGGACATTTAGTAAAGTTTCTGAGGGACTAGGTTTGAGGGTAAGGTCAAGACTATAAACCTCCAAGAGGGGGATTCAGCAGAAACTAGCTTGGGGAGTGATACCAGGGAGCATTTTCAAATTTACTAGCAGTTCCCAGTGTTCAGTTTGGTGTCCCCTGATTTAGTCCAACCCTTTGATTTTATAGATGCATAAATTGGGGACCAGGGAGATTGTCAAAGGGCACAGACCTAATGAGTGGAAAGACTCAATCCTACTTCAGGGCAGGACTTTCTTCCTGATGCTACTTAAATGGTCTCTGATGATCTTGAACTCTTCAATTTACTCATTGGTACCAATAATTATTTTCAGCTATGGGGAGTATTGTAGCCAAGGACAGTAAAAAAGAGAATTGACCTTAGTTACAGTCAAGTGGATCTAACTCTGTGACCACAGATAAGTGGTCAGTACCCTAGGCACATTTCTAAGACTTTAAGTGTTAGATGAGTGATATAATTTTGCTGTGGTGGAATGATTTTCCACACTGGGAATACCCTCAATTGATGAAATCACACAGGTCTTTTATACTTCAAAACACACACACACACACACACACACACACACTCACGCTATTTCTCAAGAAACCGGTTGTTGTTTTTTTTAAACAGAGCCAAGCAATATTACTATATCTTGGCTTAAAATATAACTTTAGCTAAGTAGCAGTAAAGCCCATTGGAGAGCCCCAGTTCTCTCTCCTAATTTCTAATGTAGGGCTTTCCTTCACCTTCCAATACCACTGCCTTGCTCTCACCTAGAAAGGTATTGCATTTTAAACGTGTCTCCCAAAGCCCTCCACAACAGAAAGGCAAAGGAAAAATGGGAGGGAGAGCTGAGCCTCACAGAAGCTCCCTGTCCTCACTTCGTGGACCCCTTAGCCAAGTCCTGCTTGGCCCCCTACTGGCCTTGCCCAAGAATCACGATGGCCTATTCTTATACTAATGCATAATGGTGCCAGAATGCCTGCCAAGGCGACAGAGGCACAAAATTTAGGTACCGAGAAAAGAGATACTTCAATTTCAAGCTTAAAAATTACTTCGGGTCCCTGAGGACTCAGAAGCAATTTAGAGGCTGATACCCTGAACAAGAAAAAGGTTAGAAGATTAAGACCAACTGCTGTTTGGATAAATGACTGGTAATTGCCCATATCCGCAATTATGTCCTGGCATATAATTTCTCCGTTACCTTGGTCCTCTCCTGCGTCCCATCAGGCCTTATGCGGTACGACTTCACCCTTACACCCTTCTTCTGACGTGCTTTCATAACATCATACTCTACCTCATCCATCAAGGCCCTGCAAGCTAAACAAGACAGAAAACACAGCCGGTTACGGAGGAGGGGAGTGAAAGAAGGAGAACGAGAGGAAAAGCTAAGGGCAGGTAAGTAGAAGAAATCGATTTTCGGGGCTTGACTAGGGGGAAGGGAGAGTGCAGAATCGGGTGGGAAATGGGCCTTCCAGAAATGGTGGGGAAGTAGAGCCATTTTCTGCACCATCCAGCTGTCAGGGAGCATTTCTAAAAGTCCCCAGGCACCAAAAAGGGTTTTATTTTTCTCTGCTGCTTGCCCACCCAAAAAACACGACAATGAGTCTGAAGAGTTCCCTCCCCCATCCTGGGGTGTGTTTGGGGAGCCCTGTCAAGTACAGGATTACTAGCCTAAGAAACTTCCACTTATTCATGAGGGGGGTGTGGAAGAAGTCAGCTCATCCCCACTGAAGAGCTGCTTATTTTGAATTTCACCAGGGCTAAGGAGATCCTTTTTGAAAAAAAAAAAAATTTTTTTTAATGACTGGGAGAACTATGACACGTGCCCCAAACAGACATAATAGGTTTTTAAAACAAATTTTGACACTAACCTTCTTTTCGGTTATTTGGTAGCACCAAATAGTACTGTAATAATTCCTTTATTACTTGCCACTTAGCTTTAGCATTCTTGTTCTTTGTACTCTTAGACTAACCTTATCATAACAACTTAGAAGGAACTACCCTGTCCTCTAATGGGTGGAGGCAGAAAGTGACAATTAGGGCCTATTCAGGAGGCCATTCCACAGCCCTGGAAATTCAGCCAATGAGCCTCTGACTTGTACATGCTTTCTAGCCCTATTTTAAACAATATCCTAACTTGCCTACTCCCTACAGTTCCCAAACAATTAATTTCTTGGACTAGAACCCCCAGTGCTGTTGCCAATGCACCAAGATAAGCTTTGCAAGAGAAGGGGTCCTCCCAGAGAAATTCCTCCCTAAAGCCTTAGAACTGGACTGGGCCAGTGGTCAGCAAGTTCTTCCGGTATACCACCACCTACCACTAGCAGGACTGAGCAAAACCCATAGGTAGCTAGTACTGGCAGACTAATACAGAGGTATGGGCAGAGATTATATAGGGAAAGTAGGAATAGAATTGTGATAGGCAATGAATGCAGCATCGTGGAGAGTGTGTAAGACCTGGAGCCAGGAAGAGTCAAGCTAAAATCCTCCCTCAGGCACTGACCAGTTGTGTGACCCTGGGTAAATCATTTAACCTCTGTTTGCAGTTTATCTACCTATAAAAATGGGGATAATAATGATAATAGTTGTCTTACAGGGTTGCAGTGAGGATTAAATGTATGTATAAGGATTAAGTGTATGTATGAAGTATATGTATAAAGCACTATAGAAATGTGAGTAATTGTTATTTATTGATGAGTAGGAAATAGAAAAGAAAGAGTGGATGTAGAAAAGACATCCAAACTGAACAATTCATTATTTCCTGATTATGCAGCTTTTCCTCTTGTTGGATTTTTGCTCTTGCTCTGACTAACAGAGAATCTTTTTGCTGAAGTCTTGACCATCCGTCCAAGTCCATTTCAAATGCTACCTCCCCTAAATATATCTCGGTGATTCCCACAATCTGCTGTTATCCTCTCTCCTCTGATTTCCCATGGTGTATTTTGTATATTTTTTTAAAATGTCTTTTACTATAGTTATTTTTTTGTCTTTTCAGAGGTATCTGGTAGTACAATGGATAGAATGGTGGACCTGGAGTCAGGAAGACCTGAGTTCAAATTTAGCCTCAGACATTTACTAGCTGTATGACCTGGGCAAGATACTTGTTTGCCTCAATTTCCTCAAAGTTAAAACAGAAATAATAATAGCAACTGTCCTGAAGAGTTGTTATGAGATATCTGTAAAAAAAAAAAAAAGTACTTAGCTCATTGCCTTTATAAATGTTTCTCTCCCCCTTATTCCTCTTTGTCTTATCCCTCTTGCTAGATTAGACATTCTCTGGGAGTATTGATCTATCTTTTTATCCCCTTAATGGTACCTTGTACATTTTAGGTGAATTTCATTGTGTTGAACTGAATTAAAAGAGGTGTCTAGAGCAGCATTGATGGGCATCAAAGGCAACCAAAAATTGCTTCAAAGGAGCCATAGGTTCCACAGGTGATTTTTTTGCCTGAGCTAAACAAATATCTCAGTAAAGTTACAACAGAGGTTTCTAGAGGAGTTCCACAGGACTCTGTCCTTCTATAGTGACAACCACACTGGCATGCCCAGGATGGCTGCTAGAATAGGTTTTTAGGTCTGCTTTACTAGGAAAGATAGCTGTTTAAGGGGTTAACAATCTTTTTTAATTACATTAACTAGTTCAGGGGAACAGTCAGCGCTCTACTCTGAACTTCAGAGAAAATACATGCAGAGAAATAAAGACCAACAGACACGGCTCTGACTGCCTGAGTCAAAGCAATATTGCTATACACTTTACATACATCCCTGGATTGAGAGAACCTTTACAACTGAGCAGGCAGGGAGCTCTGAACATACAGCCACTCAGAATCTCGACCAGGGAATTACAATATCCCCCTCATAAGCAAGTCCCCAAAGCAAAATACCAACTCAGAGTTTATAGACACTTCTCAGAGCCAGAAGGCATCACAACCCTCATTACTCAGTGTCTAATTAGAAATTAGCAAAAGGTATGAAAACTTTCCTACAAGTCAGCCTCCCCTAAGTCAGCTTTCCTTAATGGGCTCCACAGAGAAGCCTATTGATGGGTGAGGAAGATCTTATATCCTGTTAACATTACACTTTCATCCTATTCTGTTCAACATTTTTAGGAATGACTTAAATAAAGTCATTGATGATATACTTATCCTGTTTGGCCCTGGGAGAGCAGAACAAGGATCAACAGGTGAAAGCTGCAAATAGATGAATTTTAACTCTCTCTAGGGAAGGAAAAATTTCCAAACAATGAAAATGATCCGAAAGCGATTTGAGTTGCCTCAGGTACATAGAAAGCCCCTTGAGGAATGCTTATTGACTGAGAGTGAGTTCAAGCATTAGCTGAAGAATGACCCTTTGTCATTGATGGTACAGATGGGATTCCTGTTCAGGTGTGGCTTGGACTAGATTTGCCCTAAGGTGCCATCCAGTTCTAAGACTGCATGATTCTGTGATCACTGCAGCATTAAAGAGGAAGCAAAAAGGGGAGTGGACACCTTCCCCTTTGACCACCCTTTCTTATTTTAGGGATTCAAGTTGCAGGTGTAAAATCATAGGGCCTGAAGACTGAACAATTTCACTTAGAGGAACGTGCTAGAATCAGATGGAACTGTTCCTTTTAGAGCTGATTGTTAAAATTTCATCTTGAGCATTTACACCTCAAAATTGGCAACATTTCAAATGAGAGCTTGATGTATTATTTTCTTGATTACCTAGACTTTAAGAAAGTGACAGGGAAAAATAATAATTCAGATTAATCTCCCTAGAGATCCAGTTGTTAAACATGAGCCAGAATACCCTTGCTTGTGAAGGTCAACCAGGCCCTTTTTTCAGGGGTCAGAAACGCTTCTCAGACAGATTTTAAGTCTCTGAGATAACAGGAACAGAAAGGTGGATTGATCTTAGTTGGCCTAGGGTGTAGCAGGTCTGCAAATCCCTGGCCTCCTGGAGGATGGAGGCGGGGAGGGGAGCATTATGAGTTAGAAGCGAGGATAATTTTACATTTCTGCCCCAGGTCACAGAACAAGTTAGCTCCAGAGTCACAACTGCGACCTGGCTCTCCTGATTCCTAGTCCAGCATTAATTTAAATGTTAATCTGAAATCTTCACTTAAATCACTGGAGTTTAGAGTTTATTAGACCAGCTGGCACAAGTGGAACAGGAGTGAGAGATTGACAGGTCACATTCGCTGCCAGAGGGCAGGCCCCTCCTCCCAGTTGGGCCCTTTCATAATTCATTTTTTCCCTCTCTTTTTTTGGGGGTGGGGTGGGGTGCCGGTGGGGGTGGGAACAGGGTGAGAGAAGTCGAATGAGAAAGCATGAACGATTGAGATGCCTGTCATGTCTGCTTCATGCATGCCCTCATCAACAGTGTCCTTTGCTAGCATGTAATCAACCGATCAACAAGTATTTATTGAGCCCTTCCTCTGTGAAAAAAGCGCTATCCGAGACACTGGGCGCCCAGAAGCAATACGACATGGCCTCTGCCCTTGAGGACTTTATGGTCTAGTTGAAGAGTTAAGACAGATATACCCAGAAAAATAACCAATGACAAACTCTTGAAGATGTTGGACAGACTCTGCTGTGGATTACCATATGCTCTCAATCATCTGTGATAACAGAATCACAGTAAAAAAAAAAAGTTAGAAGGGACCTCAGAGATCATCTAGGACAAGAATTCCCTTTATAACATATCCAACAAGAGGTTATCCAACTTCTGTTTGAAGACTTCCAGGCATGGGAAACTCACTATCTTTTTTTTTTTTTTGCTTTTTGGAGGGTGATTTGGGGTTAAGTGACTTGTCCAAGGTCACAGGGCTAGTTTTTGTGTTAAGTGTCTGAGTTCAAATTTGAACTCAGGTCCTCTTGACTCCAAGGCTGGCGCTCTATTCACTGCACCACCTAGCCGCCCCTAAACTCACTATCTTTTGAAACAGAACTTTTTGGTTTTTTGAACAGTTTTAATTATTAGGAGGTTTTCCCTTATACTGAGCCCAGACCTGTCTTCCATGACATCCATCCATTGACATTTAAGGGCCAAAAACAAGATGGTTAACTCTTCTATATTTTGCTTTTGTTGTTGTTCAGTTTCAGTCATGTCTGACTCTTCGTGACCCATTTAGGGTTTTCTTGGCAAAGATACTGGAGTGTTCTGCCATTTCCTTCTCCAGATTTTACAGATGTGGAAACTGAAGCAAACAGGTTTAAGTAATTTGTCCAGGAATGTGTAGCTAGTAAGTGTCTGAGGCTAGATTTGAACTCAGGTCTTCTTGACTCCTGACCTAATACTCTATCTGTTGTGCCACCCAGCTGCCCTTCTAACTATATGACAGACCTTTAAATGTATACGTGCTGCCATTATAATCTCCCTAAACCACCTATTCTCTGAGTCAAACATAACCTTCACTGTCCTTACCCTTATGGCCGCCATCCATAATGGCAGCCATAGCCATTATGGATGCATTCCACCTTGTCAATGTCCTTTGTAAAATGAGACACCCAAAGCTGACCACAATACCCAGGTGTGATCTGACCAAGAGGGAGTTTTCATCCTCCTTTGCCCAAATTCCTCCCACAGCTGCTTCATAATAATAACATTCATACAGCACTTTAATGCTTTCACAACATTATACAGAAGCCATCTCATTTAATTGTCACAACTCTCTGTGAAGCAGGTTTTATCCCCATTTTACAGATGAGGAAACCAAGGTTTAAGAGAGGTTAAGAGACTTGCCCAGGTTCACACAGCTAGCTAGTGTCTGAGTCAGGATTCAAATTCAGGTCTTTCTGAGTGTAGGTACAACAGTATTCACTGCACAAGTAGGCTTCCTTGATTCATGAGTAGTACAATACTCACTGATCCAAGTTTTCTCCTTATATGCTATGCAGCTTTCTGTGCTTGTTCACTCTTCAGAGAAGTAATTACTGAATGTTGTGTCACATATGGCCCAGCTTCTTCATAGGCAGATTAGATGGCTTCAGGGATGTTCTATCATAGATTTAGAACTAGAAGGGCTCTTGGAGGTCATTGAAACCATTCCTTTTATTTTACAAACAAGGAAACTGAAGCATAAGAAAGTAAGTGATTTGCCCAGGGTCACACTGCTAATAAATACATCCCACGGGGGCGGAGCCAAGATGGCGGAGTAGAAACAGCTCGTCCAAGCCTCTCTGCCCCCAGATTCTCCACAAACTATGTAAAAAAGGACTCTGAAAATCTTCTGGAGCCCCAGCACCCACAGAACGACACAGAGAAGCTAACCTCCCGCTGAGGACAGCCCAGCACCCTGCAGGAAGGACTAGCGCAGTGGTCTGGGAGCCGGCAGCGCGCAGAGCGCAGGAGCCGAGCCGAGCCCAGGTCCACGTGAGCCGAGGTTTTAGCCCCAGGGCGGCAGGGCCAGCAACCGGCTGGAGGAACCCCAGAACACCAGGAGCTGTGGCGACGCCAGAATTATCAACATAGACATGCCTAGGACAAAGTAAGAGGTTAGTGTCCTATGGACTTTGGGACCTGTATTTGGGGGAATGTGTCGGCTCCCTCCCCTGGGGGCTAGAAGCCACTGAGGAGACACGCCATTTTGTAGTTTTCAGAGGCATTTCCGGCTCCCGGCCTACAAATTGTAGGGAGATCCAGCGATCAGTCTTGGGGGGTAATCGCTCTTGCTTTAACCTCCCTGGATCTAGATTGTGATCTAGGGTGGAAGTTGTGGGTGGGTTTATAGCTTGCCAGAAAGGGAAGTTGCCCCCCACACGTTCGGGACGAAAATTCCTCTAGCTGGCCTTAAAGCCATAGTGTGGCAACAAGCCCAAAAGTCAAGCAATTAAGTGGCAACATGCCAAGGCAAAGGAAACAGAAAATGCAACCCTAGACTCCTATTTTGGGGGCATAGAGCCGGGAAAGGACTGTGAGGTCAGAAGTCCTACTCCAAAAGCCCCAGGGGAAAACATGAGCGGGTTGCAGGCCATAGAGGACCTTAAGAAGGACTTTAAAAATCAAATAAGAGAAGTGGAGGAAAAATTAGAAAGAGAAATGAGAAGGATGCAGGAAAAGTATGAAATGAGGGTCAACAGCCTGACTGAGGAAAACAACACCTTAAAAAATAGACTAGCTCAAATGGCAAAGGAGGCCCAAAAGGGCAATGAGGAGAAGAATGCCTTAAAAAGTCGAATTTGCCAGATGGAAAAAGAATCTCAAAAGTTCACTGAGGAGATTCATTCCTTCAGAGTTAGACTGGAGCAAATGGAAGCTAATGACTTTATGAGAAATCAAGATGCTGTTAAGCAGATCCAAACAAATGAAAGATTAGAAGGCAATGTGAAATATCTCATGGGAAAAACCACTGACCTGGAGAATAGATCCAGGAGAGACAATTTAAAAATTATTGGACTACCTGAAAGCCATGATCAAGGAAAGAACCTGGAAATCACCCTTCAAGAAATTCTCAAGGAAAACTGCCCTGATGTTTTAGATCCAGAGGGCAAAATAGAGGTTGAAAGAATCCACAGATCGCTTCCTGAAAAAGATCCCAAAAAGAAAACTCCCAGGAATATTATAGCCAGGTTCCAGAATCCCCAGATCAAGGAGAAAATACTACAAGCAGCCAGGAAAAAACAATTTCAATATTGTGGAAACACAATCAGAATAGCCCAGGACCTGGCAGCTTCTACACTGAGGGATCGAAGGGCATTGAATTGTTTAGGGCAAAAGAACTGGGAATGAACAAGGGTCACCTACCCAGCAAAACTGAGTATTTTGTTTCAGGGGAAAATATGGTCATTCAGTGGAATAGAGGACTTTCAAGCATTCTTGAGGAAAAAACCAGAATTGAATAGAAAATTTGACATCCAGACACAAGAAGGAAGAGATGCCTGAGAAGGTAATCAGGGAAAAGAAATCAAAAGGAACTTATCAAAGTTGAACTATTTACATTTCTATATGGAAAAGCAATAACTGTGACTGATGATATCTTTCTCACTATGAAAATAATGGAAGAAGGGGGTGTGGTCATATGAATACATATGTGAATGTGTGTGTATATGGTTACAGTTATATATGGATAGAGGGCATAGGTTGAATTTGTTGGGAAGGGAGAGTACTCAAGGGATGAAATTATGAGGTGAGAGAGGAAAGTGGCAAGAGGAGATGGGGAGAGACACGGTAGGGTAAACTATCTCATGTAGGGGGAAGTGGTTGCAAAGGAGGGGGAGAATAAGGAAGGCTAAAAAGGCAAAACCACATTCACATTGAATTTGGTTCAGGGAGAAAATGACATACATACTAAATGGGATATCTCAACCTGCAGCAGGATAGGGGGAAGGGGGATGAGAGGAGGGATGATGGATGGGAGGGCATCCTTGGGGGGAGGGGAGGTTGGAAGTACCCACTATAGAAAAGGGACAGGATTATGTAGGGAATGGACCAGGTGGGGGGTGGGATGAGTGGGAGGGAATTATAAGCAGCCTTGTACAATATATCTACTATGATAATGTTTTGCATAGCTAGACATGTACAACATATACTGAATTACTTATATCCCAAGGAAGGAATGGGTGACAAGGGAGGAAGGAAATGGATCACAAGAATTCAAGGTCGTAACATTAAATGTTTCAAATATATATATATATACTATTATTAATACTTTTTTGCCTATAATTGGGAGATAAGATGTGCAGGCATTGGGACACAAAGATTCATCTTCCTCTAATGGAAAAGTCGATGGGGGTATGGGAGAAGGTATGGGAGAGAGCAGATTGGAGGAAGCGATATCTCGTGGGACTGCTATTCTGGGAGGTTGGGTAGGGGAATAATGGGGGGAAAATGACTGTAACTCAAAATCTGGCGGAAATGAATGATGTAAAACAGAAGTTAATAAAGTATTTGTTTAAAAAAAAAAAGAAAAAAAATAAATACATCCCACGAAGTTCCCCAAATCTCTGGTTTCTTCAAACCAATGCCTGAAATTCTCTTAATAGAGAACAAAGTTTGTCTATCTATAATGAGAGCATATTCCTTAACATATAAATAACTCTGGGAGAAGGAACACAGCTACTGAAACGCACATATGATAAGGTGTGAATCCTGTCATAAGGGGGGAGGGTCCAGGGCACAAGAAGAGGCAATGCAGTGAAGAATGCTGCCAGTAAATGGGAAAAAAGCTCCAAGAGGGTGGGCAAGAAATCAGCTTATTTGAACTACTTAGTGATTTTGCTTGGGTCTGATCTGATGATCTAGCATTCTCTAATTAAAATTAGGGAGCTAGGTGGCTCTGAATAGAGTACTGGGCCTGGAGTCAGGAAGACCTGAATTCAAATCTGGCCTCAGACACTCATTAGCTGTATGACTCTGGGAAAGTCACTTACCTTCTGTTTGCCTTAATCCACTGGAGAAGGAAATGGCAAACCACTCCAGTATCTTTGCCAAGAAAACCCCATAGACAGTATAGTCCATGGGGCCATGAAGCATCAGACACAACTGAACAACAACAATAATCTGAAATTACCTGAAACTCCCAGGTCCCAAAAAACAAGCTCAAGGAGATCAATCAGATTCTAACAAGGAGCACATTCCTCCAACTGCTTCTTGACTTTGGGCTCTCTGCTGTTTCCTTATTAACTCCGGTGTTATCTTTCTGATTTCTATAGATCAGTCACTAGGAGATGACAACTAGCAAGCATTTGTGAAGTGCCTACTGTGTGCCACAGTGCTGTACTAAGCACTAGTAATACAAATACAAAAATGAATAATCTTTGCCTTTAATCAGTCAACAAACATTTATTAAGTGCCTATGATGTGCTGGGTATGGTGCTGGGGATATGAAGAAAAGCAAAAGACCATTCTTGCTCTCAAGGAGCTCACAGTCTAACGGGGAGGACAACATGTCCCCAAGTAGGTACAAACAAGCTATTTGCAGAATTAATTCGAAATAATCAACAAACTTTAAATTAAGGGGGATTGGGAAAGGCTTCCTATAGAAGGCAGGATTTTAGCTGGAAAGGAATTAATGGAAGCTAGGAGGCAGACACAAAGAGGAAGAGCATTCTAGGCATGGAGGGACATCCAGTGACAATGCCTGTAGTGGGGGGATGGATTTGGGTACTCATACCACTGAGGGTCATTGTTAAGGAAAATATATGGTTTGAGTTCCTATCTAGTGTATACTCTGCTTCAAAGAAAACACAAATCACTAGAGGACTGACATCAAATTGCTTAAAGCAGGGAAGAGTCAGCGTGAGATAGTGGATGGAGACTGTAGAGTCAGGAAGACCTGAGTATGAGTCCCATCTCTGACACATGTTGCCTATGTGAGCTGGGGCAAGTCATTTAGCCTCTCAGTGCTTTAGGCAACTCTCTACTATTAAAAGTTGTAGAGCAGGTTTAGATCTTCACTGGGAGAGTCTCCTCATCTGGGAGTCTCTTATATCCATTAAACTACAGATCTAGTCCCTATGCCTAAAGTATAACTGAAAGGGAAAGATAATAATGTGGTCTGAGGCAGTGGAAAGATTATGAGTTTTGGAGTCAGGATCCAAGTTCAGATCCCAGTTTGGCCGCTGCCTACCTGCCTACCTAGTCCTTAGTCACTGAATGGGCATAGCCTCAGACAAACCAAGACCTGGGAAAGACCTTAATTTAGAAAGACCAAGGTCACCCATTTCATTCTGGACCATAGCCAGTTGTTTGTATCTTTGTCTTGCCACTGGACTCCCTCCGATGATTGGAGGAGAAAGCAAGACTTTGGGAAGCTCTGCCTCACTCAAATACAACTCACAACTGAAGACACTACCCTCATGATGTCATTGGTCCTCTTAGAGAACAAAGAAAGAGCAACAGTGATGACCTTGGACAAATTATTTCAAGTTTCTTTTCTGTAAAATGAGGGTGTTGAACTTGATGACCCAGAAGGTCCTTTCTAGCACTAAATCTATGATCCTAGAAACAATCA